>OY390707.1:12990102-13590102 GCA_959613345.1 Tolmerus cingulatus | reverse complement strand
TGTCGGAACGGGAAAAGTGTGTATTTACATTTATAGTTAGCTGAAATATTCAAGGTAACAATAAAAACTTTCATGGTAAGGGCACTTATTCCTGTAAAAAATAACCATGGAAAAATATTATAAACAACAACCAAATTGTTAAAAATGCACAAAATTTATTTTAATAATCTTTGTCCAAAAAAAAATAATGTTTTTTTTCTTATTTCTATAAAAAGGAAACTTAATGCAAATCTAGCAACAATGGAACAAAATTGTTCAAGTCTCTTTCGTACAGCTCATGTCCTTAATGTTTGCTTATCCTTAACAGTTCAAAAAAATCTTTAATTTTGCTTTTTATTCTAATAAATGGACACAACTCAATATTACACAAATTTGTACAAGAGCGTCATAGACAAGTAACAAATCACATATTGCACGAATTTTTTTTTATCGCAATTGTGTCTTTAATGCACCACAAAGTTAGGACATTTTTAAGTCTATATTCCTTAAAGTGTTAAATGAATATTTTCAGTTGGAATAATATTTTATGACTGCCAATTCTTCTGCTGCCGCTAAGCGTAGTGTTAATTTTTTACTTTAATCAAATTTGGCACTGAGTCACCATACCATCTATTAAATATTATACGATCGCCGAGGAGTAAGATATTTTCAAATAATTACGTGCCTAAAGTTTTAATTTGGAAGGCCTGAAGGATATAAGCTCAGAAACACCTTTGTTTTTTTAGAAATGCGCTGTAGCTATTTTTTCTCAGTGAGTGGTTAATTTATCTAGAAGCTGTCAGCCCTACACAAATTTCATCTTCAAATACACCACTTCTCTTCTTCTTAAGAGTTTTGAAAATTGTCTATCTTCTTACGATCTGAAATAAATTTTAGGTGAAATGACGCGTTCATAATCAGCTCTTTGCATACCAATGCGCAGCGCTCTCCACTTTAATATTTCAACTCTGTCAGTTCCCTGTTCTGACGCGCCTAATTTTTGTTTCATTTCACAATGCCCTTATTTACAGGCAAAGGGATATTTTCTCATTAAAATCCACTGACTACGAAGGAAGGGCGTTGAAAGCTATGAAATGTACAGCAAACATAACTCGGGCAGTGTACGACCCCATTTTGCGTCACACGCTCATACACATAACATAAAGGGAAGCGAAGGATATTGCTTTTCTGTTTTTACTATGCTTTTGCATTTATGATGTTAAAGACAAACACTTTGGGGAGTAGACTTTAATGTTAAAATAAAAACGTTGTAGTATTTAGCTATACTTCTACAGTAACAAGAAATTGAGTTGTAATTTGTCTTATGGATAAAATAATATCCAATACTAATGTTATGGCCGAACTATTGGTGGCAAGTAATAACAGTTTGAATACGTTTTGCTAAAAACTTTAAAGACGATGGTCACTATATTTTAAAAACCACTAAACTGATTTAAATGAAATTTATACAGCATATCTTAGACATATAGAAAACTTGATGATGAAGTGGAAAAGAAACTACGGACTACATATCATTGATGCCATGATTCTGCGGAAATATTAATTTTTCCGTCCCTTATTTTTGTTCTCATTTAGAAATCAAACCGGCTTAAATACATAAAACTTGTTTCAGCTTTTAAAACTGTATTGAACTAGCGTTTTAATAGTAATTCTGATCGTTAATTTCACTACTTTATATTATCGTTTTCATCTTTATTTCTTGTGATAAAAACCTTTTATTCTTTTGGAGTAATTTTAAAAATTCAGGAATCAGGGTGTTTCGCTTCAGGGACCATTTAACATTTAAGCATGTTCGTCCATATGTTTAAAATATTTGTATTTAAAGGGTATCTCGCAAAAGTTATAAAGCCTCTGTTCATGCGTTACAGGTGATTGTCCATTTTTGGTCCACCATTATTCTCGCAAAGCATGAAATTCACAAAAACTGGAAGAACATAAACGAACAACAAAGCAATTTCAGTTCATGTTTGTTCAATTAAATATACATACATACATACCATGAATATATTTCATGCAGAAAATTAACATCCAGCGAAGTATGCATGCATGTCCAGTTTTCGGTATTGATTTTTTACAGCTTTCTAGTAAACTATTAAAAGGACTGCCCTCCAACGTGAAAATTAAGATCATAAATTTAAAGAGTAATTTTTAACGCTTTTATATTTTGTACACTTATCTCCATTTTTTGGTGCAAAATTGGATACAAATTAAACTAATGGGCAAAATTTCGAACTGAAAATATAGAATGTTAAAACGGAGAAATATGAAGGAAATCATTTTTGCAGCATATGTATATACTTTCATGGAACCTGGTACCAATATCAAAAAATAAAATTGAAGCAATTTTTTTCTAGCTATTTGACTGTTGCTTTTAAGATTAGTTGCTTGTTTTTCAATTAAATACTTATCACTGAAAAATCTGAACAAAATCCATTAAAAACACGACCGATTTTTTGAAACAAGAATCCAATAATATAATTATGTACAATAATCAACCGTGAACCTATAAATGTAAAACAATAAAGAAATATATTTACAAATGGTAGCGCACCTTGGAAATAAACTCTATCTTAAATTGATCTTTTTCATTTTAAATTTTCAAGTATGAAAAACAGTTCCTTAATGGGCAATTTTTACTATTATAATTAAATGCTTTTATTTAATTTGGGCAATATAGATCAAATCTTAGAATAAAAAATTTGTCTGCTTCTGTTTTACCAAGCCTTATGAAACTTTGCACACATACATATGCATTTTATTTTGATGACAACGCAATGTAGTGGTGTTTGTAGGTGTAGATTTTTCGTTAAATTAATAAAATCAAGTGTAAGAAAATAATTAAAGTTGGAGGAAGTTTTCTGTAGTCAAATTTTCAATTTCAAATCCATAGCAGAAAATTAAAGTGACAATACAAATTTTTTGTTTTTTTGTGTTTAGAAAAAAAAATGAATTTATTAAACTAAATTCAAATACACATGCTTAAATAATTATTTCAATGTAACGAATTGTTGGACTTTGTCTTCGTTCAATTAAGTCTATCCTCTTGTTAACAAAATTTGGAAATTGTTTCAAAACACACTACACCAAAACTAGGTGAGGTGATATCTTACTCGTTCTCTAAGCAGTCAACCCCAAGAACGATTTAGCAGAAGAATTGGCATCCCTAAAACCACCTAAGGTCAATATTTGTTCGTTTGCAAAATTAACATAGTTTTGCATCAAAAGCTGCAGTAACGCTTATTCGCCGCTAATATTAATGCTCAGACTTTAAAGTTAAACTTTGCACAAAAAACAGTTCTCAATCAAGATTCTACCTACAACTAATCCGGCGGACGAAAGCCTTACTAAGGAGAACCGTCGTCGTCTACTTTCCTTAAAGATCCTTTAGAAGCATTCGAAGTCGTCGCTGCGTAGTTAGAAAGGTCATTTCCGCAAATGTTCGTAACTGAAACAACGCCGGCGGAGCAGGTTGACGAGTGCCTGCAGGGCTGGGGAGACGTCGGATTGGACAGACCTGACTCGTGTATCGGCGACAGTGTTGGCGACCTCGTCCTTAGAAGATTCTTTCGTCGTGGACGGCGATATGATGGATTTGTGAACCGATGCGTTGACAGCGTCGGGGGCTGCGAGAACCCTAGCGTTTCGGCCAGCTCATCTAAATCAGTTGGATTCGGAATTTTTCTTCGAGGCGGAGGTGGCAGAGCAGGCGGCATTGTTAGTTCACCTGTGTAAAACTCCTCACGGATGACCGACGTCGGTAGAATCGTTTGCACTGGTGTCATCTGCGACTGGAGATCATCTCCAGACGATTCATCACTACTAACTGGTCGTACTTGGTTCTGCTTGACGGAACCAACGTTTGCGGCTGTTGAACCATGGCGACACCTCGGCCGGCGATAACGACCTATCATTCGCAGCATATGCCGAAATCTTGTTACTGGCCATGGTCTAATAAGACGAGGGCGTGTCGTCTTAACGACACCACGCGGGCTACCACCCCCTTTAATATAATTCGCCGGTACTTGGGACGGGTTAGCGTGGGACGAACCATTGTGGATCTGGTGATGGTACTGCTGCACTATGCTCGTCGGTTCGTAATTGGCGGGAATCGCAGTTGATATACTTGTTATAATATCGTTCGGCACATCGGGGCTATCGGGCACGTTGGAGCAACAGTTCCATTTTCTGCGCCATCGGTGATGCTTTGTGATGGTTTTTAGGCAGCACCGCTTATCTTGCAAGGACATACTTTCAGACTTAGACGGTGTCTTAATTCGAAACGTGCAAAAAGTACATTGTTCACTTATGTGAAGATAGGACCTCGTTGTTGACTCAATTTCTCCGATAATTGGTGGTGACGACAGGGTCTTTGCTGCAATCTTATGCTGTTGCTGGAACTGCGAGCAACAGTGAAAAGTCTTAGACTGGCATTTCTCATCTTTGCAGTCTATGTCGTGGTTTGTGCGGTCGATTGTTTTGGCAGATGAGGTCTCTTCGAGCATTGAACATAGGTAATAAGTTTTGCATGATTCTACGGACGCCGTTTGATGGTACTCTCGAGAGTTTTCACAGCAGTGCAAGGTCTGCGGACGGGCACTACTTTTTCGATCACTGGAAGAACCATCCGACAAATTATTTAAAATCGAATTCGGGTGCTTGAGATTTGAACAGAAATATATCTGACTTGCGGGCTGGTTCTTAGGTGATTTGGACGGATCGTCAGTATTCTGTTCGACATTAGTGGCATTCGATGCGGCTGAGTTTTGCCGATGGCTCCGGATGTATTCATAAGTGGTGAGCCCTAAAAATGAGATGTAAATATGAAAGAAACACAAATGCAAAAGTAGGCCGGCTGTAATAGCTGCTAGGACGCCAAGAAATCCAATGAACACCAAAAATATCGTATTATGCAAATCAAGACCATTTGTAGCTGTATTCCCCGATATTGTTGCCGCTGTTGTTAATATGATTTCCTCTGTATCATTCGCCAAAATCGAAATTGTATCTATTGTTGTAAGGTTGTCTCCATTGACATCGTCATCAAAGGTCTGATTGAAAAGCTGGGAAGAGATGGAGCCCTCCTCTGTTTCATGGCCACTTATAGTTGGATCTACATCGCTGATATTGTACGCGGCGTACCAGGAGCTTAGCCAGTCAGGGCTTACATGGTACAGGACGATTTGTGCTATTGCGGCGGCCAAAATGACCAATGCGGCGACCACTGCGCTAACGACACACATTAGAAATGCAACATAATTTCTACCGCCGATACAATGATTTAGCCACTTGCAGTGGTGGTCGAATTTGCCGACGCATTTGTTGCAAACTGAGCAGTGTTTTGTGCGAGGGCTAGTTGTCCGTATATTGCAAAGGTGACATCGTCCGTTTTCGATGACATGCGAATGTTTGGTTCGATCAAATTCAGGAACAATGCGATCGTTTCGATGCAGTCGTCTTAGCTCCCGATCAGCAGGATCGATTAAAAGCGCAGCAAGATGAGAAGCAATATGGACGATATATAATCCAGTCAGTAAGCCAAATAAGGGTTGCTGTAGCTCGACTGAGAAGGACGGTATAAGTACAATAAATGAGGCTACCCCAAAAGTAATTAGCACACTCCAACCGAATAACTGAAGAGGATGCAACGGTAGCTGAAGCCCATGTATACGTCGACCGCGACGATGTTCGCTGTCGACAAGATTATCCTGGAAGGATATCCAAGGTACTCGTCGCTTTCTTGAATATTTCTTTTTCTCCTCCTCTTTGGTGTGAATATTGATTATATGCGTCTTTGTGTCCTGGTCGTTCCTACCATTTGCCGCCGAAATATGCTCCGGGAGCATGATATACGGGTGAGGATAGCTGCATAAACGAAACGCGAGCGTCGTCCAAACCACATCACATGAAACATTTAGTCTAAGCACATTACAGTCCTTGTTTTATTTTATTTATCTTGTTTTTTGTGCTTTTTTGTTTTACGCGGTAACAACACCAATCAACAGATAAAACCTCATCCGCAAAATGCGGGGCTAGGTGTATTCAGTGGACGCCAAACTTTGGGGAAAACAGTAAACAATGCTCTGATGAACTGTATCACCTGGTTACCGTAAACTACACTGTTAAAAAAATAGATTCTCCCACAGTATAGTCCTTCACCGCTCTCTCAGAAACAGCCCGCTCTGAGCATGTCTCAAGGTTAGAGCAACTGTTGTCCTCCTATGAAATCTTCGGGCCCAGCGATTCATCACTACATGAGAAGCAAGGACTAACAATGCTAACAATCCAACGGAGCTATTGACGGATCCGAAGCCCTCAATTGTAAGAATCAAACCCTCCTGGCGGGCGAAAAGCAAACAGTCCTTGCCAGGACACAAGCAATTACGGCTTTATTAAGTGTCACAGTTTACGTCACTTCACCGAGAACGAGGGTCCTCGAAGCAGCACTCCTTACTATTCACGGATTCACCCCTTTCAAGGACCTGTTTTTTTTCTGCATAGCACAACAATGACGAGGGCGAGGACACAAATCAACACTTGAGAAGACCTCACGCCTTCTTCGACACAACACGGTGGTCTGCCCCAGGCGAGTTCCACTGGACGTTCGAGTTGTATGCGAAAACAAAAAAACAAAAACGATGCCTATTGTCGCATTGTCATGATTTTCGCGTTAGCACCTCGAACACAAATAACACCACCGCGAAGGTGTTCGCGATTAGGAAAAGTCATTAAAGGACATCTAAGAAGACTCAAGAAGAAGAGAGAGGAAGAGACACTTCCGACCACTCCGGACGAATTTTCCACTTTGCCAACATTCACGCACGGAGCACCATCGACTACTGAAATTTGATTTTCCTCCACTGGCCAGTCAACCAGTCTCTCCTCGACTGTGCGATTCGCTGGGTGGAGGAAAGCGCTCTTCTCACCCACATTTCCTCGGGTGGGCGACAATTTTCCACCAACTGAAGCGGAAAGCTCGCGCTCACAAAGTGAAATTGAGAGGTATTTTCATAGTAAAAGCTCAGGCAACACTGCCAGACTGGGCAACAAAATTTGAATAAAACCCTTTCAGGGGCTGAGGTTAGAGATGCTAAATTTGTTTCAACAGTTGTGGGTTCACGGTTAAAATTATGCGCGTTTCAGACACATTTCTGTTTACACCAGCTTTGATAAATAATAACGATATTTCCACAAAAATGTATACAATTTAGTAGCCATCTTCGTATAATACTAATTACCATATACAAAAAATTGTCAATAATGTATAGAAAAATACATATTTCTGGAAAAATACTGAGTTCTATGAAAACAATTTGGGTTATTTCATGCAGACGAGAAAATCGCTCGAAATACTTAATGTACTCTTATGTATATTATCCTTACTTTAATAAAATTCTGGTGAGTCGTAGGTTCGAAACTTGCCTATGATCAAAGTCAATATTCTAGAGAATGAAGTCAAAATTATGTTTTTAGGGACGAAATATTTGTTACCCTTAAAAATACATATTTATGATATTCTGCTTATTACTGCAACTAAAAAGGGTATATAGCTGAGGTTTGGTAGTTTAAAAGCTTAGAGACTAGTATAGACTACGGCTGTCACCAGTTTATAAAACACATAATTCGAAAACTACGACCCAAAAACAAAACCTTATAAAACCAAATTCGATCTATTTACATAAAAACTTCTATTTCAAATTACAATCAACCTTTAGCACCCTGAGTTAGTTATGAGGCTTAGAATACAAACAATAAAAAGTTGTCCAATTTGCCGAATGCGTTTTCATCCAAATTTGGTACCAAATTACGAAGATTATATGAACTTCTCTCCGCAAATCCAATCTCACGAGAAACTTCGGAAAGAAAATAAGTGGCATTCGTTGCAAAAGGTGTTTAAAACTTTACTAATCCCATTTTCATTATCATTAGTAAAACTTACAAATATCATCTTTGGGATGGCACCAAAGCAAAATCATTCACCTTCTCAATCAATGAATAAATAGAAGTCAGTGCTTCGAACTATTTTTTTCCTCTTTTACACAGAAGATGGTGCGTATAAACCTTTTTTAACTTTTAAGACAATTTGTGACTTAAGCTCAGTATATTTTTGCGAGGGCATAAGTAATCAAATTTTATGGAGAAAAATGTTGATTCATATAAAGATGAGAAAGATTTCTTTGTTCTGAAAAAAATGAGAATCATATTAGAAATGTCTTCGCTTACATTTGATGAGGTTTCTTCAGTACTTGTTTCCAACAAACAGAGCAAGAAATATCAAACTTTGTGACTGTGAGCCCGAAAAAATTGATTGACTTTTCTATATTTCAAAGAGGTACGATTTAATAGTTTATGTTGATTTAAATTTAAAACAAGTAATAAAGTTCATTCATTAATTATTTAAAGAATCATTATAAGTTTATTTTTGTACCGTGACGCCTCGTCAATTATTCAAAGGATTGGTTTATAAAATTAGACAATAGCCACACTCATTAAAGACAATATTAGCCTACAAATCGGTTAGTAGCAAGCAGTGAATTTCATTTCATTTTATCACGTCCTTAGGGAGTTTTATTCGAAATGCGCACACAAGTCTTTAAATATCCTTGAAGCCCATATAAACATAAATAATTTAACGTGCAACTAGTCTACACAAGCTGTAAGCTGTTCTTATGCTGTTCTACCGAAAAAAAATACTTCTAGCACTTTGAAACAGCAATTCTGAATAATAGAGCACTGCCCTGAAAAGGAAAAAGCTTGTGTAACTATTTGTTGTGATTGCGTGCCTGTTACGACGTCACGTATGCTCATATAGGGGGAGAAATGTTATTATCTTCGCGGAAGCCCCTCGTCCCCAAAGGAGCAGCAGGCCAACGAGTGTTTATTTCAAGCAGGCACTGTTGTCTCAATGGAAATCCGTCCAATAACAGAAATATTGACAAAATATAAACAAAGCCCACGAAACTCCCCATATGAGTGTATTGTCCGGATAGAGGAGAGTCAACAAAACGTCTTCAGATAAACATAAAATGAAAGCCTTTGACTAAATTGTATTGTACGGAATAATGACCTCACCGCACTGAATGCCTGCCAGAAAGTAACCCTTTCAAAGCCGTTTACTTTCTATCAATTAATTTTTTCATCAGAGTGAACCAGCACATTTTGACCCCCGAGAGTACGTCATTTATAAAGGGAAGTTTAAAATTAAGTCTTATGTAAAGGGAGCTTTGCAGAAATATTTTTTTGAAATATTAAATTTTAATGTGAAGAAAATGACGGAATTACTTGCACTCAAGAAGAAAACTAGCCTAGAAATGTTAGTTGCTAGAATACCTCGGCCAGCGTCAGGTATACCAATCAATGCTCTTCCAGGATGGGCCGATGTGCCGCTTTTTAATAAGCTTCCTATGCTGAAATGTCCGACAGATCAAATTATATTTTCAAAAAACAAAATTGGTCAAGAGGTAAGTTAAAATGTTCGTAATTTATGGTGAAATAATTAATAAAACACTTTGTAAAAGCCGAACAACATAAATAAATACTTATTAAATTTCAAATAGGAAATAAGTTTCCTAACTCTTGATGAATAGCACAAAAAGGCACCGCATCGCCATTTATTTCAGAAATGTAAAATTATAGAAGATTAGTAATAAATTGGTAGTCGAACAAACCATGAAAACATTGGAAAACTTATATCCGCCCTGCGTTCTGAAATCTTGATGAACTAGCTGGACCGCATGCAGTGTTGTAGAGTCTATGTATCTAATTCTGTAAAAAGTGGACGGTTAACGATAATAACCTTTTTTTAAATTCTAAAAAGCCCACGCCATTTGTGTGAAAGTATTATACATTAACAGTGTAAATTGTATCAAGGTAGGCTTGGTTCGGAAAGAATATTTGGTTCGAATCCAGCTAAGCTTAGCTTAATTCAATCTATATCTAGCTTATTTCGGATATTCGATCCAGTCATTAAAGGAAATCAAGAATCGAACATGCATGAATGGAAAAAATCTTTCTTCGTTTTGCGCATGCGATTAAAATAGTCGGCATTTATTAGTTCTAAGGAAAACCTATCAAATTTCATCCTTTTCTATTTGCAAACTTGTTGCTCCAAAAAATTCCGAACTGTTCATGTATGCATAGATAATAAAGATAATTTTTTTTATAAATCGCAAAATAATTTCCCACTTTCCAGATAACTAGAATTGTCGGAACTGCGTTTAGAATATATGATCCCTACATGCAGTTACTTCCATCGGCCTACAACTCGTTGGATGATCCACACCTTCGAAAATATTACCAAAAAGAAAGTATCCTCAAGGTACAAACAACAAAAATTGTTAAATTGAATACTTACCTTTAATGTTTACAGCGTTTAAGAGAAATTAAAAAAATTACGGAAAATAACGACGTCTTATGCACGTTAAGGGAATTTAACAGCTATCGCTCACTACTACAAGAATACCACTTAAGTTTAATTCACAATGAAATTAAAAAGACGGTATACGATGTACACAAATTAAATATGAAATTCTAAAAAAAATAATGTTAGGAACGTGAGAAACAAGACCGGGCATTAGTTGTTCATGCCGAACAAATTGCCGAAAAGGAGTGCAGCAGATTTGCAATGAAGCGAAGACGATTTGAAAAACAAGCTGTCATCAAAAATAAAGCAAGGGAAGCAAAACTTCACCAGGAAAAAGTGGCTGCCTTGCTAAAAAGGTTGAAATTGTCCGTAGACAGAATTGAAAAAATAAGAGCAATAAGAAAGAAAATCTTAGCTCAGAAGACGCTTTTATACAATTTAATAATAGATCAGCACAAAATTGCAGCTTTTGATTTGGAACGAAAGAGAATCATTGCCCTTAAGAAACGATTCTTTGAGCGGGAGCAACGATTGAACGCATTCCACAAACTTAGAACTATTAAAAAAATAGAAGCCGCAAAGCAAAAGGTAAATTACATAATTGGATATGTTTGTTGTTACGGATAGTTCCTTAGGCCCTCAAAAGGTGGGAACAGCAGTTAGAATCACGCCACAAGCAACACGAGCGCAATAATATGCTGCTAAAGGAAGCTGAAGAACGAACACATAGAAATATAAAGGTACAGCTTTTTATACGACAAATTTAGGCAATATGTGATAAAAAATAGCACTACTATATAGTACTGGACCCGAAGGCGATTTTGTTTGGCGAAGTTGTATGTGCTTGAGTATCATTCTGTCATACAGACATGTTTTGAAAACTGAATTCCACAATGTAATTTATTATGTTATATTAAAGTCAAAACAGTAGTCCCAAACGCATTTTCAAAAACCTCATATGTTTATGCATGTACACAGAAAACTTATTTCTGTATTGAAATAATTAACCAACCTCAGGATATCCTATATTCGTAAAACACAATATATACTAACATTTAAATAATTTCATTATTTTTACATTTCCTACATTTTAGACATTAAAGAGTCGGACCATTTAGATTCGCCATTTTGTATTTTTAAAATACCACTAATGGTTTGAAACTACATGTTGATCTTAAAAACCGTTAATAACGATTTGGTTCAGGAAACTTGAGTACATTTTTGGCTTAAAACGCTCCAAATTTCGATCTGTCGCTTTCAATTACACAATTTAAACATAAAGTCAGTAATCCAAGAATCTCCTATGTATTTCTGTGAAATATTCCTCTTAAAAATAACTTCGACAAAGGAAATGCATCCTATTAAATAAATCGTACAAATAGACAATATTTATTTCAGAGACGTCAACAAAAGCTAGAAAAGCAATGGAGGAGAATCCAAAAGGCGATTGCCAAGAGAGCCATGCATCATAAATCTTTGAAATACAGAAAGAAAAAGAAAAAACCACATGAAATCAAACCAAGTACTGAAGACCAAAAAGATTTTGGTGTAAGTAGTTAAAAGTTTAAAATGAAGAAAGTTTATTAAATTATTTACACCTCAGAAAGACAAAATGTTCTTAAAGTCTTTAGAACGAGAAATTATTCCACATGTGGTAAACGTAGCTCTTGATATTGAAGAGACACTAAAAAAAATGGAAGAGTACCCAGATTCCTCAGTCAAGATGGCAGAATATATTTTGGATGCAGTCATAAGAACTGTACGTGTTGCTAAAATATTTTCTCTTTTTATAATCTATAAATTTTTAGTTTAAAACTGATCTGAGCACAAATAAGAAAACTATGGATATGCTTTCACGTCGAATTGCTCTTTTATTTCAGAAGCTAAAAACTGTCCAAATAATGGTAAGTAAACTACACTAAGATTCAAGTGCACTTACAGGATGAGTCTGAAGTTTTCCATAGAATTAATACAAATTATTGTTGCAACAGTATTTTCGAGGTTATGCGAGGTCTCTGAAAACAATTTTTAACATGACTCCATCTAAAGGAAGCGAGAGAAATGATAGATAATGTAAATTTGTTGTAGATCGAGCCCTTCTAACCACTCTACTTGCATTAAAACACATACACCGCTTTAAAGTTTAAAAAAATTATAAAATTACAGCATTATATTCCCGCAGATGGAAATTAATTAACTTATCCCTTAAACAAGATTAAAAAATATTGGAAACTTATTTCCAAAGTGGTCGCTATATTGGCAAAATAGTGCTATTTTTGTAGGTAAGTATGAGAAAAAAGTTTGTACTACCTGGAGTATATAAAGCTACTGTGTGCGCGTAATCTCAACAACCTCAACTCGCTACAGACCTCAGACAACTTGAGGATAATTCTGGATAAAGTCTTTGGATGACTCACTTACAATCCTTTGAATGCAGATTTGATAACTAATCGGAACATTTACTTTTTTTAACACATTCCACGCCAGAACTTTAAAGAAAGCTTTCATGAGAAAGAAATCAAACTTTAAAACCTATTTTATCAACTTTAAAAACTATTAAATAGTGTTCACAGCAATAGCATTTTCTAAAACGAATCCATGATAGTTTATTCTATATAAAATAATATATTGTTTTAATGCCTTAATCTCCATATTGCATTTTATGTATTTTAATTACAGAAAGTCAATGCGATTTTAAAAGATTCAAAAAGAGTTACCAGAGACTCAACATTGGCCAAAAACTTCGAAAGGAGTGTATCGTTTGGCATTTCAACTGCAATTGGACTAACTCTGCAAAAAATGCAATCTGACATAGAAATAAAGCGTGTTCGCTCAAGGGATCCAACCCCTGCGGTTAAGTTTCATTTTACCAAAAATACTGAACTATTTTATAATTTTTTAATTAGGGGTCTTTGGAATCTATAGCACCTGTCGTATACGCCAGACACTCTGACGAAAGCGATACTAATGAATCCCATTCTCAACGCAAATCTATTTTTTCACATTGCACAGACGAAGAAAGGATCTTCATAGAACACTTCTATATTAAATTTAGGAGAGCTTTAATTGTGGGAGTTTCGAAAAGAATATTCGAAGCAATCCGTTGTTACCGAAACAATCACATCTTGAACCCAAGAAAAGAACTACTAGGTAGAGTATAAATATTTACCCTTATTTTGTATTAAGGTATAGAAATTACGAATTTTAAAATGCAGATATAGACAGGCATTATCTTGTAACGACGATGGCTAAATCAATTTTGAGCTACGCAATTAACGAATATAATTTTGAAAGTAATTTAAGACTTTGCATAAATGCAATATCTGCAGATATTATATATCAGCTACAACAAGGACTTTTGAAACCTTCTAATGATATTAGATATAAGCGTCCACCGAAATGCAGATGTAACTTCGGTTGTTCAGGCTTCGCAGGTCCGCCGAGGCACTGAGATGTGACATCCAAATGTGGTACTCGCCAGGAGAATGCGTAAGAAATATTTTTTTAAATTATAGTTTTTTTGGCGCTCCCTGCGTGAATGAATTTAAAATAAAATGATTAAAATAAAATATGTTTATATGAATAAAATTTACCACAATGGATTGGTATCGGCTTTAATTCTTATTATAGTAGTTATGGCAGATATAATTTATTTAGATCATTTCTTAAATTGTTTTCAAACTTCTTAAAACTCATTCTTTAGACTCTGAAAGTGTTAAAACGTAAACAATAAATAAATTGTTCTATATGTTCTCATATTATAAAGGAATGCCGTAGCAAGTCTGGCACGTGCTAGCAATAATTTGAGAAGCAAAGAATCTTAAAATTAGCTGGAAGCTGGAAACAGTTTTTGTCCAGCATAATATTTTCGTCTGTATGGGTTTTATTTCTACTACTATTGATGGCATTTTACTATGTTGCTCATTAATAAGGTCAAGCAGTAACCAAAATTAAGGAAAGTTAATTTTGAACAACATCGATATAAGATAATAAAAGAACTACATCCCTACAGGAGCAGCAAATTGTATGGCTGTAGCTTTCTCATTTAATCAAAGAATTTTAAAGGAACCAGATAAAAATTTCAATGAATATGTAAACAAGTACCTTTCGACATTCGTCGACTATTCACCAAGTACTTCTTAAGCTTTTGAATAAGACTTTTATAAACTAAATATGCAAAATAAGAACTTTTTCCTATAGTAGATTTCAGTATTGTACAAATTTTTCGAAAAACAAATTGAGAATAAATTGAGTCTGCAGTTTTTCTCGCCTCGTATTTATCATGCACTCGTTGTCAACGTCGAGAACGTCCAGCTGTAATTCCCCCTCATGGGCAACCGGTCTAAATTGGATGGTATATTTCATATTATTATTCGCCAGATGGACGTGAGTGAGGCCTTATTCAATAGTAGTCAAGTCACTCTGTTCTTTCTTCCTATTTCTTTGCTATTATCTGCTTTGCCGTTTCATTAAAAACACTACATTTTATATGAAAACGATGACGCTTTTCGGGGCAAGTTGTTTTTGATAATTACATGCTCTCTTTTAAAATGGGATTTACTTCAGAGAGATAAATAAATTTAACGGTTATTTAAACTTAACTAAGTGTTAAATATTAACGATTAAAGAAGGAAGCGAAAAAAAGTTAACAACACCACAAACTAATTCCTTAAATTTCTGGACGTACCTTCACAAATTGAGTGTTACAATTGAAGTTACCACACTGAGAAATAATTAAAAACACTTAAAATGCAGATCTTTGCAAACTTTTCTCGCGTAAAATATAGAAATTAAATATGCTCAGCAAGGAAAACGCCACAAAAATATAATTCGCGTTGCACCAACAGCTGACCCAAATGACATGGATTTGACATTTCTCTTTGGAATTGTCAAGTGACCAGAACCATGTGCGTTTCAAATTACGTTTCGTTTTCATCCAATTACTGGTTGCTCAGAGCCCTCTCTTGTTCAGAAAATAAAACACGAGCTCAACGGTGATTAACAAGATGTGGAAATTTTAAAAAATATGCCATAATTTCAAGAATTCCGACAACAAATTTACTCTGATTCCTTTATAAAAATACAAATTGTGGGCAAGTCATTTTAAGCTTTCATAAAATCATTTTTCAACTGCGTCGAAAGGATTTGTCTAGCCATTAAATCGTATATTTTTCAAAGCACGAAAAGCTGTAAATCCAATTAATTACTTAATTATTCCCCTCACTGTACCTCCCTTTATGACCCGAACTAGGATTATTTTAAAATATTAATTTTTTCCAATTGTTTTTATGTGCGTGTATATACGTACATATATAGATATTTACAGATTTTTCCCAAATTGCGTTCAAGGAGAAGTTATGACCGAAGCAAAGCAATTTCAAAGTGGCGCACGCAGATGGTAGCGAAAAAGTGAAAATATCAAAATATTGCCATAAATTTGATGTTTGGGTATTATTGAATGTCCTTATTGCAAATCCATGTTCGAAATGTAGAGTTCAAGATTGTGGATTCAATATTGCGTACAATGGTTTTCGAACTTCACCGAATTTAAATAAACATTAGTACTATGGATATTTTCAGGTACATAGGTTCGAGTTTACTATAAAATGTTGGAAATTTATAATGGCGGAATCAATATGGCGGCCAAAATATTTGAAAACCGGGTGAAACTGGGTAGGTCAGCTTGCTATTAATAAAATCTAAAAAATTGCCTAGAACGAGCCAAGAAAAATGACTCGGAATCATTCGGCAGAATTCGAATCGAAGATTCGACCTGCGAGCGACTGCAAGGAGTGAGCCTGCACGTCGCAATCACCGAGCCATCGTCTTAGTGTACTCGGTTGGTTTTGAAAAATGTTTATATGCGAGCTGAGCCAGTAGTCATAAAATAAATACAAATATTTTATTCATATACATATTTGTAATTATAAATATATAACTACCTGATCAAGAGTCAAGATTTCTAAAACTTATCAATTTGTTAGGAGTCAATCACTTAAGCAAACATGGATTTTTTATTTAAATTGAAGAGTACAACTCTAATCCATCCTTAAAATTTTTTGATATTTCCAAACATTTTTAAAATACAAATTACATATAGATCCTATTCAACAACGTTTAGGGTAAGCTTACTAAGCGCTTGGCTCTGCATGAGGTCTCATAACTGTAGTGATGTATCCCCTAATCACTTAATTGTAATTAATAAAGAAACTTTAACCCGGAGTTTAACAAAAATTCTCGGCTCCGAACGGGTTCTTATTATTCAATCGCCCGATATCAATTATGAAATAAATATTATTTTTCGGTCGTTCAATAATGATTGATAATTCATTTTTACTATTTAATTATTCGAAATAAAATGTATTTTATTACTATATTTTCCTCCCTTTGGGTGTCCTGAGCAAACTTTTATTTTTGACCTCTCCCTTCTAAAAATCGACGTCAAACTTTTTTAAGAAGTGTGATCACACTCAAAATCCTCATAGATTCTTGTAAGGACAATGCAGGTAAATAACTATACGCCATTTGCTAGGATCCGTTTCCACATTTAGGAGCTATGGGGGTTCAAATTCAAAATGAATCGGCATTTTTGTTAAAACACTTCGATTGGTTGTGTTTACTCTAAAATCGTTTTATAAATTTCGATAAGTAGTGAATAACTACCATCTGTAACTAAACTTAAGAAAACCGCTCAATAAGAAAAACTAAATTAAAAAACATCTCACAAAAATATGTATATAATATAAAACCAGATTTTAAAAATAATAAGTAAATAGGAACGGCACTATGCTAGAACTTAACTGCTATTAGATCATTGAGAAATCAGAAGAATTCTATTGTAAACAAGAATTTTAGCATTATATCATTAACATAAAGAAAAAAAAAATTCGAAAGAGGGAAACTCTTTAAAAGGCTTTATAGAATCATAGACCCTGGTAAAGAAGGACCAGGGCTCTAAAGTTAAATTATTCTTAATAAACGTAAAGTGATAATTGTTGGCCTCTTGCTCAGACACAAATGCTGAAATCCGCGATGAAACATATTTATTAAGATGCATTGCGAACGACACTTGTCATAATTTTTCGCCTCATCTGTAATCGAATAACTTTATTTTAGACACAGTGGTTCCAAATAAAAAGAAATATTCTAGACCACACCTTTTACTCATATTTTTTATCAAAGCGGTAGACTTGTTAAATCTACATGAGGTACTCCCAGAACAAAACATGAAAGTCGACAGGTATAAAAATGGTTGTATTTAATAATTTAAATGTCTTCCTTACATTAAAAACATTTGTAAAACCAAGTATAATACATAAAGTATAAGACAAATTTTTCTCACCTCAACAATGTTGATGAGCTACAAATATAGCATATACTCAAAGATAAATAATAAAACCGTGTGTCGTCTTAATTTCTGGAAGATTTTAAGTGATGCACTGCGAACTGGCAAATAAAGAGAATAAATATAAAAATGAATAAAAAATGCAAAAGCTTAACAAACATTTATTTACCTACTTATGAATGCTGACTATTTTGTTAAAATTTGTGTATTTTTGTAAATATGTAAATAGCCATCAAAAAATTCTCGAAAATACGTTATTCTTGCGCAAATTTATGAGGAGCAAATTAATTACAATTAAATAAGAGGTGGTTTCGTGAAGTGCTCTTTAAGATGCACATTTTTGCCGCCAAACTAATTACCAACCAATCGAATTGCCCGATTGCCTGGCTAGGAAATACTTGTTCTCTTATTGTACTAAACACTATCTGACTTTAAAATACTATAAATTCAATTTAAGAGTTTTAAACATGGAAGCAAGTTACTCAAATTTAAGTCCTCTTAATAAAACCCAGCTGAAACTTTATGAATATGAATTTCGGTTACGAATTGTACTATTATATTAGAATAAAAGTTAAATTAGAAGTATGTATTCTCGGTTTAGTGCTAACTCTATGGCCAATGTTTGTTTAGAAATTGCATATATTTTGAATGTTTTAAATTATGCTCAATCAATTTTTATCAATGATGAACTTTTTTGCATTCATATAAAATTCGTTTAAGTTCTTCTCTTGGTAGCGGTACTAAATTTGCAGGACTACAGATCAAAAAACTCACGAACTCTAAGTACATGGAGAGTAGTTTGAAAAACACATTCTTTATATGATCTTTTAATTTTGTTTTCAAAAATATAAATGGTGTGCAATTTACCGGTCGATGTCATTTGAAATTATGTGTAAATGATGGATTACAAGTCTTAAACTGAGGCTAGGCATAGTATCTGTAGTTTTCAAGAATGAAACTCTAACAATTTACCCCGCGACTAACACTATATCCTGTAAAATGTATTTAAGTTCTACTACTATAATAAACAAATTCAGAATTTCAAAAGGATTATATTAACTTTCAGCAGATATATTACTTTTACCTCTTATTTGAAAAATAATCTAACGTCAATTAGTCAGGGCACTCGTTACGAAAACTGTGCACAGTTTTCTTCAATTTTATCATAAATATTCTACTAACTGACGAGTGGTGGTTTCGGAAATAAATATAGATAAGATACATACTAAATTTTCGCTTTAGAGTTAACAGCAATTCCTTAAAAAAAATACTCAAAGAATAATTTTATTAAAGTTTCCATATCTTTTCTACACGGAATGCACATGAATATGTTATAATTTATTGCTTTTGGCGACAATACTCAGTTAAACAAACTGCTAAAATGATTCACCAATCATAAAAAAGATAACAAAAAGAATCAAGAGTGAATAGAGCACCGAGAATTCTTAGTTCTCGCCTTAATTTAATAAAATAACTATTTAGTAAATAACAACCAAAATAAGTTTCCTAACTTCTGTACGACCATACGAATGTCTGATTTTTTTTAGATTTTACGCTAGATGCTTCTCATTATATTTTTGATTGTTTTTTCATAACATAGAGACGTGTTTTTCTCTAAATTTTTAGATTCTTTTGTCTTTAATTTTGCATTACCTGCAAACAAAATTTGTATTCATTCCAAAAATCGAGTTTGTGCAAGGCATAAATCAAAATGTATTACCTTGTGGTGTGTTTTATTGACATTCAGATGAAGAACAGCAATTCACAATAAAATATTCAGTTTGGCGAAAGCCAGATAAAACATTGTTATCGCCTTTGTTTAAATGTTCGAAGTAATTTGATTAATCCTTAATTGGTTATGTGAAGCATTTGATACCTTGACTGTGGTATAAAACTGCCTGACTAAACCAAACAATTTGTTTCTATCAAAATCTGCAGGTAAACGTTGATATATATCCTTTGTACAATATCAAAAATTATCAATACAGACGAATTATATATTTCATAATAAAAACACGGCAGTATACTTTAAGTTGAATTCCTAAATATCGCAGCCGCTTTGAAGTCAAAGACCGCGGAAACCGGGTTTCAAGAAAATTGTACAAAATTTGGAATGCAAAACACTGCCCTCTTAATTTCGAAAACCCCAATATGTTAACCTTTATAAAAAGTGTACAAAGTTTAGAATTTGATTGCCAGTTATTTTTAAAACAATTGAAACTTCAATCTATTTGAATGAACATTAAGAATCTAAAATTTGACTTTTACAAACTTAAAGCGAGTTAGAACATGTACACAAATATCCGAACGAATAACGCTCGAATAAATAGGAAAAGTGAGCGAAATAAAAAAAATATCTAATCTGGTCGTTATTTTGTGGTAAAATTACATGTAATTACAATTATTGACCTAACTCGAATGGAAAAGACCACCGAACAGGAAAATTGCGTTAGATAAGTATTTTATTTCATTTTATTAAAATAAACACGGCGCAAAAAAATATAGCTACTTCGCATATATGTACTTATTGGTTCACCGTTGTAGTTTTTATGTTGCCCGTAGGTTTAACAAAATTGATTGCAGAATTACACATCACATAATAAAAAAAACAAAACATTTGCGCTATTACTCTTAGCGGAGTAGCAATTCTTTTCATATGATGCTTAATTCTCCTTACCATTAAAACAAAAACCGAGAAAACCTTTAGGTGTTAGGTTTCAGCTTTAAATACCCCTATCGAAAAGTTCTGCACAAACATCGACGCCTAAAGTACTTGAGTAAATCAAAACATTTGTACTCTCGAAATGATATAAGTGTGTTGTGTAAAAATAACATTTTTAATCGTCTCGTTAGTCTTACCGTAGTACGTAGTCCTAAGTAACTAAAATAGAAGAATCGCAACAACAAATATAAATACCAAATAAATAAAACGAGAACATATATACACTAACTTTAACTTAAAATGTACAATATATCGCAAGAAATCAGGAATGGAGTTCGATAGAGTTTACACATCATGGCTAAGAAGAGGTGTATCGTACTTCCTGACGTTGAAGCCGGTGCATGGAAGCAGCCAGCACATCGGATGACCCCGCCCGAAAACGTCGGCCAAAAGGGCCAGTTTGCGGCGGTTCGGTCGGAATGTGCCCTTCTGCTGCACCGCCTCGACCGCAGTCTCGTCATAAAGAATGGCATGCATTTGATCGATCATAATCGCAAGCACGAACAGCCCAAACAGTGCTGATTCTAAGAGTAAAATTACACTATGAAGCCTGAAAGAAAAGATGCGGATTATGCCTGCAAAACTAGAATTTGGAAAAAGGTGGAGCGCTCACATTCTAGCCTGCGAGTCCGCAAGGTTTATGTTGCATTCCTCGCAGGGGTAGATCCAGGAGCCGACGACCAGGGCGATCGAGTAGAGCGCCAGAATGCCGACGTAGACCAGGAACTGGAGGAAGTATTTCTGGTTGCGCTCCCCCACACAATTGTTGATCCACGGGCAGTGGTGGTCCATCCGGCGGATGCATCTCTTGCAGATCCGGCAGTGGTGCGCCCTCGGCGGCCGGTACGTTTCGCACCTGGTGCACACGGTCCACTCCCCGTGGTCGTGTCCATTTTTCTGGCTCGCATGAATATCGGAGAAGTCCAATCGATTCTGCGGCAGAGGCACTGTGCCTGGGTCGGACAAAACGGCCTTCAGGTGGGCCATTGCCAGGAGGAAAACGATTGTATTAAACACTACGACATGTAGGGGGGCCCACAAGCTGGAATATCGGTAAATTAGGTCTTAAAGTGGCTCGCCAGCGAGTAAATAAGAACCTCGTTTGCATTGTTTGCAAAATGATCCATCGCATCACAACATAGTCTGCGTAGACGACAGCCAGGTAAGTGATGATAAGACAAAAAATACCGCATGGATCTCGAATAAATGTCATTATTTCGGGATTTTCGCGGTCTGCGCTACACTTCCGAGTTAAAAAATTCTACAAATTCGCAAAAAATCAGAGCGACCTAGCAAAATTGGACATTTTGACACCTCCGAAGTGTCGCCACAATTTGACAATTACTCATTGGAAGGTGATTGTTGCTATTGAATTTCGATATCTTGGATTCGTGCGGTTATTTTGCTTGGAAGATTGGAACGTGGGAAATGAGGCGGGAATTTCAAAAAGTTTCAAGGCGGAGACATTTTTTCACTTGCCTACATTTTGGTGACAAAAAACAATCTATTTATATAGTAAATCCGTCTATTCTCAGTCCGCTGTTATTCCTTTTATTTATTAACGACTTGACTATACAAATAATTGGTAACTTAACTTTTCTACGCTGATCGCCTACAAATTAAAAACGTTTACAAAAAAAAAATAAAAAAGTAACAGAAAGTTTTAGTCAGGGAAACGCGTTTGCACAATCAAAATTAATAGCGTGTGACCACACGGTAACACTCGTCTAAAAGCAAAACAGCTTAAACCCGAACAGCTGTCATGTCAACAATTCGACAAGAGTGTTTGGATTTATTTGGGTCTTGAGCGATTTTACGAAAATATGCCTTCGTTTTGTGTGGTTTCTAATTGTGAACATAAATACACGCATTCGGAAAACGTCTCTTTCCACAAGTAAGTAATTATTGTAAAACATAATAAACCCAAAAGGATGTACGGAGTAGAGAATGTCCGAGTTTTTCTTCAGTTGTTAGTGGTACTTTGCTTTAAAAGGGATACAAAATAAAAACGAATCTCATTTCAGGTTCAAACATTTGCATTAATGAGCAAACTCACACCAAATATACCATTTCAAAATAAATTAAAAGATTTTCTTTCCTTCACAACAAATTTTGGTTTCAATTTGTTAATGCATTTTTATAAACTTTAAACATTTTTGGGGGAGCCAAGCCCAAATATTTTTCATTACTAATTAAATACAAAGTTCAGATATGGCATTGTATTGAGGGACCAAAAAAAACGAAATTAATATCAAAGTGTACAAATAAGACTTTAGCATTCAAATCCCGAGCTTTCAAAAGTTATTCCTAAAATTAAGATTCTTTATGCAGTCTTAAGCCAGCCGTAAGCCTAACTGAATTTTATTCGACTAATACACAAATTAAAAGTATTAATATTTTTATACATATGTACATACATATATCTTTCATTAATTTCAAACAAATTAACAAAATAGAAAAAAATATCAATAACTGAGTTAAAATATTAAAATAATACATTTTTTTATTGGCTTATTAAATTGTATGATCCTTTCAGAGGACAACCCTGCAAGCTGCATTTCGAAATTCCAATTCTAGCGCCCGCATACATAAGAGAAGTGAATTACATTTTTAATTTTTCTTTCAAAAAACATCGAAGGCAAATTCAATTGAATTCAATGAATTTAAACTCCGAAATCAATCGCCTAAAGGATTTTCGAGGCTCCTTCTCCGTCACTTCCAAAACATGAATATTTTCGAGAAATTTCAAAAGAAAATTACTAATCTGCACTTTTTTGTAGTCGAACCTGAGATTTTTTCTTCACTTACTATTTTTTAGAAATTTTGAATGAATGATAACTGAAGTTCTTCTTAAAATGAGCTGTAAAAAAAGAATAATAAAATGGTTCTTTCTGAAAGCTTAACCTTTACTAATTTGACTTTTTGTAGGAGGCTAAAATATTTTCTAATGCGTATTCGTTTTCTCATTTTATGGTTTTTGAATACTTTTTATTTAAAAAAAATCGTATACGAATTTCAGGAGTGCACTTCAAAATGCAAAAGTATTTGAATATAGTGACGAGGAATTTTTTCAAGTAGCCCCACTTTAGACTTTAAATATGTATAGTTAATTTATGTTATTTTCCACCTTCACAATTGATTTTATTACAAATAAAAAATTCAGGTTCTGCCACTCTGTATAACCTAATATCTGTATTATAGACTCTATAATAAAATAATTCTAATTTATAATAGGTTCCCGCGTCACTCGAAAGAACTCCTGTTGAAGTGGATACAATTCACAGACCGCGGATTCGATTGGAAACCATCTCGTTGGAGCTCAATTTGCAGCAGACACTTTCTGCCTAGTGACTTCCGCGAATCTGCCTCAGCCCGAAAGTGCCTCAAAAGGGATGCAATCCCTTCAATCACTATAAATAATTTTGATGGAAGTTTCCTCGATCTTCAAGGTGATGATGCACCCCGAGGAAAGGTATTCATGAACTTCGCCGTGTTATGAAAAACTTTTGTAACAATTTCTCATATGTAGTTCTACGAGAATACGCAGGAAGAGTCCATCGGCACCAGTTGCAGACTATGTGGACTGTGCTGCAGTGCTGTTGCCACATTTTCTACTAACTTTGAAATATTCGGTATGATCCAGAAATGTTTTCCTTCTCTAAACATCCAGCAAGACGATAATCTTCCCAAGGACCTCTGTCCGGAATGTCTTCAGCGGCTACACTCCTTTTCTGATTTCATTGATAGTGTTTTAAAAACCCAAAAAGATTTCGAGAAAAAATTCTCACTGAAAAGTACGAGCGTTCCTCTTGTCAGCTTCGAGAAGCCCATTAAAATAAAACAGGAGCCTACCACTAAAATTAAGCAAGAAATTTCTGAGGGGCTCCATGATATATCCAACGACGATTTTGACGTAGGCACCGATGAAGATCCGTTTGCGGACCAAAAGTCACAGTTCTCCGAGTTTCCTTTTATTAACCCACAGGAGATCATTAATAATTGCGATATTATGGAGATTATTTCATTAGACGATGCTTTCATTGACATTCCGGACGATGAAGGAGGAACAGAAGAACCCAAATCAGAACCCGACGAGCTGATCGAAAATGCATTTTATCCTGGGGAGGAGCACAATTATTGCAAGCAAATGGATAATATGGAGAATTTGGATGAAGGTCCTTACAAAACTGAAAAATCTGAGGAAGCGGAACCTCCAAAGGCATGCAAAGATATGATTGTGATAAACGAGAGCATAGAAATGCCCATTCCAGCTTTTGACCTCTTTCAATGCAAGGACTGCCCAATGCAATTCCTAACCGAGGGCATTCTGGCTGAGCACAGAAAATTGAACCATTCGTTCAATCAGCACCTGTGCGCCCTGTGCAACGAGAGCTTCAAATCGTTCTTCCATTTTCTTAGACATAAATTAATAAAACATAAGAGGAAGGCGCGAATACGGTCATCGCTCAAATCTTATCCATGTCCAATGTGCAAAAAAGCCTGCGCTACAAAACTGGCTCTTAACAACCACAAAAAGTACATTTGCAAATATCAGCAAGAGAAGAGCTACACCTGTAAGTATTGCTCCAAAGCACTTAAGAAATGGGTTTACTTGAGACAACATGAAAAGGAATGTAGGAAAATGAGGAATGCCATCAATCAATCAAGTAAGATTTGTAACAATATTTTATTACCCTTATCGGGCAACCTTTAGTAACATCGGCCTACCCAAAACCTTTGTTTTCCTTGAGTAGGTTTATTTCAAAACTTTTTTGTTTGTCATGTACCAAAATTATGAAAACAATACTCCCGCCCTCCCTAAAGTTTGCTTTTATAGTGACGGTAGTAATAATATATATTTTAAAGATCGTATTTTGTCCATTTTGAAATCATCGAAAAATAAAGGATCATCGCAGAATTTTGTAACTTAGCTTATGTAAATGAAAATCAAAATGCTAAATTAAACATATCAAATGTACGAAGAATTGTTTTCGAACAAATATGAACTGCTTGAAAACTTTAGATCTTGTTTTCTCGAAAGCTACAATTTTTGTAGAGAATTTTCTGTTAAATTATATTATAAAAAACGTATTGTTATAAAACTAGTGGATTTTATAACATGGAGAATTACACAAAGTTATAATGCATAAATCAGAAAATATCTTGCCGAAAACGGACACTAACATAACATAATCATGTAATTGAAGTAAACATTTTTTTGTTATGTTTTTATTTACTATTTGCCCTAAATATTTCTTGCCGCATCGAGACCAAATTGTTTGTTCGTCATAGTTGATTTTATTTACACATTTTATACAGAAACAAAAGCAGATATAGTAAATCTCGAATATTCTTCATGAAATTTTAGGAGTTATATTTTAAAACTTATATACACAATTAAAATTGTTACGTTGATTTTGCAACATAAAGACTATAACTTTCCGATAAGGACGATAGACAATCAAATTTTAAATCTTATGAAATTTTATATTTACTTAAAGCACATAATTAGGAATTGTCGGCCAAAGCTTTTAATTTTCATTAATATTCAATCGATCGTTGAAATTGAATGCATTAGTTTCCCTTACAACATTTTTTTTTTTGCGATATTATTCCAGGACCCACCAATTCCTCAAAGCCAGTAGATGCTCTAAAGGAAGTGAATGGATCTTTCTCCTGTAAGCTCTGTGGTCGGATTTACAGCTCCCGTCGAAACGCCATGCAGCATGAGAAGTCCCACCGACCAGTAGAGCAATGGAACTACAAATGCGGGGACTGCGAAAAAATGTTTGATTTCTGCCAGGACCTGCGGAACCACCTCAAGAACAGAGAATGCAGGGCGGCGCCCGTTGGGGCCGACCGCGTGTACTTTGTTTGCGTCACCTGCGGCAGTCAGTTCAAATCGCTGACAAAACTGAAGTGGCACAACTTGGTCCACACGGGGGCGAAACCCTTGGTCTGCGAAAGCTGCGGCAAATCATTCAGGTCCTCGAATAATCTTTACCAGCACAAGATCACGCACACGACGGTCAGGCGGCACAAGTGCGACTTGTGCGACAAAACTTTCAAACGGCGGGGCGGTCTCAATCAACACAAGCGGGCCTTCCACTTCAGATTAAGGCCACATGAATGTCCTGTCTGTAAACACAAATTCGCACAAAAGGGAGACATGGTTCGGTGCAAACACTCCGCTTTAAAGGATCGCGGCTTGAAGAACTTTTCTTTCATTTCAAATTAGTTACTTTAGTAGTTTTGATTGAATGTTCTGCATAATTGAAGTGTTAACTCTTGGTTAGTAATTTTTATTTATTTTGTTACCTTTTAAAAAAATTATTTGTTTAAAATAAATGTTAATTTTTAAAAATTCCCTGGACAAGAAGCTTTATTAGATAAAATAAATATTTGTCATCAACTTAAAAAATTGTATGTTTCACTTAAATTTAGCCGTTTGAGGTTTTAAGTCACGAACCCAGCTAATTTTATCATATTTAATAGAATAAAAAATCGCATCAAAAATATACTCGGGTGGATCGGTTGTGCTTTCCATCACATTAAACATTTATAAACGTGAAAACATCCTATTTCAAAATTCTATTGCTTAAATTTAAAAAAGAAAACATTCATACCCTTCTACCTAGCCTTTCTAACAAAATGGAGTTCAGCAGAACAATCTATAATACTATAAAAGTATTTATTTTATTACTGAAAAATATTTCATTCTTATATTATGTTAGGGCTTAGGTACTCACATTCTAATTTTTACACAATGGAGCTTGTTCCAATTGTCACTTCATAGCTGTTACCAATTTAAAAAATTTTTCTATTCTAATAAAAATTTGCAATTTAACCTTCAGAAGAAACACTTCAGAAAATCTCTTTCAGATTAGAAGCATATTTCTATGGGATATCCTTGTATTTTTGATCAATCATATTCTTGGAAACTTATCTATAAAATTCGAACTATATCTTTTCAGCCAGTACATTTTATAGTATAGTATATGTAGTAGAAAATGAATGTGCCAATGAAACAAATAAAAAAATTGTTACTTTTCCAGATATCAATTAAAAAACTTGAGGAAATTGAAATAATGAAAGGATTATTGCAGAGAACGAACACAACCACACTAAGGTATTTTTCTGAGTAATATCTCAATTGTCTTTATTTACATTAAACATCTATTTCCTATTTACACAATTACATTAATAAATCTTGATAGAAAAATAAATTTTAAAGAAACCAAATAGAAACAGCTCTTTATGGTGAAACAATTGTGGCTCACGTTAGTCACGAGCAGTCCAATTTAGGCTTATACTTTTTTACTAAACTAAAACATCTTAAATGGCACTAAAATAAAATTGCAACTGTCTTTGATTCGTAACGTGTACCATCTAACGTAACACCAAAATAAATTGTCATCTTATTCTAAAACTTAACAATAGTACAGTGCTGTGAAATTTAATTTTGTTGGAATATTGCGGCCCTCTGTTGGAATTGTGCTCGCCTCATGACGCGATCCTCTTCTGCACGTCGTCGTTCTTCTTGCTCTTCTCGAATTTCGTCATGGAACTTGTTCGTTCGCAACTGCTGCTCAATTTTCGCCTCGAAGAAATTTTTAGCTCCTCCAACACCGACTTCATCAACATTAATTTCTGTTAGCCTGGCTAACTGGCTTAGGCCTGAGTCAGTCTCCAGTTCGCCGGCTTGTGCTTTTCTGTAAATCAGTAAAAATTCCCGGAAGGATATGCTTCCATCATGATCCTCGTCGACCTCTGCAATCATTGATTTTAGGCCTAAATGAGTTTGTGGTGCTCCAAGCTTCTCCATCATGATTTTTAATTCTGTAATATCGAGGTACCCATCCCTTCCCACGTCGTATCTGAAAAAATAAAGAAAATTTTAATCAGTTTTATGAAAATAATGAACAATATTAGTCTCGATATTTACAAGATGCATCTTTGCATTCTTTATATTCAATGAGGAGTGAGCCTCTGTATTTTAAACTTCCATAAATTATAACTAAATTTTTCAATAATGGCCAATGCAAAAAATTCCACATATTACTTTCTGCTTTATACTTTCCTTTCACTTTATATTATAATAAAAACAAAAGCGATTCTTAATGTTAAAATTTTCCGAATTTCCAATATTCTTATTTTCGGTGTGTTTTCCACTTTTCCAAAAAATTGCTTAATATCGTCTATTTACTCTTCACTATTTTCTTACCAAAAACTAGATATAAGAAATTTGTTTAGATACTTAGATACTCTTAGTTCAGAGAGATGTTATAACGATTTTGCAAAACTCAAATATTTCAGTAATGTTAATTCCTTAACTTTGTTCAATGACATAGAACGATCAAAACTTTGTACCAAAATTTAATATAGCAATGCCGATTTTGTTCCTTCATGATAGGTATGTATAGTAAATATAAGGGAGAAAAGCAGTTGCAAATTCCTTCGAGGAAGTATGATTGAAAGACATTGTGCATAATAAATACATACATAGATATATGTATATTAGAATTGAACAGAAAGTTGAGTCACTGCACAAAAGATGCAAGTAATGCTAACATAAAACGTGTGAAAACAAGTATTATTATATGAGTGAGACGAGTTTAAATTGTGCTTTGTATAACTTTTCCAGCAAAGTTTCCAATGTTACGCAACGTGAGTATCACTCAAAAAAGCCATATCTTAGCCAATCTTTCTTGCAAAAAATTACAATAGATTTATGTAAAATTGTACCAGGCACAGCAATTTCTTACCGAGGAAAATCAATTTTGAAGCGTTAAGTGCATGAAAGCTCTAAATTTGAGGGACACTTGAGTGAACCTGGGAATTACTCAATCGAGCGCGTGGTCTTCGGTACTCGTAGCGATTTCTTTTCCTTTGGCTCTGACCACGACCACAACTTATCGGTGCATTTCGAGCGATTTGCACGATTGCATTGCAATTAAATATTCAATTTGAATTCGCCTCGGCTTTATCCTTGAAATTCGGGCTTTCAATTAGGAAAAAATTACAATTAATCAAATTGCTGCATTCACTTAGTACAAAGCAATTTAATTTAAACACGGAACAGCGCAATTTTCCGCACAATTTTTTACTTGGATGCTATGAGCCACCGTGAAGGAGCTCATTACTGCAACGATCAATACATACGAGTGGGTTTTTGAGGAAGACGCTTCCTACATCATATCCTAATGAGGCTCCATCGATTTTCAACTCACGTGGCTGGCAGCAGAGACTGAACTTATTTTAAGCGCAATTTTCGAGAAATATGTTCTAAAAATGGAAGCTCAATTGAAACCTTCAGAAAACCCATCCATAAAGGTAGATGGAAAGTAGAGCGTAATATGCTCCACCACCTTTTAGTGTGGGCTCAGGGTGCTTAGCAACTGCATTTGCGTCATGAGCCCCTTTTTGAATATTTAAGTACAAATGCGTACTTGATAGGTACTTTATTTAAATTGGTCGATAGTACTTTTATGTTCTTGTTCATAGGCTAAGAAATCCGAAAATAATGACATTTTTATTTCAGTTTGCTACATTATATTCAAGAAACCCGCCAAACATAAAGAAACTAGTTTAAGAAGCAGATGAAAGAAGTTTGTTTAAAAATAACCGAAGTCAAGATTTGTTTCAATTATCTCTGAATATTATGTACTCTGGAAATTACATATTTTATTTATTAGTGTTAAAATCATTTTTTTATTTAACAACATAAATGTGAAAGTTTCATAAATCTCGCCTGTTACCTCAAATTTAGTTTCGATCAATAAGTTTGTCTCAAAGTGACCTAAGTTTGATTTAAATTTTTCTTAACTTCGATTATATTATAAATACATACATACATATATCACCTGTCCTTTGACCGGTGTACGAAAGTTAAATCAGTTAAGGAACTAGAAGTTATAGGTAAATATCTGAAAAACAGCTTACCATATGTAGGTACGTATTAGTAAGGATAATATGCAGTTGTTAACAAACTGTTTACTCTTTGGAATTTGAATTTTCTTATGTAACTCCAAGGTGGATTACGCTAATTTTAAGTCAAGTCCTGGACGTGCCCTAAATATAAATATGTGTTGGCTGCTTAAAATGATCTAACATCCAACAAATATTTTCACTACTTTCAATAGATACAAAAAGAATTATAAGTGTTGTTATATTCCGAGAGCATACTGATAAGGTAAACCAAAGTGCGAAAATTCGAAATCTTGGAGCTCGACATCTTCTGTCATGTCGATCACATTGCGCCAGTCAATGCCAAAGAAATAACTTTCACTTGAGACTAGAGTCTTAGCCTCACATCACAGCCATAATAAATTGGACGGTTTTGAGCAAATTAATGTGATAAATTTAAACAAATTTTTTGCACTTCCTGCAACAGCAAAATTTCTCCACTTTTTGTCTTAATAATCTTTTAAGCAGTTTGTCATTCACTTAGCGCGACAGTAGAACTTCCTTGACATTGATCATGAAAATATCCATTCAATCAATTCATGGGGCTATTATCTGCTTAATTTGTTTTCGGTTGCGAACATAATGAATTTTCAACATTCCGTGTATCCGGTTTTTGAGAGTTATGAGTTAAAAAGACTGCCGACGTTTATAAGCATTCATTGAGTATAAAGGCAGAAATTTACGGTTTGGCGCATCTTGCCGATAGTCGTTTTTGTGTGCGAAAATATTATATTTGAAATCTACAACATTTTGTTATAAAGTGTTCATAAAAAATTTTAAATATTTTTTGAAACAGCTCTCCAAAATAGTATATTGGCACTATAAAATTTTAAGTTAATGAAATTTAACTAAATTGTGTACCTCCGAAATGTGGTCTCTGTACTGCAAAGTAACGTACGCCCTTTCGAAAATTTCAATTACGTTTTTCTTCAAATAGTATTTTTCCAAGTTATCAGTAAACTATTCATAAATTCTCGTTCAAATGTTGCAACCTTTTGACTTTCGACCAATGCATATGAATATTATTTCATAAAACAACACAAAATAATAAAATAATTTTTTAAAAATTAAACAAGTTACACTGCGCTTTTGTCTGAAGAAATGTTGTTTCATCGGTCATAAATTAAAACAACTCTCGTTTTGTCAACTAATTATGTGGCAATGGAGATAAAATAAATAATTCTGAAACACAAGCACAGAAATGACAGTAACTAGCAAATTCTAAATATTCCTGTTTAAAAATGCTACTGTACTACTACTATGTAATATGTACTTTTTAATAAAGGGATATTGGCAAAATATTGCTAAAAGTGTATTTTGTGGATTTCTAGAGAAGAGACAATTCATATGGATTTAATAATTATGATTTTTAAAAATAAATTCCCATTCCCTAAATAAATATTCTTCAAGAATATTGTCACCTGTACGTTTAGTTTTTTAATAATTTAAATTCTTCTAACTGGAAAATAAAATTGAAAGTATTCAAAGAACTAATCACTCGAATTTTGTTTTAACAATGAAATAAAACATTTTGTATTTTATTCTACTTGAAATTAACTTCTTTAAAAATATTTCAAAGTTGCCTCTGATTATTGCAAGGCTTTTTTGAGTTTATGAATAAAATATCGTAAATCCTTGATAAATCAATTATCCAATTGATCGATTTTAATGACTTCGTTATTTTAAAAGGATAATTTGCGACATAAGGTGTTTTATTTTTCTACTTATAGAACCTTACTCTACTGGTGAGGTAACAAATAATTAAAACGTAGAACCACTTTTTCGATCTTTAAAAAATTCATCTCCGTAGCGATTGCAAAATATGCATATTCTTTTTTCCTATGTCGAAAATAATGTATTACTTGAATTGCATTCTCTTGGAATCCTTTCAATGAAATTTTTTAAAAACACTTGCATTTCAGTTTATTATTATTGGGTTTTTGTTACTTTTTATTAGATAAATGTGCTTCATATATTTATCTGTTTATAATACCTTATGTTTTGCAGTTTGGCAAAAAAAACGAAGGCTGTTAATTAAAATACCCGTCGCTATAGATACAAAACGCAACTGGTGAAATGTATGCAATCTCCACCTGTGCATATTTCGGACCACCGTTCACATGTGCGTTCAGCATTCCTTTACAGGTATTCATCCGACAGGTTTTCAACAAAACCTTTTACGAAGCATTCTGCAAGCGAAGGAAAGCAGTAAAGGTTAAAGCAACCTTAATCCAGTGCACTTTTCCTCTCATTTAACACTCGATGAGGCGTTCGATTGTCTTAATTGCACCGATTATTTGCTAACGATGACTTACCGAGTTTAAAAGCAACAATCCTATTAGCATAACAATTTAACAATTCTCGTTTTGCGTGCGATTCCTTATTTCCCTTTGATTGCATTGTGCTGCGGCAGACAGACAGACTTGCAACATCGCGAGAAATCAAAAGAGATTGCCTTGGCGCTCACTCAGCCACGAAAGTCTGCCGCGTCAGGTAATTTCAGGTGTCATCGACTCGCTGCAAGAGACCTCATATCGGCGCATTGTTAAGGAGTTGGTGTTTATCGGGAGACCGCGTGGAGGCCGCAATCCATTTCGGCGCGGTTCCGGAAGTAGCTATCATGTTGAAGCGCATGTATGAACATCCATTAGGAAAGTTGCATTGTTCCCACACGCGACTTCCGAGCTCACCCGCTACCGGACGCATTCACTTGAATTTTAAACACTAAAAAACAATGGATTCGAACTGGGGACGTGTTTTTTAATTTATACTGTCACCATATGCGTCCTGTCGACCTGTAATCCGAGACTTGTAATCCCTATCCAGGTATGACCTGATTGCCAGCCAAACTGCATAGAATTCGTTGAGATTCTCAGGAATGCGACTGAAGTGGTTTCTAAATGCTGCTGATGGACGTGAGAATAATAATAAAATAAATTTCTGGTAGTTTGACGGCCTTTAATGATAGCTGAGCTCAATGCGCATTCCGATTTAATGTATAGCAATTTGAATTCAAAATAATTTCATTAAAGCTCAAAGCATAATTTAGTAAAACAAAACTTAAGACCATCTTATTTTGTATATTTTTTGTAAGCATGTTACATTAATCTACGATCAAAACAGTGCATATAAATTGTTTCTTCTAAAACATTTAAAATAAGCTCGTTCGTAAATACATACATATACATATGTAAATATTTCTTGCAAGCATTTTACTTTAAAGTAACAAATTCTAAAATATCCTGAAATGACATATGACATAAAAGTTTTAGGACTTAATTATAATTTAATTTTTAGTATGTACATAGATACGTCAAATCTGTAGTAACTAACATGAAAATTTTATATTTTGAATTTTTGTTGATTGGCTAGTTTTAAGTCAGTAAAACAACGACCTAAACTAGACTTAAAGCTACTTCTCTGACCTTAGATACCAAAAATATGTCGTACTGGAAATAACCTCTTTTTCGTCCCTATTGAGTGGAGCCACCCAAACATTAATTAACTATCAAAGTCTGCATAAGAACACTTCGATTATTAACTAAATCATTTTTAATCGTGAGTATAGGTCGACAATTATACTGGTTAAGTAAGTGTAAAATTTTTTCAGCAGATTCGTTTATGAAAATGGTCATTCAGATGCAGCTTCCATTCTTAAGATAAGTATGGCTTCAAAATACAAAAGAACATATTTTGAAAATTTACAAAATTCTTTAACAAAAACGGAATTATCTAGAAGCTTATAAATGTTGCTCAATTGATAGCTAACATCAAGCTATCATATCATACTAGATTTACTGGAATTTTACATTGTTAGTGAGTTATTTTAGTTCATTTCATAATTCTAGTATTGAACAAATTTTTTGCGCTTAGACCGGGCAAACTCACGTCTTTCTTGGAACTACCACCTAATCTTAACGTTTTTATGGTCGGTGAACCCATTCCTGAAATTTTTACTTAAAAGTTGACGTGTTGAAAATAGTAGGAATAATTCTCCCTGTTTACACAGGTGTTGCAGACGTGAAGCGATTCTTAATATGAATTCAGCTTACTCGAATATACTTTCGAAATGAACATGTATAAATGTTCAATGTCCTCTATTTTTACCCCTTCCCCTTCAGTTCCCAGAAACAGATAGAGCATTACTGAAACAATTTATAGGGTACGAGTATATTACTAAACGTGTGTCCAACCGGATTTACAAATCTTTTCCAACTCGATTGGCTCTCGAAACATTATTCATCGCTCAGAAATTAGGTCGCGAATATTAATTCATTTCTGCGTTTCAATTACTTAATATGGAGATTTGTGATCAATCATAATTCTCTTTGCGACTAAATTAATAGCATCAAATGAGTGTGTTAATAAACCGAGATAAGGGTAAATTAAGTGAGGCGGAACATCACTTAAATTCTTAAATTGTTTAAGTAAATCGCGCCAGCGGCGAGACATTACTTAATATGATTCAATTAGGAGGCAGTGTACATTATATCGCGACAATGAGCGAAACTTGCTCTCACGTCTGTTAAGATCACAAGGTTCAGTTTAATTTCTTCAACGTATATTGCGATTCTTTCAATTAAGGCTTACGGATACTTGGAGATTTAGAATCTTTGGGTATATACACATATGTATGTACCATATAATGAGCAAAATATCTCAAATTATTGAATTAAAGTTTCTTATGTTAACCTTTTTAAAGCAAAAATATGTACTATGCTGCACCCTTGCTGAAAACCTCAAAATTTGACTACTTAGTGTTGAAAATAACTTCATCAGGCTCTATATAGATATTTGTTGGTCTTGTGGATAATTTAATTTAAAATAATTTTTGAAACACTACATTCTAGTTGAATGTCATTAGAACTAATGAATAAAAATAATTTTGTGTATCACTTCTTTTCCAATAGAATTAAAAGGAAATCAAGAAATCAGAAAAAGTTCCTCTGAAAATAAATAGTTTATTTTTAGTAGATGTTATATTAGCAATATAGGAGATTAATATATATTTTTTCAATTTATTCAATTTCGATTAGGGACTGCTTATAAAAAAAACAAACATGATGTATTAAACTTAATTGTAAGAATAAAAATTGATTGTGAATTATAGATCATTTTTTCAGGAATCCCGAAATAAAATTTTAGGTTTAAAAAATTCATGAACTACCGATAACGTTTAAGTGTCTTTTAAATAAATAGATTTTTGTCAATTTCAAATCAGCTTTGAGCTAAGTTTAAACCAAAGTTAAGATAAGCAATATTCTTATGAATTGCAACAGAACTAATTTAAAAATATGAATGAATATAAAGCAAATTAAAACTGCATAAGACGTACGTACATATAATGTAAGTCATAACTTCTAATTCAAGTTTGATTCTACTTTCAATTTACCAAGTTCTTCAACCAGAGAAGAGTGGGTCACAGGACGTTATATTCTCGTTTTCCTTAATAGCCCCAAGGCTGCTCAGCTCGCATTGAATACGCATGAATAACCGCGTTTATTCCCAGCCACCTGGAATTACAAGTCTGGCCAGGTGTGCTTATGTGAGTCAGTTGACCAAGCACCCTACAGCTGAAAATTATCGTGGGCTTAATTGACCACTTTACCTACAACCCGGGAAATTTCAGTTACAAGGTAAGTAGCTTAAGGTGAACAATATTAGCTGCAGGCCGCTGGTATGCGATGCACATGAGCTGCACCAAGTTCCTTCAACTCTCGCATGTTTACGTCCCAACATAAACAAATCGCACTCATAGTGTCATTTCCCTTTCGCGGTCTCCATTTCAACTTTTCAATAAAACCAGTTGGCCGGACTCGATCCCGGCGAGTCTAATCTTTTTGTATTTTGATGATTCAGCCGCTTTGCCGCCCTCCATCCCGCCTCATCTATGCGGAGGACAGAAGTGTTGATTGCGTTCATGGAAGCGGGCTCAGACTCCCAGGCAGTACCGGATTGAATCATACCCTCCCGGGGTTGCATTTATTTTAAATTGGAGTGAGACTTGCATCAACCGACCACAATCTCTGACGCATTTATAATTGAATTGCGGGAGACAGTACAGTGGTCCTCTGTCCCCACATAACATCTATCTTCCCTGTATCGCACTTAGTCGCTAAATGGGTTCTGGGAATACAGATAACACTTAAAGAAACCTTAAGAGTTCAGACGGAGTGGTTCCATAATAACTCTTATCATCTTAGAACAGTGGACCGCCCCGCGCTAAAGTCGTTGAATAATTTTCACAGATTGGGCGTAAAGTGCCTTTCTAACTCCACCGGATAAAGAAGCACCGAGAGGACTCATATAATTTATAAAGATTTGAGAGGGAACTGCTGCGTTTTAAAGGGTGCAACGAAATAGGGTGCCGGAACACTCCATGAGTAACAATTGTCTGAAGAAATGTGTCAATGGTCTCTTGAGTCTTATTTTCTGAAGGACGTCATACAGGGCTATTTTTAACCGACCAAAAGGGGAACTTACGACCTATGCGAACATGGAGAGTCCTTGGGGGTTTTTAGAGCAAGAACCTATTGCAAATTATCATGAAAAGGGTAATCCCCCTGACAAATTACTCTTTACTCACTCATCCTTACCCCCAAAGCATAAATTAAGCAAGTACAGCCTAAAAAACTTTAACTGCGACAGGACATGAAAATGTATCTGTGTCACTGCGACATCCCCAATCCTTTTTATTGAAGAAAAGCGCATTGTTCTGACGAGACCTGCAAGAATGAACAGTACCACGTACAAGAATGCGGAATTTCGCTTAAAAGAGTCAGACATAGGTCTTATATGTTTAAAATTAATTTGCCGAAGGTTTCATAGAGCCAAGTTTGCGCTAAGACTGCACACGAAGTCTGCATGCAGTCCGTTTATTTACCCAGCTGCACGTTTTGCTGCTCATCTTAATTGCTGCACGTAGACCTCCAGGGCACTGGCTCTAAACCTAAATTTAGCCAGACAGTTTATCTTTGCATGTGAGTAATCTATGTTTGCTGTCTGGTCTCGGTCCAAAATCAGATCATTCCATTAAATATGCAAAAAGAAATAGACTTCCGTTCCCTCGATGTCCAGTAAAGGAACGGCCGACGAAAGTTCTTCGACTCGAAATGAAAATTTAAAATGATAAGTTTTGAAGTGCAGAGCCTCGACCGAAATATCGGCCGTGCCAAAAATAAGAAAATTGTTCATATCTTCACATGTCTGGCGGTTTCTTGCCACATGGGCAGATTTATTTTCAACATACAGAGATACTCGTACAATATTTTTGGAGCGCTGAGGATAACTCAAGAAATCGATTCTCTTCATTGCGGAAACTCGTGGTTGATCGATTCCTCGGAAATGCCTTTAAACCACGTGAATTCACAGCAGTACTCAATTTACGAGATTACTGGGCTCATTTCATGCAGACTTTACTGGGTTGTTGCAAAGAACGTGGTTTTGTAAAGTAATCGAAAATAACATTGTCGGCATGCTAAGCTTATTGTTTTCTGGAAAACGCTGAAAATTCTGGTGAACTATTAAAAACGAAGCAACAAACATTGAATGAAAAGTGGTCTAAATCTCCAAATAATTAAAAATATAAGTCGGTTTTATTGTCGCGTTCATTGCACTGAACCCATTTATATATTCTTCCTTAGGTCACTAGAAATTTCTTACTGCAAAAGCGCAATTTAATTTGTTGTATACATTAGGTATATAAAATAGTCTTTGGAAATATGAAAATGTTTATAACAAAGTGATTTTTGCTGTTTAAACTTAAAGAAAATGAGAAAATTCGGGACAGATTGATATGGAGCTCTTCTTAGGAATGTTGATAACAATTTTTAGGAGTACTAATTCGGAGTCAAAAGTGACAAATATGCGAAACATTTCGAGAATAACCTCTCCTTTCCAAGAGAATGCATTTTAACAGCAATAAATCCACTTTCATCTTTGACACAATAGTATCGGGAAAGAAAATGCTTTAATTTACGAACATTTTTAAAGATTATAGTATCAAACACAACACTTTCTTAAAGTGGGTTTGCTTGAAAAATCGTTATTTTTAAAAAATAACCAACGAACAAATTAATTTTTCAAAATTTAAATTTAATAAAATGTTCAAAATCCAGAATATCTAATACGAATATGGGTATCAGTAAGGTTGTTAAGGCAATTAAACTGTAGAGTGATTTTAATCATACATAAAAATCTTAAGCAGACACCCCATCTATGTGATGTACATAAATATGTAGTTGGTTAACAGCTCCTTACACAGAAGAATCGCTTGTGGAAAAGGTAATTATCCTATAAACGGTAAGAAATTGCAGCAAATTAAAAGCAGATATTGTTATATCTACGAATATGCGCATACCTAGTTTAGTTAATACAGAAAAGAGACCTACACAGACACTTGATCCTACGTTAAGCCATATGCTACAATTATTGCAGAATGTCTGGTTACACTTCACAGCTTGTCTGGAAAACTTCTACTCTCATAGAATACGAAAGAAAACCTGAGCCTTCGCTTACTTAATTCAGTTACGTAAAGCAACAAGAAGTGAGTCGCATGAAATAGAATTTTCTCACTTTTCCAGCAACGCTTGTTGAGCATCATGTTGTTTGCGTAGCTGCAGAGCTCGGCAGCGCTAATTGACCGAGGAGCACAACTTCGCAATTTATTCGTTTTAAAGAGACGAGTTAGTCAGCGAATTTCTTTCGTTCATAACTACTATTCTTCACGAACTCCCTGGCTTTTACTTTTGAAACCGACTCTACTGATTTCCATCTAAGCACGTATATTGTCGTGAATGGTTCGCATGTGATCGCGACTACAACCTCGCGCTCACGGCTAGACGACACCTTGAAATTATGCGGCGATATAAATTCTTGCTGCGATGTAGACCGATAAGAGAATAAACAGACAATTAATGTTGAGCCTCTGGCGGTAAATGAATGATAACTTTCAAATTTATGTAAAATGTTGAGTTTTTGAGGAGTATTCAATTATATGGACGCGCACACCGTATCGCTGGCTGGCCTGGTGACATAACAGGGACATACAAAAAAGTTACTTATTATCCATCAATGCCAGAAACTCCGTAACTAGACCGGAGCGGGAGAGTTTCACATCCGTGCAGAATCCGACGTTCAATTATAAAATAATAAATTAAAATGGATAATTGGACTTAAATCTAGGAGAAATGAATTGCTTTTTCTCACGAATTTGCGGAATTATTTATTTTGGAAATTTCTTGCATTCCTCGAGCATTAGTAAAATTGAAGGTAATGTTTAAAAAAGCAAAAACTCCCATGCCGGCTGGTGCATAATAGACGCTATTTCTACATTCCCGAAAAAGTTTATAAATCAAAGACTGACTGCAAAGAGAAGTTTATTTTATTTTGAGTTCATAAACCTCGGATTGCCTTTTTATTGAACAAGTTGGTTCGCCCAAATTGAGAAAACAAAGTTGGGTATAGAAAAAGGAAAAATAATCAGCAATGGGTTCAAAGTAATAAATAATTATTAAGGTAAAAAATTATAAAAAAAAAAGTTTAATAAATTAATTTCTTCGGATCCTTTCGGTACGGTGCCCTAGAAAAACAATCACTTTTAATCAATCTCTTGTTTACGTGGAGGTGTGACCTAAACTTAATATTTACAAATATGGAATTTTTGGATAAGATGTTAATTTTTGTACTACCCTTTCTACATACATATGTGTACATTTATAAAATGTAGTTTTTGCTGCATTTTATACGACACAACACAGAGTTGTTATCATTAAGACTTCCCGAATGAATCAATCGCAGCGAATATGTCATGGATAAGGTTAACCACTATGCATAGAAACTCATAAAAGTTTAATTTTGAATTTTTTATTTGCTTTGAATAAACCACATCGGAAAGTGAAAATATTTGTTTCCCGTTTTGTGACACGAAGTCGTTAACATTTGTTCCTACATTTAATATTTGTTGAAATAATTGCTTATTAAGAATCTTAGATAATTCGTCTCTCTTTTTAGAAAACGTAATATACATACGTACATACACATGTGATCTAGCTAGTTTTCCTACTTCAGAACTATATGGCCGTAATAAATTAAATTTTAATTAAATAAATATTTCACGAAAACGCTCAAGTTTCACAAAATAAATGTTCTCTGCAACTTACTGAGGATTAAGTATAACATTTTATACATATGCACTATATATCAGCATGATCGGATAAACGGAAATATTCGAAAAATATATTGCAAAATTTATATAGACAAACCAGCAAAAACGCCCAAGACGAACTAATAAAAACGTGATAATATAACTTATTGATAAAATGAACGTAAATAGGTACCTCCATATATTCCAAAGTGTTTGATGATACATAATATGTAATTACATATTTATCTTTTACAAATCAAAGTCTCTTAATTTTGATGCGTATTTTAAGACTTCGTTACAAACATTTTAAATATCTTCAGAAAAGGCTCATAAAATAATTTCGCTTATAACGGCTAAGTTCATGCTTATCATGAAGATATGATTTAGATAAGCAACGAGATAACATTTTGAGAAAAAGAAAAGCCCTCATTTCGTGCTATAGTTCCTCTGATAAAAAGATACAATGTCCTTGCAAGCATATCGTGAAATATTGCAGACGCATACAGACTGCTTATTTGTTGAAATGACTAACTTTAGCGTGATAAATTGATTAGTCAGCGAACTTACAGTCACGAATTCCATGAAATATCTTGCTATTTTTCAGTTTATGTAAATTATTTTCTCCCCTGAAAATCTTCCGTAAACCAGTCTCATTCACACAAATGTTGACGAGATACTAAAATTTATTTGTATTGTTTGTGTTGTATTTATTTGATAGAGTAAACATCAAAGTCTTCAATGGATAGAAGTGGATTTATCGCATACCAGAAACAGACTAAGCCATGAATATTAAAAATTGCTTTATCTAAGGGTTTGTTAAGCAATGAAAACATTTCAAATAACATAAGCGAATGTAATTGGGTCAACCTCGGGTTAACGCCCGCTATCGAGGTAAATGTAAAGAATGTGCACTCAAGAAAGACAATTGGACGGTAGCGACGGCGTGATAAGTTATTTAAAATTGTTCAATTTACAATGTATTGTTGTTCGCTTCGAGTGTCCGAAAGGTTCACTAGCGCAACAAACAAAGTATCATTTTCATTAAAAATCAATTTGCTTCAATTGAAAGACATAAAAACAATGCTCATCTTGCTTCAAGGACATGAGTTCTCTGTTTCTTAATTAGTCGAAACTATAAAACATGATTAAATCTTTCTTAAAAACGCTATTAATTAGTATCTGAAATCAACGCAATTAAGTTGGAGTTGTTTAAGCTTTACGTACAATTAAATCGTAGCTTTTACAAATTGTGCTAAAAGTTAATTACTTGCAAACATGAGAGATTTTTGATTGACTTTTTGCAACAATATCTACTAAATACATACAAATAAAATTGAAATGTTTTCTGGTCTATCTAATTGTTAGATTACTAAACGAGTTTTTGGATTAAATATATGTACATATTTCAGTCTTTTAAAAACATCTTATTTTAAAAATTTCTTTAAGTCACGAGCTTTAGAATTTTATTATTCTGTCAATTGGATTTAGCCATCTAAGAAATTTTATACTAGTAGTAAAAAAACGTTATGTCGTAACATATGCAAATTTTAATCGAAAATCGTTTAAAACATAATTTTTCATCAAGTTAATGATTCAAGCAATACAACTATGGAAACGACAATATTTTCTGAACATTTTGGAAAAGAATCTTAGCCTCATAGGTTAAGTCGTATAGAAAGTCGACATAAGACGTCGAAAGTACAAAAAATTATTCCTATTTTCATTGAATGGGGTACAGCAAAGAATTATGGGGAAAATTATAATAACTGTCTATTAAAATTAAAATAAGAAATAATGATATTTCGAACTTGTTTGTATCTACATAGTTACAATTTACTTTTTAAGTATTATGAAAAATATTATAAGTTCATTGATCTGAGAGTAAATCATTTCAATAATCAATTGATTAATTTGCTTGCATTCGGAAGTTCTACAAGGAAGTTATCGCTTCTTCGAGGTTTGTTGAATCTAACACTATTTGTACATATTTATTTCATTTCTGTCCGCTTGTGGATTGAACTCACTATGAAGACCTAATATAATACTTCCTTATTAGTAGTATTCAACAAACTATGCTATTACTGTCGGATGAAAACTGCGTAGATGGTGTACTATTTTTATTTTTGCTCTCATATACCTAATGTATCCATTATTTAGTGAACAAATCTTAAGTTCGGTTGGAACATAACAACCGCAGAGATTATTGCAGTGCATACGATTCAATTCAGCTTATTACTAGATAACATTACCACAAATTCTAATATCTTTCGAAGCGGTCGCTGTGGTTAAGATCAGAGGAATTATATGTTGCGAAACAGATTAAATTCAGAGTAGTTAGGGCCCCGTGCCGCCGCCCGCGAACGAGTTATTTACCTAGCCAGAAGCCAACCACAGCGCTAGCGAAGTGCAAGAAGCTGCAGACGTCACCAGCCACCCCCACGACCAGAGGCAGCGCTGAAGAGTGATTACTTCCCCGCGATAATTGACCTCATCCTGACTCCAATTATCGACGTTTTCCTCTTTACCGATTGAATGCAAGACGATGCGTGCCGCGGAGTCCAGCTCCTCCCGTCTGCACCTCTCCCGGGAGCCCTTCTGAACAGGTTTTGAATGCAGTGCACCACAAAAACTAATCAGACGGCAGGAGGATGCTGGATGCTGGATGCTGGAATCTTGGACCTGGGACCTGGGATTGAAGTAACAAAAGGAGCCCCTGCACTTTGCTTCGGAGGGAATTTATTAGGTCTTTTGCCCCGCGGAGCACCTCCGTCTGGAGTCGGAGCAAGAAAGTGACTCGACGGGAAGAAAGGTGGCGATCAGGTCAATTGCTCCGGTAGCCGCGAGCGAGCGGCAATTTAAAACGGCCCCGACCTTGACATTTGGAGGGCAAAAGGTTTAAAAACACTGTCGTAGTCGTCGCCGTCGTCTTCGACTGTTCGCGGCTAAAGAACCGGTTCCGTCGAAGCTGAAATCTTAAATTCATCAAGTGGCACCGGGCAGCATCAGTGAAACTGCATCTTCTGCGCCTGCTATTTACTTCTATTACTTACTTGTTGAAAGTGGCCTGGTAGTCCTTAATTTGCTTGCGGGTGAACTCGTGGAACTCGGTGTAGACGTTGACCACCTTAAAGGTGTGCTTCACCTGCTCCCCATTTTCTAGAGCCTCGTTGATCTGTTGACGACGATTCAGGATGTTGCTCAACTCCGCATCAGCTGACATTTTGGCAAGGATTCCTCTTTTGGGGTCAATCAATACGCGGGAGGACCAAGTCGTTCGTAACTTCCTTGTCGAATCGTCCAAAACCTTTGGCGAGGGCAATTTAAAAAGATTTCAGGCCGTTTGAGATGTCGCGTGCTCACCAGCGCGAGGGGACACAGAGCCGACCAAAGAACAACGCAATAAGACACAACTCGACGTAGAGCGACACGCGGAACCAACGAAAGCCTAACAGCAACTGAACCAGCGCCGCACTGCTCGACTGCCGTGAGGCCAGCGCGAGGCGGCCCGACGCGCGGAGTTGCTCCGTCCGGACGGAAAGTGAATCTTGCGAGGCGCCCCGCAGTCACCCTGCTTCGAACTGGACTCCAACCACCGGCAACTCGCTGGAACCAGGGAAAGCACCGACGAAGCTACTCAAACTGCTCCGTTGATTTCAGGCCAAATTTTTGCTCCGAAGTACCTATATAGTAGTTAATGGCGATAAATCCGTAAAAGGTAGTGTGTACATCATTATTACCACAAAACCAAATAGCATCAAATAAATTCTTTATATTCTTAACCAAATTTAAATCGTTCAGGAATATTATCACATACATACGTATGTACCATATGTAATATGCCTACCGGATTCCAAATTTCAAATCTTAATAGTGGGATATGCAATGTCTATTAGACAAAATATAAACAAAGAGTTGATAATAATAACATTACCGAATATATACTATAAACAGATATTTTAGTTCATGTAAACCATAGTTGGTTTACTTCTCAGCATATACATACTTTTGGTATAAATCCATATGTTCCTGACGAGCTAACCTGAGAAGTTTTCGTTTACAAATTCACATTAATCACATAGAACTAACTAAAATGTAAAATCACTAGAACACTAAAAACTCTACAAAATATTTTAAATATCGCCAAGTTAACCATTGGGACAAATTTACATAAATATCTGGAGGATAAAACAATTGGCCCTAAACCAGAAAACTATGATATTGTTAATACTTTTAAAAAAACGGAAAACGGTTTAATAACTTTTTTTGGAGTTAAGTCAATTACGCAATTAGTTGTGTATAAAAATACCATATTAATTGTTGTTAGAGATAATGTTCAAAGGAATAAATTACCGGTTTTTCTAGTAAAAAAAATTGCTATTTCCAAAACCATGCTGGCAACTCAATTAGCCTGAATGGCTGTGCTCAGTGGATTAAAAAAACTGGAGTCTGCGGGTGCCATCTCCTGTTAATTGATGTATAAAGTCGTTTCTCCAATTTAATTGTAGGGTGAAAGAAATTAAGGAACCATTTAAATTGCCTGCCATGCAAAATGCGTGTTGAAAACGTTGAACTAACAATTCAGAAGAGTTCCTAGAAGTGCTGTGGACGTTCGCGGTGTGGTCTTTAAAAAATAATTCAAGTACCATTTTGGTCAGCGGTGGTCACGTAGTCATGGATTACTTGAAGCACTTGAAAACGAAATTCACGTGGCCTGAAAAGGAAAACCATTTCTTTGAGGAGGGTCAGATTTTTGAAAATTTCATGCCCAACAAGAGCCCCTACAAGTACTTCTTCGTTCATGTGAGTAAAATACTTAAAATAACCGTTAGACTGCGAATGCACTGATTTCTGCTACACGTGATGAAAGCGAGAGTTATTTTAAAAATAACTCGACATCCGCAGGCCAAGTTCAATGCTTTTTATTTTTCTATGTCATCCATGGAGAAATTGTAAGTAAATGTTTTATTATTGAATTACCTCAGATAAACAATTTTTCTGCAATTTTCATATTATGGCACAATTTGTAATTGAAAGATTATTTCTATACTTTGTGAAAAGTAAATCATAAAACTACATTAAAGTTCAGCTTTTTACGATATTAATACAATTAAGAAATAAATATGTTTATTATATGTATATAGAGCTAGAGTATTTGCGCTTTTTATACAATGGATAGCTTGCTTATAATTGATGCAAGAAATTAACCAAAAACTTGTGTGGAAATAACCATAGAATGATGATATATTATTATTATGGTATATACAATATTTCTGCTTTTTTATTAATTCTTATTTTTCTCATCATTGCAATTTAAGATTCGCCGTTTAGAAGGAACTCCATTTGCAATCTAATATGAATTTTTGAAAGGCATACATATATGTAAATATAATATATAATTCTATAAATGTAGACAGTAAGCTACTGCCTTATTTATAATAGAGTCAAACGAATTCCAGCGGCCACAGTTTGCCTCGTACATAGTTTCATACATATTATATATGCATATCTTCATAGGTTGGTTTTTTATTTAGTACTTGAAAATGAAGTAATCAAAGTTAAAAATTTAATTCAGTCGTAAAGGACAGTCAAGCGAACTTTTAGTAGATTTTCGATAAGAAGAAACATGAAAATAAATAACTCCAGCAAAATAACAACATCATGTAGTCTCAATAAGTTAAAATCTAGCAGACGGTCGATGTGTGTTCTTGACTAATATATCTATTATAGTATACGAAGCAGCATGAAAAAGGCAATTCCAGGAGGGGTATCAGTTTTGCTAGAAACAATTGCTAATATAGCCATGTGTGGAGAAAACAACATACATCTTTTTCATTTTCTAGGTATTTACAAATATTTAATTCCACTTTTGTTGTTTTCCTTGTTTTAATTTTTCAACAAGCAACTGATAGTAGGGTGAAAATGTTATGCTTCTGAAATTTCATTCTAAATAAACCCCATTTTTCTAAAACAACTTATTTTTCTGTGGAAACAACCTAAAAATAAGTTTTAGTTAAAAAATCGTTTTGAACGCACAATTATCGCAAAAAGCGTTTTTTCTCAAAACTACATTTTTTGAAAATTTATCCTTTTTTGCCTTGTGATAATTGGTCTCAAAAGTGGTTTGTGTCTATGATTTTTTTCTGTTTTTATCCACCTTGTCATTGCCACACCCAAATTATTAGTCAGCTGATTGTCAAAAGTGCAGCCATTTTGCGAATGAGGACAGGAAAGGGGTAAACAAAGAGCTTGACAACTGATAGGCAACGTCACACTTCTGTGTATAGACTAGAATTAATCAGCTAAATCGGGCACAATAATCACTTTATGGTGATTTACTATCAGTGCATTCGCAAGTAGAATAAGTGCGCGCCTTTAGATCAGGAAAATTTTAAAATGATGGTAAGATTGGGTCTGGAAGCCGCCGAACCCGAGCAGCTCCCGTGCGGGAAGTGCTAATTAAGGGGCGTTTGTCCTCCCGCATCTTGGAATTTTGATTAGTCAGCGAGTAACCGATTATTTTTTATCGCTACAGGACGGAACAGACGACAACGGAAGCATAGAGCAGGAAGCCAGCCAAGCTGCCCAGACGCCAACGACTGACGCGTCGGCAGCTGAGACTCCCTCACAGCCAGCGACTGCAACGGCGGCGAGCACCCCCGTGCCCCTGGCGGACAACTGCCTGATGGTGGACATCTCCGACGCCCTCAGCGAAAAGGACAAGGTGAAGTTCACCGTCCACACGAGGACCACTCTGCCCGGGTACGCCAAGCAGGACATGTACGTGATGCGCCAGCACGAGGAGTTCATTTGGCTGCACGACCGTTTCGAGGAGAACGAGGAATACGCGGGATATATTGTAAGAAAACATCCCGAAAGTTGGAGGCTCTGCTAAGCCCTACACTCCACTTGCAGATTCCTCCCTGTCCTCCCAGACCCGACTTCGATGCCTCCCGGGAGAAGCTGCAGAGACTCGGCGAAGGGGAGGGTAACATGACCAAAGAAGAGTTCAAGAAGATGAAGCTGGAGTTAGAAGCGTACGGCTGCTATATTTATTTAATTCTAATACTTCAGCCTTAACTTTTAGGGAGTACCTTGCAACATTTAAGAAGACTGTTGCCATGCACGAAGTATTCCTATCACGCCTTGCCTCTCATCCCGTTTTCCGAAACGATCAGCACCTTAAAGTGTTCCTTGAGTACGATCAGGATCTCTGTGCTAAGCCGCGAAAGAAAATGGACATCTTTGGCGGACTTGTAAAAAGCCTGGGGAAAACAACTGACGAGTTGTACCTGGGTGCAACAGTTCGTGATGTTAACGATTTCTTTGAAAATGAATTACAGTTTCTTACCGAGTACCATGGACACCTCAAGGAAGCAGCCGCGCGAACGGAGAAGATGACGCATAAACATAAAGACGTCGCCGATTGCCACGTTAAAGTTTCCAACTGCTTAATGCAATTGTCCACTGCGGAAAAGGGCAATATGGAGAAATTTTTAGCAAAAACAGCTGAACTTTTCGAAAAAATTAAGGTAAGACTTTGCAGTAAATCTCCTAAGATATCAGTTAATTTTTATAATAGTTTATTTTTAATATAAACTATTTGCTTAATCAGTATTTTCATTAAATTCATTTATTTATTCATTCAACGCCCAGTAATAATTTTAAAAAGGAAGATTGTTAAAAAACCAAAAGAGTTTTTTTATTTAGCTTAAAAAAACTTAATCTAAAAGTAATGGCGTAATATGTACATTTTTAAATTAAATTTGTTTCCAGACTAAAAGGAAAAAATTTGTTATATTTAAAATAACAAAAAAAATAATGTGAGAAATTGCTTAGGTTGACTTAAAAACCTTTTTTTAATAATTCTGTTCATAAAAAACACCACTGTCTGTTTTGGCAGAACATGGAAGCACGCGTTGCTAGTGATCAGGATCTAAAATTAGGTGACACTCTGCGTTATTACCAGAGGGACAGCTATGCCGCAAAGTCCTTACTCATCAGGCGCTTAAGGTGCTTGGCAGCCTACGAAGGCGCCAATAGGAACTTAGAAAAAGCCCGCGCCAAGAACAAGGACGTTCATGCGGTGAGTAGATATGGTAGCAATAGTTTGAAGTGTTTGCTGTGTTGCATGCCCAGATTTAATCTTAGAATGAGTTTCTTGGAATTGTCTCACCCCTTGTGTTAGCACTAAAGTTATTCATGTTTAAAATGTGTTTCTGTCTTAATAATGCAGCCGCTGGAAGTGCAAGAGGTATAATTGATTCTTCATCACACCCACACTTCATTTTACTATTTTTTACACAAACATTTCTTCTGCATCTTGAACTGTTTTTAATATTTATTTTCTTGTTTCCAAAGGCTGAAAACGCACAAGCCGAAGCGTGTGAAAAATTCGAGAAGATGTCTGCGTGCGGCAAGGAGGAACTCGTTGGCTTCCGTAACCGACGAGTAGCGGCTTTTAAAAAAGCGTAAAACATAAAATAACTAACAAAAAAAACCGATACTAAAATTCTTCTCTTTCAGTTTAACCGAATTAGCTGAACTAGAAATTAAGCACGCGAAAGCTCAGTATGAGTTCCTTCGCCAATCTATCATTGCACTGCAGGAGATCGTCTGAAATTGTTTATCTTCGGTTGCTCCAAAGAATATTCCCCACAGCCCCCGAAGGAGAATTCAACGTCTTTTGTAAATCTTGAAATGTAAAGTGAAACTCGAATAGTGTTTTATAGCATCTAGAAAACGGAAAATCGTTTCTTTCACATCATTTTTGGAAGGACTCTGACGTAGAGACGGTGTCCGCTGTGTTACAGCTAATTAAATTTCGTTCACTTTCGCGCATTTATTGTTAAAGAAATTTCTGATATCAAAATAATTCCACTGTATCAAGTGGAATGATGAATTATTATTATTGTTTAGTCACTCGTTGTAATATTTTTAAATTAATCGATTACCGTTTAACTTTACATGACTCTGAAATGTTTGAGTACTACATATGTTCATACAGAGAGGTAAATGATTCATGTGCATTCCTTTAGTGTTTACGTTCTCTGAATTGATGCTTGTTGCCTCTGAACGAATAATTATGTAATTATTATATCGGATATATTTTTGATTATATTTTTCTTTCCTTACAATTTATAGAGGTATATATACGTTACTGGGATCAGCTCTTTTTTAATAAATTGCAAATTGTATAAACACTTTTATTTTATTTTTATGCCGTTTTTTTGCGTCTGCTTGAAATGCTGCTCATGACGAGTAATTGTAGTCATCAGGTACATAAAACAATTTTAAAAAATTGACTTGTTTTTCAGAAGCTAGATCTTACTTTCATTGATAAATTCAAAAGGATTTAGGCTTCTTTTCTGGACTTTACAAATAGAGATACGATATCAAAATATAAGTTTCAATAAAAATTCTCATGAGTAGTATCGAATACAAAGTATCACTATGGATAAACCAACAGATTATTATTAAACTCTTTTTAGAGAACTAAAATAATGATTATTTTTGAAATGTTAAGCAAAAATTTATGACTTTTTTTTTTAAATTCTTAAAGGTTTAATAAAGATTATGTAATCAATTTTATTTTTCGATAGTTCCATAACGCTTATATCATTACATACATTATTATTTTAATCTAAGATCTTTGCATATAGCAAAAGCGTAATCGTTATCACATCAAGCGGCCTAATAAATAAAAATTACTTGATAAACATTATCGAACAATCGAAAAATAAAAATTACTTAATAATCGTTATTTTATAATTTAAAATTAATCCATCAAGTCATTTCCTGAGTTTTAATAAGCCTCACAGGTTCCTGTATAACACCTTTTCGTTTGGATTTGTAACCATTGGGTTGTCTTACCCAAGCTACGAACCAATTTATAACAGCTGCTACTGTCATTCGCAGTGCTCTGCATAAGTCAACTTGTCCAAGTTTTCCTCAGTCCCTACAGAGTTTGTAAAGTTTATCGCGAAATATGTTTTCCCTAGCCTTTAGTTCCAGTTGCAAGCAACTCAGAAATTTTAATTAAACTCTCAAGAATATTGTCAATGATAAAAATTGCTCCCCGAACACGTATCCTTTAAAAAATTAAGTTTCCACGACAGACAAATGGAAATTAATACTCCCGAGAAAATAAATCCAGGTAAGCAAATCAAGTAGCATTTTAGGAGTGAAAACTAAGTGAATTTCGTACTAGGCATAGACCATGAGGGGGATTTTCCGTACACCTACCACAGGGTCAGCACTTATGACCCGAATATGTGCTCAGCAGCAAGATTCTCCCCGCCGTACACCAACCACCAGAACGACATTGTCGACAGTGCCTACGAAAACGTGATCCTGGTGCCTTGCAGCAACACCACCCAGATTAAAAGCGTACACGAGACGACGGTGGTCTCAACGGCCGAAGTCCAAGCCAGGTACACCTCAGGCCGCTCGACTTCGGAATATGACCGAGGTGAAATGGAACCCGCCTCGACTTTATTCACAGAGCAACGGGGGCCCGAAATATCAGTGAAGTGCACTAAATTGAATACGCGTCTAATACCTGTCGAGGGAGCTCCCGATGAGCCCGACAGATATGACCATCAACTCCATGGGGACATTATGCAGCAGCCTGAACACAGCGAGCAGTCCACCGCTCACATAATTTTGCATCGGTCCCCAAACGGGCATGTCTACCAGAACTTCTACGTAAACCAGGATTTACAGGAAACGGCTATGGTGGAGCTCGTCCACATCAGCGGCGAACAGGTCCAGCCTTATGAAGGGGACTATCTGCCGGCAAAAAACCCCCACAACCTCTCGCCCGTGGAATACAACTACCACCCAAAACTGAATAGCAATGGAGACTTAATGGACCATTTAACAGACACCGCCTTTGTGCACCTAGAGTCTGCGATGATACCCGTCCAAGGGCCGGAATTCTTGGACGTGCCTTACTCACAAGTTGCGGATAATCAGCCTACAAATTTAAACATGCACATTAAAGATCAGCAACGGATTTTGCTCGAAAGCACCATGTCACCTCTGCGTAAGTATTTAAGGTTCATTCCAAACAAAAGTTTAATGTATTTTTATTTTTGCATCCCAGCAAGTCAACTAAACTGTCCAAATAGTTCCGATTTTCGAAAAAGAATATAACTAATTGTAAACATATTATTTTTTATTCTTTGGCAAAGAAATCAAAAAAATCCCATATTGAATTTGTAACTTTAATATGATAGCAAATTCGTAAACAGTTACCGCAAAATACTCTCAGAGCAAATTTTTGTGGAAATCCTTTAAATTATAGAAAAATTGTGGATCTCAATACTATCATTTCGAATATAAAACCAAAGAAAGCGCGATATGACTCCAAATATAGTAAAATCCGAATAATGTTGTAGTGCAAACAATTTTTGTGTTACCCAGCAGTGGAGACAAAAATAAACCATATATTCTAATGTATAAATCCCCAAAATGTCTGTTTTGGTATCGTATAAACTGATAGGCAATTCTGATCTCTGAGATTTTATCAGACTTAAATGAAATTTTAATGATAGTTATGAATTTTTAAAAAAATACGATATTTTATACTCTTCAAACCTATTTTTTTTCCAAAACGTGACCTTTGTAACATTTTCGTGCATGAAAAATCATCTACGGAAAGTCTTATTGTAATGACCATTGTAATGACTATTGCGAAATTTCGTTGATAAGTGTAATATTTCAACATTGCAGTAACTTGTTCTAAATGTGTTTCTCTTCAAATGGTGATATGCAGTATCCACCAAAAATAGAACCATTTTCTTACTTGGATCATTATTAATTCACGAAAAGATTTCTTTAAGAATTAAAAAAATGTATACATATGTTTGATATTTCATGGTATTATTCCTTTAAGTTGCTGCCGTAAATGACATAACTCAGAGAGACGCGGAGTTGCAGTCATACCTCAACCAGAGTTTAAGCAAGCATGATGAGGCAAATATTGGTTTCACAAACAGCGAAGAATTGGAAAAGTCCGAAATTAATAATGAAACAAATATTTGTGGAAGGCAAAAACGAAAAGAAGTTTATTCACCGGCAATTGATGTGCGGAGAGAGGATGATTGCCGTAAGAACGCTATTCCTTTTTGTTAGCTTGATATAATAACAAATTTTTGTTTTCAGTTTTAGTTTGTGATAAACCAGTGGAAACAAGAGCACGTGCCAGCCTTCCAACTAGTTATTTGTATTTTGGGCGATCTGCAGATATGAGTGATGGTAAGAAAGTTGTTTTTCTTTTAAAGCTACAACATGTAACTTAATTGAAATGAGTCTTAAGAAACACATTCAGGAGAATTTAGAATTAATATATTAGCAAAGACAGTGTTTACAAATTTTATCAGTTAATTAAAATAAATCTATTGGAATCAGTTTCTGAGATAGAGGTCTGGACAAATTCACAGCCTATAGGCTCCAACATGTTCCTTTCCATCTTTGCTAATATCTACAAATTTTTGAACTCTCTTTTTGGATCCATATATTTGATTTTCTGTTGCATAGTTTGTTAGCTTTACCACCGAAGTATAAAGATTAGGAAAGTCAGCATTTTCATAATGAAAGTCCACTTTTGATTCCGGTAGGGTGTAATTGGATTGAGTTTCACTAGTCAATCCTTTGTGAGGGACATGCTTTGTTTCCGTTCGATACTCTTTCCTAACAGGGCAATCTTGCGTAGGGTATTTCTGGCAAAGGGTTTCTTCTTTCATTATGAAATTTTCAGGTAATTCCCTCTTTAAACCACCTCTTAACTTTTTTAATCCATACCAATTCCAAAGAGTTATGGCATCATTTTTACTTAGGGTTTGATCAGGTTGCGGTTGCGTATATGTCAACATATTCGTTGTTGCTAACATATCGAGGTATTTTGATGCGCCTGGTAAAGCAGCATTTATATCAGTCTTTGATTTTTTCACCTGTGGAGGACACGTCCAATTGAGCATCACACTTTCCCCAGGCAATTCCTTCGGTGTGTATTCTGTGGCATAAATATACTCATTACACTTTGCCGGTCTGTGAGCGGCATTTAACAAATTTTCGTCATAATTTTTTATGTAATGCACTGTACTCAAGTTGAGTCGAGGATTTCTGTCGATGGGCTCTTTAAACTTAATTCATACCAATTAATTTAATATGATACGTAAATAAAACATAAATCGAACCTTATTGGGGTGTCCCAATTGCTGCGTTGTTTTAAAGTCATATGCCATTTCTTTTCGTCCCAGAACATTGCAAACATATTGTTGGGATTTACTTTGATCATTTGAAAGATGAACAGGATCGGGAATATAACGATGTCCGATATACAACGAAGTGCGATGATCATCTTTTGCTACAAGAGGTGCTTTATAATCTATACAAGCAAGTTGATTTGGCGAACCCATTTTTTTAACGAAATAATCCGAATTTTGCTTTGTTTCTTGACATTAAATAAGGTTTCTAAGATTAGGAAAAGCCTAGGTTACAAGTAGGCATTTTATTTGGATCAACAAAACAACATTTGTAAGAAACGATGATACCACCATAGGAAGTGAAAGAAAAAAAACAACGAAAATATCTGTGTGTGAAATGCCCTCTGGCTTATTCCTTTCAGTTATATATATACATATATTTTAATATTTATTTTCAGTAGCTTGTGTATTTGCCAAAAAGGAATTGCCTCTACGAACAAAATTTGGACCATTTGAAGGTGAAGCGCAGTTTACTACTGAAGAAATGCTGGACGTATTAAGGATTCAAACTATGCGATCTTACCCTATTCTGCTCCTAGGAAAAGCAAGAATTTTAGATGTAACGAATGAAAGTAAGGGCCTATTCTGTCTGAAATAATTTATAATAGATTGGAAACGCTCTCTTCCAGACAATTCCAATTGGATGCGGTTTGTTCGATTGGCTGGTACATTTAGCGAACAAAACTTAGTACTTCTTGAAGAATCAGGGAAACTGTATTTTAAATGTAGCCGACTTATCAAACCGAAAGAAGAGCTCAAAGTTGGGTACAGCACACAATACGCTGATCAATATGGGCTTAGAATTTTAGTACCGACCGAAAAAGAATCAGAAGATATATTTAATCGAGAAAATCCGTGGCCTTGTTATGAGTGTGATCTCAGATTTCCAACATCTAGTGATATGCAGAATCATTTGAGTGTTCATGAAATTGAGGAAGACGCTGAATTTGAGCAAAAAGAAAAACTTAAAGCGAAGAAAAAGAAGAAACCTTTTAAACGATTAGTAGAAGTTCGGAAAAATTCTAGTCGGTGCTGCTACTGCATGAAAGTCTTTATGACTAGCACTAGTTTAAAAAAGCATATGGCTCAACATTTGGTAGAAAAGAGGTCTAGCAAACATTCCTCTAAAACTTTTAACACCGATAACAATTATAGTTTTAAATGTAATATTTGCTATAAAAAATTTAAATCTGATAAAAAATTAAAGGTGTGTGTTTGTTTGTTGTATACACTATTCGAACACTTACTATTTTACTTCTAGAGTCACAAAATACTTCACATTAAGAATGAGCTTAAACTGTATACCTGCCCTCACTGCAACTTAAACCATCCGACATCAGCTGCGCTGGCAGTACATGTAAAAACGCATTCAAACCGCAATTTCAAATGTGTTTTTTGCCCTGAAACATTCAAACATGTGAACGCCTTCAAGTTACATGTCGCAGTCCATGCGTTAAACGGTATTTACACGTGTCATCTATGCAAAAAGGTAAGTGAAAATGTAATATAAGTATAATATTTGCTAGGAATATTTCATTATTTGTATCTATATAGAAATACCGGGAGTACAACTTGGTGAGGAAGCACATTAAAGTTTTTCATCCGGCAGTTAAATTTTCATGCAACGAATGTGGCCGTCAATTTATTAACATGAATTTCTTGCGTCGTCACAAAGTTTGCCATTCAGAAAAGCGAGAGTTCTTATGTTCCGAATGCGGTAAACAATTTAAACGCAAAGACAAACTAAGAGAACATATATTAAGAATTCACACTGGGAATAAGAAGAAACCTAAAAGAAAAGCTAGTTGTGAGGATAGAGAAAGTAACGATATATCAAAGTACCTGGATTTCAATCCAGTTAAAGAAAATCGAGTTCCACAACCTAAGGATCCTCCGAACGACCTTGAAAATTTCACTTATAAATGCCATGAGTGCATGGTTGGATTTAAAAGACGGGGAATGCTTGTAAATCATTTGGCTAAGCGTCATCCGAATGTACACATGGATACAATTCCAGAGTTGAATCTTCCGATTATAAAACCACAATCGCTTTTCTATTGCCAGTACTGTTCAAAGGTTTACAAGAGTAATGGTAAGAGAAAAGTTCACATTTTAAAGAATCATCCTGGGCAAGAGCCACCGCCTTCAGTCAGGAATCACCCCGAACCATCGTTAATTAATGTTAAAAAAGTTGGGAATGTAAAAACAGAACCACAACGGTGTCAGTGGTGTTACAAACAGTATGCGACTAGGAATCGTCTTCTTTCACATTACCGAAAAGAGCATCCTGGCAAACAAGTCGTTGATAGTAATAAACAATATTATGTTCCTGAAGAACCCATGGATATTTATCGCCCTCCAAATTCGCCAGAAAATAAGTTACTGAAACTCTCTTCAGCTGCGCTTGAACTGTCCTCGCTAGAAGATCGTAAATTTTTCGATTTTTTAAATGAGAGATCTGATGATCACAGCTCAATAACATCGAACTGTCCACTTGATGACACTGTGAATACGTTCCCAAAGGTGGATGTTAATTTTAAAGTGGTTGATGGGGAGTTTTCAGAAAGTTCATCGAATAATGAATTAAACAGACTTCCGCAGCTGTTTGAAGAGTCAATCACATGTATTTAAAGATTCGCAATAGATGACAAAAAATCAAAAACATAAAATGGAATCAAAATATGTAAAAGATCTTATTCGTTAGTATTAAAGTTGTTTTTTGACTTTATGTGACTTTTTTATAATTTTGTGTTTTCATTCTACTTTTTATGCTGAGTTTGGTGGTGGTATTTTATTATTCTGATTCCTTTGATAAATTCAAACAAAACGATAAGAGTTTTTACATTTATTTAATTATATTCTTTGTCTATTTTGTATCAAAAAAAGGGTCACATATAAAAAGCTTTCGTTTTTGATATGGTGTAGAGGTAGACACATAATAATGTTTCGTATCAACTTTGACATTGTACTTAAAATAATTCTAAAACAGATGTCCATAAACGCATTACAATTATACAAATTTAATTAATAATTGATCAGATTTTAAGTATTCAGACTTTTGTCTTTAAGAGGAGTTTGCTCTGTAGATTCAAGTTTTTCTAGATTGCTCATTTCTTTTATTTCCTCCTGTTTATTCCAACTCTGTTCTTCGCCAGATCCCATGATCATATATGCGATAATTTCAATACAAAACAGAGCCACTGTTACGAAGAAAATTACTTTCCAAGCGTCTATCGTTTGCTGTAATAAAATAAAATTTGTTTAGAATGTGATTTCAGTGACATATTTCGTAAGTACATTTCCTTTGGTTATGAATCCTACGAAAATGGGAACAATGATTCCTGGCAGGGTGGCGATTGTGTTTGTGAGGGCGACCAAAGTACCAGCGTAATTAGGCGCGATGTCAATGTGGTTCGAAAGATAGCCGCAGAACATGCCGCCCATTGCAACGATGCCCAAGGACATGACGGCGACAGCCTCTGTGTGACGACATCCGATGAAGCACAGGATGAGCAGACAAATAGCTGGGATTAGAGATGCAATCAGGGTTGCAGTTTTCCGAGCAGTTGTTGTAGTTATTTTTCCTACATAAAAATAAATTGTTAAATATGCATACCTACTATACATTTGTTTAAATGACGGACATTGGCGAGGCTAGGTCGCTTAGGTCGCTCTGTCCTACCTCATCTCATTCATCAAAATTCATTACTTACCTTTGGTTTTTAACGTATCCAACAACTTGCTCAAGAGAATACTGCCAATCAGCATAGGGTAATAAGGTCTCGCACTTGCCCATGCGTTATCAGATACGTTAAATTTAAGGACCTGCTTCATGTAGAATGGTATTTCTATAAGGAACATATACCAGCCCCAATTACTGCACACATGGGCTACGAGTATAGCCCAAAACGGAAGAGAAGTGAAAACCTTCTTCCAGGGAATAGGTAATTTTTTCTTCTTCCCATGAGCACCGGCATCGTTTCCTGTTCCGAGCTGAGATGTGATCATCTCCCGTTCTTCTTCACTTATCCATTTTTGCTTGTTTGGTGAGTCTTCAACAAGCACAACCCAAAGAATCATCCAAATTATGCTCAAGCCTCCCATTATGTAAAACACAGACTCCCATCCAAATGAGCTAGCAAAAACTCCAGCTAGAAGGATCGACTTTGCAGTGCCAAAGGACGTCCCGGCATACACAATCGTCGACATCACACTCCTTTCGTTCGGAGGAGCCCAGGCCGCGAGCATAACGTGCATCGCCGGGAATGTCGCTCCTCCCCCAATTCCTTCTAAGACCCGTAGAATGATCAAGCCGACGTAGTGCAGCTCAGTGAGGCAGGGGGTCAACAGGGTGCAAACTACGTTTATACCAACCGAAAAGAACATCACCCATTTCGCGGAATAGAGCTCAGCTATTCGAGCTCCAGGCATCTGCGATACAAAATAGCCCCAAAAGTAGCAGCTAAGGAGAGTTCCTTGAATTGGTTCACTCCATGTAAAAGGCCCGTCCTATGAAAAAGAGCATTTGATGAAACATTTAGTCAAGTATGTGATAATAATTGAAAGGTCAAAAGTAAAATTATTTAATTTTAGTTGAAGGTATTTCACTAGACTTTTTTCAGTAGATTACACAACCGAAAATTGCAATTTTCCAAATTGTCAGCTTCTTGACGAAAACGAGTTATAAAAGCAAAAAGAAAGCTTTTTGGTCACTTTTGAATTTATTTTATGAATTCTATTGTTGTAAAAAATGATAATGTGGCTCGACATATATGTTTTAAAATTATTATTTTATTTCCAAAAATAGGCGTTTTAATTGGACGGTGTAGCTAGCAATCTGTACCCATGCAACTCATATCACTGAAAATACGCAATAGTTTCTTATTTCCATAGAGCATGTAATATATAATAAATATAAACAAATCATATTATACAGTTGAGACATTTATAGATGATCCACTAAAACTTAAAACTGGCACATTTTTACATTTTTAGTTCAAACACAGACGAATTGACAGGGTATAGCTATCAATACAAAATCCACGTATGAAAAGAAACGAACTCTCAAATTTCCCACAGGAGCAAACATTATTTGTTGGTATCAATAATAAATCCGGATTACATAGAGACGGTAAACCCATTTTATCGAAGGCACACAAGAGTATTAACATTTAGAATTAATCTAGATCAAACTCTAAGCTAATTACAAATCTACAGCGCGTTCCTTAGGGATGTATAAATGCAATTAAGGCTTTCCACGAGAAACTTTGAGCTTGCGTTAATTCTTATTAATAACAAAATCCGAATTCATGTTTAATTAGTCTCGTGAATGATTACAAATATTAAATTGACGCCTCAACTTGTTGCTCACTTCCACTTCAAGAAATACTTCGAAAAGTCGGAGTCTTCAATTGGTATCTGGAATCCCAATTGTGTTAGGTGACGATTTCATCAAGTGTTTTTTGCTGCAAAATTTAAATTGAATCAAATCTATTTTAAATTACCTCGACTTCTTCTGAAGATTTGCTGGCGCTCTCGCAAACTTCTTCTGTTGAATGATTTGTGGACACATTTAAGTCAGAGTACTCCAGACCGGCGAGAGCTGTGTGATTTATCATGGCAACCAAAGCCACACTTAAGTTCACTTTCAATCCGTACACAATCGCCATTCCGATAGATCCAAGCACCGCCAAAACATACCTCGCAGGAATGCATTCTAAATGCAAGTAAAAAATAAATAGATATATCTACAAATTTCACTTTATTTTAAGTATAAAATTGTGGAAGTTTGGAAATGAAGATCAATTTACAATTACAAAAAATGATATCTCCTAGCCCTATTCAAATTTATAGGTATCATTATATAGATTTTACTTGATTACGCAAGGCTTGAAGAGGTGCGAATAAAGGGTAAGCGTAAGAGGTAGCAGTTTTGAGGAATTACTTTTAGATTCTTTATTTTCTACCCCCAAAATTAATTCAACGTTTTTAAAAAGATGTGGAAGAATATGCAGAACATGTTGTTGTCAGGAAATCAATCCTGTATATTTCAACTCCTTTGTATATTTTTAAAAATGCATAATGAATTTATGATTTCGAAAAATTTATTAATCGAATGATGTTAAAATGAGGCACATTGTAAAAAGATTAAGGTATTGATAAGGTTGAATTTCGAAAAATCCTTATTTAGGGAACACTTAGTAGCGAAGCCAAACATAACGTGCCAAATTTCAAGTTTCTATGCTTAATAGTTCCGGCGTGTGTGGTATTTGACCTTTAGGTACAGAGCGATACAGAAAAACGTATTCCAACATATACCAATCGAGTCTCAGACGTGTCCTGAGAAACATTTATGCCGACACCTGTGTTTTTTAATTTAAAATTTTTTTGAATCAACCTTATTTTAAAGGTCTTTAACTCCTCCTTCTGAAGCCTCTTGCGATACCTCACATAATTTAATTAATTTACTACTATAAAACCAAGCAAGAACATTTAAATTCACTTATTACCTTTCAAACAATACTTTTACGCCCATAAGTAAACTCAAAATTTAATAACAAATGCAAACTGGAAAACTACAATTTCCTATTTATTCAGTAAATGATGGTGTAGTCGAATATTTTTTGTATTTCAATTAATTAAGTAAAGATTATTAGTTAGATATGCATAAATTGCAACCGAAAAAAAAACTTAAGTTCATTTAGTACGCAATTGTTTCCCAGAGATTAAGCATTTAACACCAATTCTCTAAAAATAAACTCCTCTCGGATAAAGATGCTGAAGATTTCCATCAGGTTGTCATAGTGAAAATTTCATAGTTATTATATCCGCATACTCTTTCAAGGCAGGTGCTTAATTGGGATTTATGTTAAACTCTAAACCTTTCTTAGATAAACATTTGGCATATTTTTTGCGTTTAGATAAGAATTAAGCATTTAACCGCCGCAAAATAAGCTCCTTGTCATACTTTTTCCCGAAATATTGAAATAGGTGACTTTCATTCGACCTTCCGGCAAAAAGGGGAGGCAACTGTTGCTTGGGAGAATTGACTTTAAAAATGCAACGGAAAGTAGGATGTAAATTTGAAGAGTACTATGCCTCACAAAATTTTCGTTAATTACGCGAAATTCAACTAAACCAACTGTGACTCAGTACAACTTACTTCCAAGTATGCTGCCTCTGGCGAGTGGTATATCACCCATTCTGATGTAATTTACTTTCGCAATTTAATTTCTTCACCAAACACCTTCTTAACAATTTCTCACTCTGCACTTATTATTACTAGAAGAATATCCCTTATTAATTAATTACAACACTTCATTCAGTACCCGGCAGCTGGAGACGCGAAACTCTTTTGAACGCGGTGGCGGCGACTGGGGCCAGCCTGACCCTGGATTGTGCAGCACGCATGCCGTCGCCGCGGCCCACTCTCGATGGCACGCTCTTCGGAATTCAATCGCGGCCGACGCGTACTTTCGCACGTGCGTCTCAGGTTCTCTTCGGCTTTCCTCACTTTCCTGGGAGAAACGCTCTGCTGGTTTCGTGGCCCACCCAAGACTCATCTTCGATTACAAAGATACAAAAGCGTGCAATGACTAAAGTTGCTCTTCATGCTTTTAAAATACACGAGTTTTAACCCCTTTTTTTAAAATTTCGTTTCATATTCTACTGCTGCACCTAAAGAAAAGAAATCTTAACAATTTCTAAAAGGAATTTTGGGGAAATATCTCTTAGACAAAAATCCGAAGCGGTAATTTTGTTTATGCAAAAGAACTTATTAGTTATTAATTTTGGTACATTAAGGTCTCAGGGATTAATTTGAATATATGTTTTAAAATTGCGAAGAAAAAAAACTTCACCCATCTTATCTTACCATCCCCAATTTTTCCCTAATTCTTTGACTAAACCTTCTTCCGTTTTCTATCATAAAATGTTGTGCAAAAATGTCCAATAAAGTAGAGGCAACTACGCTTTATACGCTTTCAAAATCTACAAAAAAGGGTTCATTTTATATTATGTTTAAAATGTTTTCTTTTATTTTCTTCTTATATTTACATATTTTAACTGTCCGAATTAGCGAATTAGATTATCGTATGTAGTAAAGTAGGGCCCTAAAAACCTAAAACATGTTAAGGTGATCAATTTCAGTCAGAATATAATTCTAGTTTCATTGATGTAAAGCTTAAATGTTCGTTGGGGAAATATATACATATGTTATCAGATGTTAAGGTCAAGGACACTCATGTGCATTATGGGCATATTCAAATAAAATGAAATAAAACACGTAAACCGAATCAAATAGTCACCAAATATGCTGTAACTATAATTTTGAGTTATATTTGTTTAACTTTATTAAAAGAAAACAAAATCAAAGAATAATTCAAATTGCACCGTAATCGATTATTCCAGATATTACAATATTTTTTATTTCCCTTGAACATTTTCTGGTTATTCATCTTAAGAGAACACGGTACAGATTTTTCATTGGTCGGAAGCGAGTGGCGTACTTTAAAGTACAACAGGTGTGTGTGCTTTGACTCGTCAAAGCTTTCATTCATGAAAGACCAATGACAATTTTAAAAATATGAATTCGTAGGTCGAGCTGCATATACGTTCAATGACGAAAGCTGTGAATTGTCCATTTTGTTATCCAAATGTATTTATTAAGCCTCATAGTAATGTATATTAAAACAAATTAATCCTAATCCTGAAACCCCGGAATTATTCTTTCAGCTATACGTTCCTTTATAATTGAGCTAATGAAAGACATTTTATTTTAATATATGACGCTTAATATTTAAAAAATTCTAAGAACTTGTATGCATTAATCTATTGTATGAAAATATGAAACGCCTTAAACCTAGTGAACACATGAGCGTATATCCCACGTAAGTACCAACGACATAGGCGCATTTTTCAATATTTTTTTTTGCTTTGTGGGCGGATATGCTAAAGGACGTCTCTAATTTGGGCACATACATGCATATATGTATGTCTGCAAAAGGTCATCTTTTCAACTTTCGTGCCTCCTTGGGGGATTTGGATGTTATCCTGTCTGCTACGGGTATTTTTTACGCGTATTGTGGGTGTATTTATTTTGGTTTGGTTCTACATACATAGTTTAGGTGCACTTATGCCTACGAGTATGTGCCTCATCTGAACGTATATGTTCAAACGAAACGTTTTTACTCAGTTAACTTGAAATTGTGTAAATATTTACGAAACCGTAATCGAAGTAAATAATGAAAATTATATTTCAGCATTTTCAGGAATTCAATATTTAAAAGAATGTAGGAATAAAATTGTAAAAGGTCGTAACAAGACAATAAGTAGAAATAGTGTGATAATAAGCAAAAAACTAGTTTTGCAATTTATTTTGGTTATATAGGGGAAATAGTTATTACGAAAAATCCAAGTATTAGATGTTAAATATCTTATTAAAAGAAAAAAAAACATTAAAAATAACGTTTTTATTTGTGTATGTAACTTTTTTATATTTGAGTCGTCTAACACCTTTGACAGTAAGAACAAGATTTCCGTGCCGCATGTCACTTTAGCGGCAGATATTTCACGTTACGAGATGCTCTATCCGAGGAGTTTACTATTTCTTCAAAAGAGATGGAAAGGCAAAAAAATTCATTGGGTATGTGCAGAATAAGCGCATAAAGCATCATTCTTTGTGCCAATAGTAGTTAAGCAGTTCCTGGCAAAATTCCACAGTTGGCCCTACTTTCTACTTCGATATTGGGACTTATTTACACTTATTATTATTTTTCATGATAACACTATTAAACAATATTTTTATTCGTTTATGCTACATAGAAAACGTTCATGAGAGAATTACATATAAAAACTCGCTTGATTTGAAAAACTTAACTTTGTGAACCGTTTTCGGTACAGATGACAAGGAATACTAGTAATAATAATACTGTTTTTTATTTTTGCTCCGAAGGCCAAACTGCAAAAGAAAAACTCTGTCAAGGACAGAGCATTAGGCAACTTTGACGAATTTTATGGGTCAGTCTATGGGAATCAGTGGAAGAGCATACGAGCAGCACTCCTTACCGAGCATAAATACATAGCCATGGTGAACAACTTTGGGGATAAAGAAAAATTTTCAAATGCTTTGGAATTAGAAGGTAGAACTAGCCATAAAAAAACGCAAAATTTAATTTAATTTTTTTGAAAGGTGCCATAAACGTGAGCTCGTTGGTAAATTTATCGAGGGCACAACTTCTTGAGGAAGACGGCGGCAGTACTTTAGCAGAAAACAACGTATATAAACTTGATGAGGAGATGAAACTTATTACCCAAACACAACAAAGTCGAGAAATATCGGCGTTATACCCTCCAAACGCGGAAATCACAAAAGACGGTAGTCATCCTAATAATGTTACAAAATCTGAAGAAATCCTTGCAGAAAAGGTGCATGATTTTAATAAGAAATCTCTAGAGAAAGCTCTAGAAGAGGACGTAGAACTAGATGAACGACGCCTCGTAGATGCGGAATATGGGACAGGTGGATTACATGAATACATCCCAGCTACAAAGATAAAGGGTCTCGAGGACTGGGTGCCAGAGTCAGACTATTATAAATATTACTCCACTAGTTGTGACTTTCCTCTCTCCATAGAGCTCGAGAAGAAATTCACTTTTCCTGAAAACTTGCATTTGTACACCTATGAGAAAGGCAACTGCTCAGAATTTATGCCTCCCAAAAAGTGCTTAACTGGGGTTTTCTCCCATTACTTAATGGATGGCGCGTCAATATTACCTCCTTTATTTCTTGATATCCAGTTCGGTGATAGGGTGCTGGACGCTTGTGCAGCACCTGGTGGAAAGAGCCTCTTAATATTACAAACCTTGCTCCCCGAGATTTTGGTGTCGAACGACAGCCAGGAAAGTAGGGTAAATCGCATCAAACGAATTATGGAGCAATACTTCTTAGATTACGGCAAAAAATGGAAGAGCAAACGTAGCTTTTTAATAGAATCGGACGCTAGGACTATCGAAGAATATAATATGTACGATAAAATATTAGTAGATGTACCCTGTACAACTGATAGGCACTCCGTGATGGAAAATGATAATAATATCTTCAAGAATAGTCGAATAAAAGAGAGATTACGTATACCTGAACTGCAGTCGGCGATTTTAACAAATTGCTTGCGATTACTTAAGCCTGGCGGCAGTCTGGTGTACTCAACGTGCAGCCTGAGTCCCATTCAAAATGACGGAGTTGTTCACCTGTCGCTGCAGAAGGCTTTCAACGATTACGGAATAACGACAACAATAAAGGATTTAAGCTTTGTATCCAAATACTTTGCAACGATTTTCAAGTTTCAAAATCCGAAAAGTCTGAAATATGGACAATTGGTGCTGCCTTTTCTTCCCGCTAACTTTGGTCCAATGTACTACTGTAAAATAATTAGGAATAAGTAATAAACCAAATAGAATAAATCTACTTTATTAGTTATATTTTCATCTTCTTTTTCTTTGGCTTCGGGTTGATTGGCGCTGGATTCTTGAACACAGTGCTGAAAAGAAATTTTTTTAGGAGACCGAATTTTATGCATGTTTTAGAGATACTTACTGACAGGTTGTGCAAATTGGACTGAACTTACAAAAAACTGCGAAAGTTAAAAAAATATATATGAGTTTAAACACATCCATCATAAGAAATATGATCAAAAATATGGGTAACAGATATTTTTTTAGAGAACTGCTGAAGAAAAAGTGAAATGAATATACTCACTGGAGAGACAAACAGAACAAACGTATCCGATATCAATGAGCTCTCTGTGGCAAAAACAAGCAGCGCGATAATCCACTTTGGTGGCTGGCGGCAGGACCAATTTGCTCCTCGTCTGAGGATCGGGCAAAAACACCCAAAGCAGATACTGTAGAAGGCCGTCCAACTGGGGAAGCCTCAAATATTGGCCTCCAGTGATATCACAGCCCTGCTGCAGCAGACTGAGCGACTTGTCGAGGGCGCAAACGTCGATCACAATGTTCTGCTTCTGAGCGGTGAAGAACACGTTCATGTAGGTCATGTACTGGGAGGCGCACTCATTGCTGCCGGTTACAACCAAAATTCGGGCAATAAGAGGCACGCCTGGCTGTTTGCTTCGCTGCATCTGAAGACATTGATCGGCTCAATTTAGGGACCATGATCATGAAAAATCAAACAACTTACCCTCGCTATGTAACATAGTGCCATGGACATGCTTCCTGCCAGCAGAGATTCGGAAGGTGATGCGATTTTAGGTGCACTGTTGATTATTTGTGCCAATCGCTGCTTTATTGTCTTCTCCACGAGAGTAAACATTTCGTATTGACCATCTATTTGGCGGATTTCAAGAGGCTTCCCAGCCATCGGGTACAGAAATTCCCTAGAAGGCGGTGCAACTTAAAAATTTAATTTAATTAAGGATATTTTTAATACCTACGTTGCATGATGATGACATGCTATTACAGCAAGCTTATTATGCGATTTTTGCATTAAATGGGCATTTCCAAATGCCACAATCGAGTCTAAACATTGAGTTAAATGATGTGCATTATGGCGGATAATCCTCTGAGAAGGATTTGTATCTAAAACTATAACGAGCAAGCTAATACTTCGATCACCTTAAACATAACATGTACATAATTAGTTTAGAAACCACAAATAAACAATATTACACTTACTTTCACTCATTTTTTAAAAAATTTGTAGTCTTCCACGGCAAACAAATTAAATTGTATAAACACAAACTTCTTCTTGTTATATGTCAAGTTCGGGAAGAATACCGCTAAATTCAGGAATTTGTATTGTGATATAACAGTTTACAATTTAATTCTCGAATATGGCCACACCACACCGGAAATGAAAAATTTTTAAAGTCCGTTAACACTGGATGTTATAATGTAAACATATCAATATGTCTTATTAAGCACGCGCATTGCAGTGGCAAAACTCATGTATGTAGATTATAAATTTTGTATTGTTTTTATTATTATTTTCAGTGCAGATTTACGACACTGTTACAACCAATCATGCAACGCTTTAACAAAATACACTTGCAGAGTATCTGCTATTAAATTCGAGCCCCACTTGTTGTAAAAATTACTTCATATATTTGACTCCCCCTTATTATCCAAATTATTTCTTCATATCAGATCAGCATTAGGACATAACAACTTTAAACTATGACAAATTTCAGGTTTTTTCCATATAGCGTTTAACTATGAAAATTTAAATCAGTTTACTTTTGTAACTATTAGATTTTGATACTACTATAATTTTGGTGGACATTTCTTAGATATCTATAAACTTTAATATAAACTTCGTCGACGTCCTTCAGCATTAATAATTGAAATAAGCATATCGTTCTAAATTTATTTCGTTTAGTAGTAAAATAGGAGAAGATTTATTGAAAAACACTAAATACAATTACGTAACACACCCTTTTTACAGTAACGTAATGATAAATCAATTTCACGTTATAGTGTTCATATTTTCAACTCTTAAATTCCTCTGTTTACATCAAAGCAAAATGCCCGCTGTTAAGAAATGTATGTTTCAAAAACTATCCCATTTCTTAATATAACCATTTTCAAGGGAATTTTTTATCAGCTCCGCTCTTATGAATGACAAAAACGATTGTATTATATGTGGTAAATTCTGTTCGAATATCCGCAAGCAAATCATTCACGCAATTGTAGTTTTCCCGCGATAGCTCAAATAAAAAAAATTAATATAGACTTTACTTTATCATAGATTATAAGTATTAAGGTCACACTTTTTTCACTTTTTATTAAAGAGGCTCCGCAAAAAATAATCAAAATGATTCATGAAATTCATAAATACACTACTTTAAGCGTAGACGATAAGACCGATCCAGAAATATTTTAAAATAAGTCTGCAAGGAATAAAATTGAAGCAGTAGATAAAGTACAAAGCAGCAGTGACCGAAAGCTTAAAGAACCTCAAGACAAGCTGATACTCGAGAAGAAAAAGCGTAAGAATAAATATCCTATATTATGGCAGTTGATAAGTTTATTCTGGATCAAAATAAAAAGGGCGTACTGATAAGTAAACTCATAGCGAAAGTGCAACTATTCTTTATTTAATTCGTGTTCACAGTAGATATCGATACATATATGTAGGTAAAAATATTTGATTTTCCTTATAGTAATATTATCAGCCGTTGCAAATAAATGTTCGCACAACCACTATGGCAACACAGAGACTCACAGAGAAGATTGCCGTTATAAATTGCAATACAAATTTATTTAAAAAAATCACATCGTTGTCAACTTAAACTTAAATTACCTAAAATACTAATTGATGCTGTTCCCACGCATGCGGAAAAAGTCTGTCATCCTTATTATCTTCTTCGAACGATACCCAGGTATTTTGCAAATATTCCCTTGCATCTTTTGCGTATATTTCTGATGTTATTTCTGGAGCAAGATCAATTAGAAGTTCCCGCAAGGAGTCATCCTTTGGAATTTTGTCCTCTAGTTTTTTCTCATTGGACCGATTTCTTATCTCTTCCTTGTACATTTTTCGCTCTACAGCATTGCGCCAATTTTGATAAGCATTTTCGAAAGATCTTGCCACTGTTAACGTTACATCGTGCGCTATTCTGCGTTTTGAACAATGAAAAACGTAACAGAAGAGATTTTCTTCCTTGCTGTTATCATCCGATCCGATGAAGGCAAAAACATGATCATGTGCAGCATCCGCGGAGCAATATGAGATTTTATATATTGAGACTTTTAGAAGCACGTCGCCTGTCGCGTTATCGATCACTTCGATTCCTTTTGGGGACACGTTCAATTTCACCCGCTGACTTTTCCGCCGAATGCCTTTCGACGAAGAAATGACTGATTTAATTGCTTCGGCGGTTACATTTTGAGAGCGTTCCGCTGTTATGGGGGTACTTCCTAAATATTTAAGGTTGAAAGTGCTCACATCCGCTTCATCTTCGTTTTCAGGCTCATTAGTTTCGGATAGATCCTTAAGACTAGTTGCTAGCGCCCATTCTTCACTCAACTCTGTAAATATAAGTGAAATTGTTTGTTATTTTCACAAAATTATATTTTGTCACAAGGTTCACTGAACGAGGACTTAATTATGTGATTTCGTTCTTTAACGTCTGGCTCATTATCTGTTTAATTTTAGACTCATGGATACAATTATCTCCGGTAATTGCAATGAACTTGGTAATTTTGAACTGCCCACGATAACAAAATATTGACCTTTTTAAAATGAACCACTCCCAAAGGCCTTAGCTTGATACGAAATCACAATTAAAGTCGCCCAATGAATGAATCTCAGATTATATTTAACTAGGAGGAGAAAATAATATTCACTTTTGTGCTTGTTGTTTATTTTCCATTTTTTAAAGAACGCCATAGTATGAAGATTTAAGTAAAAATACCACAGGACTTATTTTCAGTTGTACTAAAGTCTTTTAACTCTTCCAAAAATTACTCTACTGTCTTCAAGATCAAGAACTTTTTAGTCGCGTCTTAACGGCTCAGATGTCCGGCACTGTTTGACTAGAGATTTACTCGAAAGTGACCACTTCGATTTGGTTCAGGTCTTGAGCTTGCTATCTGGAAGTCTCAGAAAACTGGATCCACGAAGGAGGGGACACTTGTTGGGAGAAGATGGTTTTTTTCCTTTATTTTTGTTTAATATAATACTATGACGTTCCGATGACGAATTGCATGTATTCCAGCGATTTTCACATACATATATTGCCTTGATGATAAGGCGTACGTTATGGACGAAAAAAAAGTACAAAGAAAAGAAGTAATAACAGCAAGACCCATAATGTGGCGCTCGGAAATCCACTTTGATTAGAGGTCATTGTGCGATATTTTATGGAAAACTTAACATGAAGGAAGACAACTTTTATAAGGAATTAGGGCAAATATTCAAAGGCAAAGGTGCAATTTATTTATAATTGGATTATGGCTATAAATGTTACAATTTGTTACACATTTTCCTTTTTAGATCTCTTTAGGCTCTCGTGGAACATGGAAAGTTGAGTCTGCGCCGACGTTAAAGCTTTCTCTTATAAATAAAAGATTAGAAGATTACTAATATGCAACTAGTAAGTAAGGACGCATCCCACCTTCAAGCAAGCATCTACGAGCAAATCGATTTTTTTGCAAATCACTTCAATTCTGATGATGCAACGGAGCTAGCATATTAGAAGATAACTCTTTAAAATACTAGGGGTGATTTTCTTTTCATATCTACATTAATTCCGCAATAAAAAAACGTAATTTACTAACTGATACAATTTTTAGAACAGAACTTAAATACGCGTTAAGTGATCTTCAATTCATAATTTATTGCATCAGAGTATTTCAGGGAAATCTTACTTCAAGAGTGATTCGTTTCTAAAACAGATCAAGACAAACAGAAATAAATTTAAATATTTTTCTAATACCAGACACTCGAAAATTTAGGTACAATGGTATTAATATTACGTTAAAAATTAATTATGTATATCGAAAAATTATTTTTAATTCCATAATTTCATACATAATATTCACTTTGCATACATAAATCGTGTTCTCACATACTAACAAATTCAGTTTTGCAAACCAAAGTTATGAAACTATGTATTTCGATGTGTGCCATCTATTTACAACATTATGGGATGATTCCCAAATTTATTTTTGCCTTATTATATGTATAATACATATAAAAAAAGACTGTCTCACTCTAAACATATGATAATATATCATTCAATACTTTCGATAGAATAAAACAGCTAAAACCTCTACTTTACTACTACTTTTTCTTTTGGGAAACACGGACATTTTGTATGTGAAATTGTGCATCAACAGATAGAAAAGCGATTTTGAACGTTATTTACTTTAGCCATTTCTACAGCAGATAGTTCTTTTTGTTAGCCTATTCAGTGCAGTTCGACCATATCGGGCAGCTAATTAGAATTTCCTTTGTGTTAATATTTTATTTCTTGCCCTATTTATAAAAAGCGTACTTTATTTTACCTAACCAAATTATACAGCCCAAAAAAAAGGTTCTGATGCCCTAGTACGAATACATGTTATATTCTTATTTAAAATTGTGCATTAAACCAGAAGAAATCGGCTAGAAACGTATTCAAAACTTAATTTTGAAGTGATGATTTTTCACAGAGTATTTATCAGGGCAACAATATGTATTATATATTTTTTAAATGTCTTACTTTCTATAGTTTTCCTGTGAACCCATAAACGAAGTGATAAATTGAAAATTACTAAATTTCAACGCTAAAATAAAAAAAATTAACTCTTTTAATCATTATTTGTTATGAAAATTTGAATGAATTGCTGTTTTTTAGAACTATTGTATGTTAACTATGAAAGGTAGATGCTCATCGATGTCGACGCAAACTTCATATGCATTTCTTTTTAAATGGAGATTTGAACATTGTCCTAAATATTTCTGCCGCTTTTACACAATTATTTTATATTTCAGCTGATATATGGTAATTCATCATGGTATGAAATAATTTTATTTTTTATGTTTATATAATCAATGCATGGCACATTTATTAACTGATGTTTGACCTTATAACTTCAATTATTGTATTTCCAGATGTCAACAATTAAGATAAATGTCTGTAAAATTTACAGCCTAAAAAAAGCAAATTTCCCGATGGCACCATACTTGGCCTTTTCTAAAGTGCAGCTAAATTGACCCGAGATCAGATATTTGCGGTATTTTAGACAAAGAAAGTTGTTTACAATCGAAAGTAAGTGATTATGTATTGAAATTAGAGATTATTCCGAAGTCATTACGATTTAACTGCTCTGACAATTATTGAGAATCGCACTAGCTGTTGAAAACAATATTTGGTTATTGGATGGTTTAAAAACAAGAATTCTAAGAACTAAGAAGTGCGACTCGGGGATTTTCATCAAATTGGAGACGAAAAATTTTCACTTTTTTAAGCATGCAAAGGGGCGTACACCAAAAGCAACTTCGTAAGCCCATGCTCTATTTCCATGCATAATTAGAGCTGATAGTTGAGACTGCAATTAAATTTTTTGCTCTGAAAATAATTTCATTGCAAGCGCTAGTGCATAATGACCCACGCCTTCAAGGCATATTTATATTTACTTGCCTCAAAAAGAGTCGCAATTTGTGCACATTAGATCGAGTGATTGAACGGCGTCACATCTTATTACGAAAACTGGGTTACTCCGTTTCAGCAGTATCTCAGACGTCGGCACACCAACCTTATCAATTTCCTCAATTTGCCGTAATAAGTCTGCTGCGAAAAATCCAAACTCGCAATTTGTTAAGGAAAGTTTTTCCTTAAAGTTAAGGGGAGCATTTGTTTATATAATTCAATTCGACTTCCAGATCGTAGTTCGCTCTTTCCGCGATCAGCTCTGTAAGTCTCGTGGTAAAATCACGCGAATGGCCTCTTTCGGAACTCAACTGATCCGTAAATAATTTTCAACATGCGTCTAATGCCCCGCGTATTTCTGATAAGAGAGCGCATTTAATGAAGATTCCATAAGGCGTGTGGAACGTTAATCACAAAAATTTTACGCACGATCGCTAAAAATCAATTGGAGACCATTACTTATGTTAACTGTTAAGGGCGGTCTAACTAGGTGCCATATGATGCGCATCAGGTTGCATCATCTTCGCCGCAATTTCACCTTTTTTGCGCTACAAAACTTTTATATCTACTGATCGGCGCGGACAGGTTTATTTCATCAGCCATTCATCTATGCTATCTCAGGTGCCCCTGCAAGAATTTTCTTGGTGCTCTTTTTACAAATGCACGACTGTTGCACCTCTGAGAAGCTCAAATCTCAACAGCCAAGAGATTTTTTTCTGGAGTAATGACCAATAATCGGTGGTCAATTATCCTCGAATATAGCAGCTAGGTACCTGCCGCGGTGCGGTGCACCTCACGCACCAAGATGAATGTGCCTTGCTGTTCAAGCACACATTATCAGCAAAAGCTACTACTCCAAGCCGGTAACTGGAGTCAGGAAGGTGGTGCTCAAAATAAGAGAAAAACTACCCAGAATTACTGACAGTGCGCTTTTCATTGCAATTATGCCCACCGCACTGATCGGTTATCTCCACCAGAACAACGCAAGGTTCATTCGAAAGGTAAAAATTTTGTGGCTTTGCATAACGTTTTGTCGCCTTGAATATGCTTTAAAATGGAATTTTTCTTATTCGAGCCTTATTCCTTAAGTAGAAACACTTACTGCCTCTGTAATTTTCTATACATAATTACATAATAGTTTCGATTGGCCAAAGAGCCTAAAATTTACTAACTTTAAATTAAAATATTATAAAAAGTAAAGACAAATCCTTACTATCAAAAGCAAAATCATATATGTGCATAACTAGCGATTATAAATAATATCAATCAAACTTGACCTCGATTGCAATATTTCCCATAACTGATAATTATAGCTTATACTATTTATGAACTTGATGACCCAGATTCTGAGCAATCGTGTTATAGTTGTTCTTGCATTTTAAAATAAACGCACAATGTTTTAAGAAGCCCGCCAATCCGTGGAACTTACTAAAGTTTATACAATGAAATTTTGATTAATCTGTCTCATAATTTTAATATACCATATATACCATCTCCGGAATAGAACTTTTGCTGTATAAAAATCGAAAACTGGGGATGAGGGATGGACAGTATGGAAGAACAAAACAGAATCGATGACAGAGTCGGACAAAAATTCGATCGTGTAAACTGGACCATTCATAGTACTTATTGACAGAGAGAAATATACATATAAAATTAGTTCAAATTAAAATGCTTAAATGTATCAGAAAATTAACAATTATGATTTTTGTTTTAATCTATAGTATACTATGAAAGAATACAATATAACAATTTTAATACAAAATTCCAATTCCATTCGCAACTTCTACACCCACCCTAAAAGCAAGTCCGCTCAAAACTAAAAAGAATTTGAAACTTGTTTGAGGTACGAGATAGCCTTAATTTCTTCCTTCCACAAATCTTAATGCATATCTTTGTAGCGGGTATAATTACATACACGCATGCCGTAGTCTTAATAGTATCTGAATGCAATGACTGTGACATGTAATCAAACCTATAAACATCAACATCGAATTTTCAACAAAATCTTCCATAGGCTCAAATTCGTAAGACTGATCGTTTACACTGGACCCCGAATGTGTCTTTAATTCCACTTTGCAATTATATCCAATGTAAGTCTCATAAACTTTTCAAAAAAATCCTTTACCAAAAATATTAAGAAAATAAAAACATAAAAAAGTAACATATCACTCAATTACAAAAATAACGGAAATAGTGTTTTGTATAAGCCATGACAAAAATACAAAATTAGTCAAAATCTACAATGTATAAATTACTTTATTGTTGTAAATACATTTGAATGCATAATATGAAACTGTCTTTTATATACCGTTTGTCCTATTAATGAGCTAAAATTAATCATATATTTTTCATAATATGAAATTATACGAGCAATAAATCTAAAGATACACCATTCAATGTATCTGCACAAAGCTTCTCTTAAAATAATTTCTACAAAATTCCCATAAGTAGCTATGGTTCTTATGTTTGATTTAAATCGCTAGCGGTTTTTTAATTTCCTGTTAATAACATTTTTCTGACCCACCTTAGTCATACTAAAGTTATTTAATTATATGTAGAAAAATTGCACTATTTTTGTAGTTTTAGTTATAAAATTTGTTATCTAATCAAAAGCAATTCATATGCTATACCTGCAATGAAATTACAAGCAAATTATAAACAAAAATGCTCTGCAACTTATTTAGCACAAGTAACACATATTTTGATATTTGAACGTTTTTATGGTTTAATTAACAAAACTCTCTTCGACTTACAAGAACAAGAATATTAAAAATTTGACGTTAGGGGATAACAAAATATTTATTTAATATGCATATACATTATCAATTCATCAATTCCCTTAGTTGGTTGGATACTTGTTAGTGAGAATTACATCAATTCGTGTTCGCAGGAAGGAAACCACTAGAAATATTGGTGGAAATAAAAAACATTATTAAATTAACATTGATCTTCGTACTATCAACATAATAAGAATGCATCCATTTTGAGAGTTTTTTGCTTTAATAAAATTATAAAACAAAGTGTTAGTTTCTATCATTCAGTAATTACGTTAACTACACAAAGTATGCCTTTTACGCTATGAAATTGAATCCGTTTTACAAAACATTTAATTTATCTATTGGCTTACTCTCATATCGCCTTCTTTTTAAAAAAAATTAGTTTAGAATAACTTGATAAACCAAACGGCAGCAAAATACATACAATAACTGAGAAGGATGCACTTACTAAACTCGAGTAGGAAACAATATAGCCAATAAAGAATCGCTATGATGATTGAAAAAAAATCAATTTTTACTGCCATTATAATTTGTTAAGATTTTCTAATAACTTATTATTTCCACCACAATTTTAGTAGGAGTCTTAAAAATTTCTAAATAATTTATATTCTGTGTCGAAATCATAAGCTCAAAGCCTGCCATTTCTCATTATGAAATCCTAATAGGTGCTCCAATCTGCCCCGCTTCGATCTTAATATACCCACGACTTAGGAAATTCCGAAATAGAAAATTTATATACACATAGTATTTAGAAACATAATTTTCGAGCAATAAAAATAAAATATGCAAAATAAATTAACATAAATAATGTTTACTCCAATTTATTTCCCCACATTATGTTTTTAATAATTTGCTGATTTTGTTTTATTTAATGACGCATATGATACATTGTATAACCACAAAAAAATATAAATATGGTACTATATGCTTCGTAAATTTAAAACCAGTTTATTAAATTATTTCCAAACATGAAGTAAGACACAAAAAATTTTATTAATTTGTAAGTCACCTTATGTACTTTGTTCATACATATCTACCTACGCCATCTTATGCAGTTGGAACAGTTGAAAATGTATTATAGTGGCATTTCAAAAAGCCTAAATTACGGAAAAGTTGACTAGCCAGACCTGCTAAGTCGCCTTAACTTAACTAACCAAAAATCCTAGTAATCTGGGACCCTGGAAGTTGTAATTTCAGATGCCAAGTGAATGGGGGCTCTTAAGCAGAGAATATCTAATAATAAGAAGTGGCATTCTCCATACCATCTCAAAACTTTAACCCATACACAATTCCTAAAGCAGTAAAGAACTACTGCTGATCATATGCTATGTAAATTGCAATATCAGGAAAAGATATAAAAATAGGCCAGACAAAATTCTTACCTCCAGTACTTGCAGTGTAAGGTATGTACAGAATAATTTAATATTCATTTTTAAAATTGCCCTGCCGTGGTGCTAATTATTTTCCCTTGCAATATGGATATCCTGAACCGAAGAAGGAAGATGGAAATACCACACGTAAACCATCAATACAAATACGTTGGCTTAAACTTTTGCACTATAAATTTTAAACTTCTCAGAGTTTGTGTTCCTTGTGTTCCTTCCGTCTATTACACATGACTTCTTCATTTATATCTATTTCGCAAGTTTGGTTAGCTAACGGCACCAAAGTTGAGAAAAGATAATGGAAAGTGTTATGAGTTTCACTTCTTATTACAAATTAGTAAATATTCCTTGCTAGGCCTAGTCTAGACTAGATTACATTGAGAACTTATCAGTTGGTATCAACATCGTGGATACGGATATGCGCCGTTCGACTATGATTATTCACAACTAAACTCGACTGAACTTTAATTTTTTTCAAATTGCGAGTCCGGGGTACTACTTTATTTTAATAGTGAAAGTCGAAATTCAAATTTAATTATAAAGTCATCATTTCAGTCAAATTGAGAATTTCATCGAAGCCTTCCGATAAGTTCTCATTCTTTAAGCCTTTTCAACAGAAGTTATAATTTTCAGGATCTCATTAAAACAAATTCACTTTCGAACTAAACAATAAGTGTCGTATTTGTTTTGGTTATGAAAAACACAAAATTTTTTCTACATACCCTTCGAATGGCACCATCTCTAGTGACGTCTGTAATGAAATGACTCGCGCCTGAAGGTGAATAAAATATTTATTGTGCCTGGATTGCTTGTAAGGATGTCCGATACGTACGTTTTTGTATATATTGCGCAAGTGTATTTATTGTATATGTTCCCATACACGTATAAATATATAAATAATTTGAATATCATTACAGGAAATTATTGTTTAAGATTAGTTCAGTATTTTTACTGCTACTGTGCGCAAAGTAATTTCTCATAAATTTGTTTAGACTTTAGCATTTATATAAGTATGAAAACAAATCACATGGATATCTCTTTCTAGTTATTACTCCGAAGGGATAGATTTACTTCTTCTTTTTGACTTTCGATGTTTCCACTAACGATCAGGCTGATGTTTCATTTGTTTCCATCCATCCCTCACTGTCATCTTCGCTTTCAGATTCCTCTGATTCTGAAAGTTCAATAGCAACTCTTCGTGCTAAGATAGAAGCAACATCATGAAGTGCTGTTGTTCGTTCGATCTCTTTTTGCTCGGATTTTTCGACTTTTCGTAACGTTATTCCTGCAAAGACGTAAATAACTCACAACACTATTTAAAAATGTGAACTATTTTATAAATACATACCGTCCCTTATAGCCTTCATTAAATCAGTTCGAGAATCATGGAATGGCGGAAGTAGTTTCTTTGGTGCTACTATATGACCGGTTCCAGCCATTAGAACACCATTCGCTGGCGGGCCCTGCAAATTTACTGTGTTCGATGGAATATCACCATTCGCCAACACTTTTTGGAGATTTCCAATTTGATTAATCTGCTGTTGAGATTGGTGCTGTTGAGATTCTAGTGGCGGAGGTGGTGGAGGAGGCGGTGGTGCTGCATTTGGTGGTGATGATTTCGGAGAAAGCTGAATAAAAGTAAAAAGGGGACATAGTTAAAAGACAAACGATTATTATGCGAAAAATCTGCCCATTCTTAAAAAATATCTAAACATGATCGGCCTAATGGCTCTGTCGCTTTTAAAAATAATTCTTTATAATATATACAAAATTTACAAATGTGAAAAAATTAATATTCCTTTTTTTTTGTAACTAAAGTTGTTGTTGGCAGCGGATAGCGAAAATAATTAACGGAGAGAGAAAAAAAACCCAAGGATTATGATTGCATAGAACTCTTTGAAATACCCCTTTTAGAAATAAAGCAGGAGCGCTGTTTCCAATAATAAAAGAAAGTTTTATAACAAATAAAAATATTATATATAAGCGAATGAAGCATACAAAGCGTAAAAAATAAATTGTGTTTTATTTTAAAACATTCCAAATTGTATTTTATTTTAAAGAATTCCAATTTGTAATTACCATTTATTGGTAGAAATCGTGTGATCAGTTTCGACAATGATTAGCAAATATATGTATACTTCACTTATTTTTTTCTTAAATATTACACCATTAATAAACATTATTTTGAAGCCTTCTTTGATTTTTACGCCAAACGCATACATACTTAAATCGCTAAAGTGTCATATAAGAGCTAAAGAGCTTTAATTTTATCATACCGACGGCCTTTCAGGCATTCTAACATTGCAGTTTTCGTTACTATAAAATTTTATACGTTGGTTCTAAACTCTACAATCTTTAAATTAGATAATTTAAAAATTCTAAAAATGATTTATTGAACATAGCCGAAAAAAAAAATGATTTTTAAAAAGGTTAAAGTTATGAGCTTACCTGTTCTGGAATTGGAGGAGGCGGTGGCAAATCATTCATAGCATTAAGCTGTGACATTTGCATGTTGATGCTATTTAGATTGTTGATTTGGCTACTCAACTGTGCCATTACCAGCGCATTTGCGTCTTGTACACTACTGCTTGGGGCCAATTGCGGTGATCCTGCTCGGGAAGTGCTGTGGCTTCGGGCTAATAACTTTGCAGCAATATTTCCACCATTCATAGGCGGGGGCGGAGGTGAAGTCATTCCATCGGGTATTGGTGGTGGTGGTGGTAAATTATCTCGTCCAGTAGAGAGACTCCTTCCTCGAGTAGGTGTATTGGCATTCGATGTGTTCGGAGTTGCTCCGCCGCTGCCACTAGATGGCGGCGCCGGCGGCGGTTGAGAGGGTCTAGGTTTAGTCCTTGAAGGAGTTCCAGGGGCGTATAAACTCTCCGACGACATTGGACCTTGTCCACCGGACTGCATATACAAAGCTTGAGAGTTGTAAACAGCTTCATCATACAACTGCTGCTGCTGTTGCTGCTGTTGCAATTGTTGTTGAGGTGTGGAATGTACCCCTTGATAATTTGACGAATTTGGATAATGGCCAGCGGTTTGCGGTGTAACAGGACCATAACCATCTACCGATTCAGCTGGATAGCTTCTTCGCAATTCTATTGAATTCGGACGAGGAGGTCTATTATCATATACTCCCATACCTTGAAAGACAAAGACAAAATTAGAAAAAAACACACACTCCGTATGCAACGTGCGATATACGAAAATTTCTAATAGGGCTGGATATGTGAGAATTTAATTGCTGAAGAAACGTGTTCTGAGGAAGGAGATAAAAACATGCTTCTAAAACAAATCAATTACCAAAACAATTAATACGCTTAACATTTTCAATTTTGTTAAACTGGGCCAATAGCGACATTTTAGCACATCTGAACGAAATTTATTATATGAAATGAAAAAACAAGGATCGAAGGAATAATTGAATTTGAATTTTGAAAATGACGCTATTACTGAAATCGTATTCATATCTATTGTGTACGTGTAACAAATTTGATCTCTATCTAAGAGCATTCACAAACATTTTTGTGTGTCAATCTGACCTGAAATCATTACTGCTGTTAGCATTGCAACATTGTGATTTGTTTCCAAATGTGAGAGCATATTATAGGGCCTTACGTGATCTGAAATAATGAATCGATAATCGCATTATGGACAAAGTTACAGACGGTTCTTTCTTTTAATATTTTAGGGAAAGATACACATTCAGATGAATTACGTTGTATAAGCAAGGACAAGGAAAACTTTCATTTTTTTTTTCATTTTCGTACCTACAAGAAAGCATGTTACACAACGTATTATTATTTTGATCTTTCCAAGAGCTGCTTCTTCGCGAACGCTCCAAATTATTATAACCTTAAACAGAATAATATTATATTTAATTTTACAAACGGAAAAATACCCACTTTAAGGTTTCTAAGAAAATAAAATGACTTAATGCATATCGACGCTCATATATGTTAAGCCTTTTATCAAATCTTGAAGTAAAATATTAAAATAAAAATTGTTCCACCAAACGAAAGTGACCGATGGGTTATTAGGACTCCATGAAATAATGTGACATCTCGGAACGGACACCACTTACTTGTAGTAGTAGAAATGAAGCTTAAGAGTTAGCAAAACTGAAAGACAAAACACCTTCCCATTGCGACTTTTACCGCGAAATATCGTGCAATATCACGTGAAAAATTTTGAAAAAACGATGTACTATATTTTTTGAAGTGAATTTACTTGTGCGATATTTCAAAGCCAATTTTTCAATCTCAATTGGCAAACAAAGATCTGGATGTTAGGATCGTTTTACCTGAAATATTATAATATGCTCTACAATACGTATTCCTTTTCACTGATAAGTAAATAGCATATTTCTGTCGCGTCACAGGGATATTTTTAAGTGCGATATGCATATACTTCGTTATTATTTTATATTGTTAATTTCGACGGCATAATTAGGGACAACTTTCAGTAAATATTGTGCAATATTTTAGGAAAGTTCATTAAAAATATTTGTTTTACCGAAGGAAAAGTTGGATAACAAATAATGAAACAGGAAAATTCACTGAAGTAGTTTTTTTATGAATATTAGGATAATAAACCATTTTTAGAAAATCTCGCGCTTCACAACATCCCTGGACCTTGTCTGACTCTCGAATTTTTGGAGAACTGCTGGCTGCTGTTTATATGTGTGCCAATAATTTCAAACACGTTAGACTTGCCTCATTAAAGTTATTATTTTTAAAATATAAATAAAGTGCCGTTACTTCTAAAAGCATATTCAGTTCATTTCTATAGGTACGAGTGAGTTCATAAGAGTACAGAAGCAGCAACATTCCCAACATATGACGACGATCTTTCTCCTTATTACGTATTTCTCTGGTCGATTAATACGTTCGTTCAAAAGCCGCAGGGAAAAGGCTGTAAGGATGATAGTATTTTTCTCTAATTCTATTCCTAGATCTATGTTACAGCAGTATATATTAAAAATTAAGCAGATATTATAATAAACAAAATTATACTCACTTCCATATCCTGACTCCTCGGTCATAACAGAATTAGGTGTTCTGTAAATAACATTATTTGGCATCAGAGTTTCTCCATGACCTATGGCTATTTGTCGTTGCTTTTCTCGGGTATTGTGAGGTGTTCGAACTCTCTTCTTATGTCCCCTAGCCCCACCTCCACCTCCACTTCCATCTGTTCTAGGCCGATGCATTTTCTTACCCCTGTCGTGCATCACACGTTCGGTATCCTTCAGCATTTCTTGTCTCCACAATTCGAAAAAATAATTCGGATCGGTATAAAATTTTAGACCATCTTTTCCATCGTCTCGATATACATTTAGCTTATCAAGGGGTGGCGGCTTATCGCACTGGGTATATGTTTCTAACATCGGTGCAGGCATAGTTGCACGTGAAAAGATTTGCTGATCAAACACTTTCGCAGATTTGAAAGCCTTCTTCAGTTGAATATCAGTCAGCGGAACCTCTTCTACAGTGCTATCAAGTTGAGTAACTTTAATTGCCAAGCGATCAATTCGAGCTTGAAGGGAATTGGCCCGATCAGCTATGCTGCCAACGTCTCGAGCTAATTCGCCAAAAATGTCTTCGGCATGTTTAGAGAGCGACGACAATTGCCTAATTATATTGGTTAAGGTTGTATTGGTCACCGTTTCTAGCTCAGTGGGCTGTAGATCGTCTCTTTGATAGACTGATCGCGCCACATGGACTGGCTCTATCGATCTCTTCGGCAGAGGCATCTTGAATCAACCTTATGAGTTGTTACTTCTTGCCACTTTTTAAAATTAATTTAAAATTAATTTCTCATCACAGTGACACTGCAACATCCTAAAAGGATAAAAATTCTAATTATTTAAGTGAAAAACAAATTATGTAAAATGGAAGTTCTACTGCTAATGTTTTCGTAGTTTTGGACTCTTATCCACCTACAAAGGCGGAAAGCAAAATCATTTATAATTAACAAATGATATGCTGTTGATGGCTCAATAAATGTTTGATTATCGCTAAAAGGCCCCCAAGATTCAAGCTTGATTTTAGTTTTAACTTAAAATGATTATAACCAGAGACGTAAATTAATAATTTTACGGGCAATTTATAACTGGCGCAATACATAGAAAGACTGACTTCCAAAATACATTTACAATAATGTTTAGCGAGAAAATCTCATTCGTTATAGCTGAATGCATCGATTTTACAATCTGACTGCATAATGCATTCTTAATATTTTATTAAAACTAAAAATAAAATGCTGTTTAGAAAACTATCTTACGAGAAAAGTGTAATTGCGAATGAAATAGCACAATCTGGGAACTTTACTAATAATCAATCTGGACAAAAATCGCGCAAAATATTCTGATTGTACTAGAATTAAACATATTCTTCCAGACCCAAAATAAACCAATTTTGAACGAACTAAAATTTCGACTTTCTAAATTATTAATAAAGTCAAGTTGTGGCAGATTTGTTAGGAAAATCCAGCACAGCGATTTTTAATGGATTTTGCAAAAAAATTTTAAGTTTCGATCACGTTACATTGTTCATGCATATACATATTTAAAATTAAATACATTATGTGCTAACTTTAGTAACGATCCGAACTAACATAAACAACTATCATTTTTAAAATATGTACATTGTTTAATATAAGCTACAATTTACAATTTGAATGATGATGATATTACTCATACAAAACAATATTATTTTTGAAATTCTTCAATGATCACATCGCATTCATTATTCTAGGAAAAAAAACGATACGTTAACATGCAATTTGTGCTGCTATCAAATACCTACCTAATAAAATAAATAATATGGAAGACGTCAAAGCCACGCATATGGTGTTCAACTACTTCCACCGACGCATAATAAAATGATCTCCCCATTATTTTTCCCAACCATTATTACTAACAGTGACACAATATTTCTACCACCATTGCATTTCAGGTTTGCATCACGGCACCAAAGACGACCAACGCGACGATACGCTATTTTTGGCACAAGCTATCATTCCATTTAATATGTAATAAAAAGTTTAATTTCAAGATACTTTTGTGTTTCCACTTAGTAGATATTCGCTAGTAGTAGTACTCAATTTAATAAATCTGTTTAGGCACAACCATTTCTACAAATTGTATTTAATTGTCTTTCATATTATCTTGTACTTCCGTCAAGGCTAGTTATGGAATTCACCGCCTCATTTATGTATATCAAGCCAAAATTTAAGCTGCCTCTCACGCCAAAACGTTGACACCTACCTACCCCAACAATACGCTTAACTGTTTAAACACGGCTTAAATATAGCAATGCCCTGAGATTAGAGGCTCTGCAGAGACGATGCCACGAAAGTGATGAAACTATTCTTAAGACAAGTCGGTTGCTTCTTCGGAGTGTCTGTTTTCAGTCACAAAAAACTGAAGATGTGCAAAAGGCAAAGTGGAAACATGACACCACACACTTCGTATAGAGTTCAAGCGACACAGTTGATGACCTGCATTAGGCGCACAAATCTCGTGCTCACTCATTTTTATTTATCTCCGCGCCTCTGAAGCAGTGCTCTGCAATGAAATGATAAAGATAAGCACTTCCTCATCATCTGTTATATTACAACTCGTTGACCGGCTCATGACTCACTTAGAAAAGTAATAATGTGGCTAAGCCATCGCAAATTGGCGATAATACAGCCGTTAAAGCCCCCATTTATCTCAAAATGTACTCCACAAAACTCGTAGCACATTATGAAAACTGATTCCTAAGCAAAAAACATCAGTAAAATGCTAATCGCAATGTTAATTGGTGAGATAACTAACAAACATAACCGCTTCATAAAATTTCAATTGTCATGGGAAATTTGTAATTTGAACGCTGCCTGCAAATTTTAACTGCATCGAGCTTTTAAAATTAGTTAAAATTTATGAGAGTTGCAAATCTCACAAAATTAATCTTAAAAAGCATGATTTCAAAAATCACCTATAAACTTGCAAACGCAAACGCTTTACTTACCTGGCCATTCAATTCTATACCATCTAGCTACCTTAAATATCCTTCCAATTAATTTCCATTATAGTGTAGGTATCAGGATAAAAATTATACTACTTACTTTTTAGTTTTAGTTTAGGATAAGGGAGCTCTAAATTTCATATGGCAAACGATTGAAGAGCCAATGTGCAGAGCTGTTACAAACAAACTCTTTTTCACATTAACATTGAGTCTAACGAGAGGGCGACGCCCAGAAAAGGATATTTAGGTTTTTTGGAAGAATAACCTAAAGTAGTCAATGGACCAAACAGGGTTCGAACTCAAAACTTCAACGGTGTGACTAACTATATTGTCAACCAAGCTACCGAGACGCCCTAAAGTGGTCAAGAGCTAGTTATCAATCAAACCCACGACTTCGGTAACGATAGCCGGCTCATTGAGAGACCTCTTTGGATTAGAGATACGTTCAAATATTATATTAGAAATACATATTAAATGCCTGCAAAAAAATTGCTTAAAAAAATGTGGCTTAAGATTCTAACTGAAACAGAGTATGTTTGTCACGTAATGAAATAGATCATAAAAAAATAAAAGCTTGAATTAAATTTTATTCTGCTTTTATTAGTTTATCAGAATTGAAAAAATTCTAATGTTTATTAATGTCGTCCAAACCTCATGACTTGAGAAAGGTTGAATTTCATATCATATTAAATATTTGTTGCATTTGATGCATTGAGGAATGCAATCAGTCGAAAGAAGCTTCAGTCATTTCTGTGGCATTCTGAATGATGTCACCACTGGGTGTAAAAATTTACAATTACCTAAGCAACAGTCTTAAGATGATCATTTAACAAATACGAAATTTAACATGTAAAGTATAAATCTGAATATTTTAAAACTATAAAATATGTTTTCCTCCTATTTTATTTTAAAATAAAACATTTCACACAATCACAGAAATATATTATAATTTTGGTTCAGAATCCATTCACTTAAACTTGGCAGTACTCTAAGAGAGGCTGTCTCAAGGGCAGCCACGATAAGTGAGTAATAATAAAAATCTTAATAAAATGAAGTTAAGTCGTGTGGTCATTTCAGCAACAAGTGGATAAATACTGTCAAGTTTGCAACTACTAAAATAAATGTCTTGAAAATTCTCGTTCAAGATCATGCTGAGAAAAATGTGAATAAAAAATCAGGAAAGCAGCTGCATTTCGAGTTGGAAGACTGATGCGGAATTGGAAGAATTTAACATTTCTTTTATGAATATTAAATGACTCTCTTTACAACGAAGTATGTAAACCCTTAAATATGGAGAAGGAGCCTATTTCTACTAATGTTCAAAATAATTCAGAAATTTTAATTTCTAATTATGTACGTACAATGTAAAAAGCAATCTGAGTGTATTTTGGTTAATGCAGGACGAAAAATAGGAATATTTCATTGTGAAAAAAATTATATAATCTAATTGAAACACAAATTATTTTCACAATTTAACTGCTTTAAAAATTCAAGAGTTCTAATGAAAAGTTTGTTTACGCTGTGTTGTCGGTTATGATGTCTGTTATTAAAATAAAAGGACAGTAACATATTCCTATTCAACGTTCGATCATTTTGGCTTTCAAAATACGTCATTTATTTATGTTGTTATGACACTCGTTTTCAGAGTTGCTGAAAAAATTTTAAGTGGATATCATTACCCTCGAATCAGAATAATTCATTTGAAAATTTAAAACGAAGTAATAACTCCAACATAAAAGACATATAGTTAATCGAGGTGCAATCAATATCAGTTGTTTTTCTAATGTGATGAAGTATTTGTTGAAAATTGATTTCAATTCAATTCAAAACAAAATAAATACATTTATATGAATATAGTACCTTAACAGGGTGATGGGTAAATAATCTGATTTTTACTCTGTTTTTAAAAATGGATGACTTACGTTACTATTATCTTCAATGTTTCGATCTTTTTTCCTACCCCAACTAACTTCCCCTAATTTTATTTAAAAAAGACTATATGTTAATGTAACAATTGCTTTTCGTAAATATATGCAACTAATATCAGGGCACCTTTTATTGTAACCATTGGCATAAACCCACGTTTTATGAGTATAATATGCTAAACTTTTATTTAATTTTTATAGAAACGCTTGTCTCACCGTATTGATCCATGAAGCTAAAGTCCATTTCGTATAACTCCCTGTTTTGCCTTCCCAATTACCATGAGGGAATGTGCACTCATCATATTTTACTGGTCTAGGTGAACGAACTAGGACAATGAAAATCTCTCCCAAATTCTCCTTGAAACGGCCAGACAAGACAGTCGTATTATGAAAACCCCCCGCAAACTTTTCATGTCTTCTTGCGGCTTCATTTAAGAGGTCTCTTAGAAAAATTCGGTCTACCAGATAGCGAAGCGACACCGCCTGCAAATTTGAATCGGCATGAGCTCTTCGCCGAGAAGGGGATATCAAATTATCTAGAGCACAAGTTTACCCGACCCACTGAGTTATTGATTTAATAGCAGGTAGTCCCCCCGAGGGCTGCACCAACGGATGAGTTTTCATTTTAGAACAACTCGACTCAACGACAGCCTGTGAATATTGCTGCAATTAACCAACCTATGGATTTTTGTTTACGCGTACGAGGCCAACCGCAAGCGGTGCAGCATATTCGATTTCACCTTCACCCTTTGACAATTGATCCAAATGCAACAGTTTATGTAAATTAACAGGGTAAATGATTTTCGGCAAAACTGATTAAAAATTGATTTTTGTCACACACTTCTCGCACCAGCGGTGTTCCAACGCTGAGATTAGATCGAGGAAGGTCAGTTTGTTTAGATAAAAGACAATTTTAAAGCTTGAATGACGAACACGATTTAGCAGAAGGCAGGCGGCAGCGCAGGAAATTGATAACGAGCTCCTTAAGCCAGTTAAAAGATAAAGAGTTTTCTTCAATTTTATCGACTGGCTGGAGGCAAAGAATCGCCCCAATAGGAGCCTAGCCGCGGTGTGCTCACTCTTACGTGGAAAAAAAAAATAAACAGATCTCCACAGCGCGTTCTCGCGCAGGACGCTTTATAGAAGGTTTTAATTGCAATTTATAGAGCGTAAATTACCATTATTTCTGAAGCAAGAAATTCCAATTCACCGCAAGAAGTTGGTCAGCCAGCATCCGCAGTAGATTGTCATTGACATTTTCTCACACACTCGTAAAGTGCCAGCCCGAGATTTTCCTCAAATACGACTTTTCCCTTGACTTTCACTTACGTCCGGCTGTTGTGGCTAGTCGGCTATGATAATTTTTAGGCTTGAGTAATCCATTAATTCAAATTTATGAAATATCTTGAGAAAACTCCACGAAAAAAGGCGTGTTAGCAAGGGTGCGGACGTAATATTTCCGAACCCTTCTCGCTCGCACTCACAGGACAGAATCACGGGAAAGCAAGACACTGCATCGATGTTACCTCCACTCAACTGGCACAATTTATTGAACGTTCCTCCCCCGCCCGAATTATTAATTGGAAATTGTTCTCATCCGAATTACACACTTTTCACAAGTTTAAAAATCGTTTTAAATACCTTATGTTCCTATTTTTATAATAATTAAACGGTCTTTTATTGCAATTTCTCCACTGAAGACAGACCACAGACACAACGCGAGGGCGAACCCCAATTCGCTCTTCGAAGACTGTTCAGTATTCGAGTTCGCCTAAGGGCCAGCTTGAGAGACATTTCGAAAATATATTCACAATCGATCATTAAAAAAATCGAAAATTCTGTATTTAGATGCAACATTTGAGTTAAATTCCAAAAGTGGCATTGTTTTGAAATTATATTATTTAAAATGACTTACTTCTATCTATTTAAATGCTCTTCTCTGGTCGAGGAAAATTTGTGAACGCATTCAAGGCATGTGGCAATTTCGAATTTTTCACTTTATTTGTTTAGGCAGTACCAATTATTAAAGCCGTTTCCAATTTGAACATTTTTCTTTACCGTACTGCTGTCAGTAGTGTCGGTGTCAGAAAATTGGAGGTGTCAATTTCTTGGTTTATCAAAATTTGGTAAGTTCCCTCTAAATAACGAGTATGGAATTAATATAATTGAAATAAAATTTCAGGCAAAGTTAAAACAACAAAATGGCAAGCATTGCAAACAAGGGTTCGGCACTTCTGCAGAGTGAGTTCCGGAAAACTTTGGAAGGGAAGTGAACACGCACGTTATGTAATTTTCCGTATTTTTTTCTTTTTTGAAGATATGATGACACAGGCTCGTCCGAAACTGGATGTATTCCTGAAATACGCAAAAGTCGAGCTTACTCCGCCGACTCCCAGAGATATTCCAGCCATCCGGGACGGTTTCAGCCGCTTAATTAAGGGAGCCCGCACTGGAGCTTGGAAGAATGTTTCGGTCAGAGAAGGTTGGCTGAACACTTTGGTGACTATTGAAGTCCTTTGTTGGTTCTATGTCGGCGAATGCATTGGCAAACGCCATTTGGTTGGCTACAATGTATAATTATAATATTCCAGTGGAATTCGCGTCTAGAAAATATACGGTAAAAGTCTAAGTTTGTTTCTTTTTAAAGTAATGCGTGTGCACGCCCTAATTAAGAGAGGTTTGGAATCGAAAACCCTTAATTAAGGATTAAATCGCATTCCACGTTACCTCCTTTTACTTCCCCAGGAATAGCTTAGATGTACATGCCACTACCGGCCATTTCCTGGATATGAATGAGGACTGCATCTGTCCCTTTTGGTCTGATGAAAGAGTAAATTTTAGATAAAATTAGGATTACAGCCACATTTTATATTTTTATAAACGTAAAGGCATTAGTTCTTTTTGGGTTATCATAATGTATTAAGCGGTGATACCTTCTTTTCTAAAACCAATTCGAATCAATAATGAAGGGTAGAGCCGCCCCGCTTTCGAAGGTTGGGGCGTTTGTCACCCGAGACAGTGATTGAGAACATGCTGCGAGGGGCGCTTGGTCTTGCGAAATTTGTAGAAAACATGCTCTGTACCAAGAATCTAAACCTGGACCAACGGCGGGGAAACTCTTCGGAATGTGAAAAACGGTTCCGAGCCGGCGTTCTTGGGGTTTTAGCCGGTATTCTGTCCATTAGAGCAGAAGTAGAATATCCAAGTGAAGAACGACCGTTAAGTATACTTATATAATATATTAAACAGTCACACGCATTTAAATTTAAAGGTATTCTTTATTAAAATTCAAGGAATTCCTTCTCCAAGATTGTTTATGTACCGGTCGTTCAACACTGTAGTCTAAAGCAATAGAGATAATAGCAGTGAAAGGGATGTGCAATATACAGTAACCCACAAAAGTTCTCGCACAGTTATACTTCCAAGAAAAACTTGTATATTTTAAGCCACTCATGGAAATTTCAAAAACTATACACAAATGTGTAACATAAGGTAATACATACAAGAAACATAAAGTTTCATAACAAAATTAATAATATTCAATTATTTGGATCACAAAATATTCCGTACATTAATTACTTGCTTGTACGAAAACTTTTTCAGTTGATGCTTTATTAACTTTCTTATTAGATAAAAAATAAAATATTATAGGCCTTTAGTAAATGTTGCCTTATGTTACAAGTTAGCGCATTACTATTTGTAAATTTTGTTCAATTCTTTCAGAGCAAACTAGAATTTTTAACAGAAACATTAAATATATAAAAAAAAACATTTGTGACCCACTGTATAATAATTCAGAATACAGCTATATCATTTTAAAGAAAGATATAAAGTATAATTTAATCGTTAGTAGTTAATAATATAACATAACAGGTGATTATGGGAGTTTGTAAATAGCAATAATTTTCCTAGCATTTCTCTCCGGGCCTTTCTAGTGTTAAAACATGTTCTAAAATTGATTTGATCGAAAATCGATTATTTTGTTCATTTTTAAATACGCCGTATTAAAATGAAATTGGGTCTACAAGAGCTTTGCTGAATTGATTCCATGGGAACAAATAGCACATTAATTCGGTTTGTCGCTCAACTGCAACTCTCATTCAAACGTACCAACTACCTGATGGAAAGCTGTCAGATGGGTTTGTTTATTTAATCACATATATACCATTTATTTACTTATTACTGTATACATATTATTAGTGGTCGTTCTGCAATCCAGAAGTTTGAATTCGTATGTGCTTCAAAACAAAACATTTAGTAATTAGTTGGTACTGGGTTGATGAAGCGGACTTATTCCGCCGAAAATTTGTCTAGTTGCTGAAACTTGATCCTCTCCTCTTATCGTCGTCCCGTTTAGTAGAACTTCTCCAACTCGGCTTCCGCACCATCGTATTTTCGCACTCGCAGCAGTTCATTTTTACAGTGTATAGTACAAAAAAACAAAGTAGGGGTACGGCGCAACTAGCTCATCCCATCTTGTTTGTTTCTAACAGTACTTTTGGTTCAAACTTTGCAAGTGTGTGCAGTTTCCAGTTAGAAGGCGTCGAAGGAAGAGCTTGAGTGCAAAGATAGCGTCTTTTCGGATTAGTTTTTGTTAGTCGGTTGAATTTGAAAAGTTAGCGTTTTTCTTTGTTTTATATTACTCGTTTTGAAAGCACTTATTAATTTATATAAGTAAAAAATGGACAGTGGTCAGCAAGGACGCCAGCCGGGCCAGGGCCGAGGACGTTCACAACGTGGTGCCGGTAGGGCTGTGGCACAAAACGTGCGTCAAGGCGGTCGCAGGCCCGGAGAAAGTCTTGCTCAAGCGCAACAGGTAAAATTAATATTAAACGTTTTGTATTGAATTAATTGAGCATCAAAATTGCTGCTCAGTCGCAATCGGGATTTGGTAAGACACCAGGGCAAATCCCAGGGCCCTCTTCGCAGTTGCCCGGTGGTTCAAGTGGGCCTCGTCCAACTGGGCCCCCACCATTTTTAGGACGGGCTTCGAAAAATCAAGCACAACAAGAACGCCCCAGGCCACAGGAACAACCGCGTCAAGAAATCTTACAAGAATCTTTAAGGAGTATGTATCAATCTGTTTTATCATTAAAATTTCCTAACCCTTACAAACAATAGCTGCTGCTGCGGCTGGAGATACCGCCCGCGGCGCTATACGAGGCAAGCGTGTTATCAACGAAATTGTAAAGAGCAAGCCAGAAAAGTTATTGACCAAAAGAGGCAATAGTGGCATTCAAGTTGGTATTCAAGCTAACTACTTCCGCTGTTTGAAGAAACCAGAATGGTCAATTTATCAATATCGTGTCGATTTTTCACCGGACATAGATATGTTCCGTATAAGAAAAGCCCTACTTAGAGAGCATAGAGACAATTTTGGTGGCTATCTTTTTGATGGTAGCATGCTCTTTGCTACGAGAAAATTAGCACAGGAAAAGCTTGAATTAACTTCGAAAAACCGTAACGACGAATTTGTCACAATAACAGTTAAATATGTATCCCAAATCATGATGACTGATGGTCAATCTGTCCAAGTATTAAATTTGATTTTGCGTGGCGCTATGGATGGACTTCAATTACAACTTGTTGGCAGAAACTTCTTCGATGCAGCTGCTAAGGTATGTCGAATTTCTTATTAAGTAGTATTTTGCACTCTAGGCTGCAATCAGTTTGATGGTAGGACATTACTTCGAGTTGAGTATAAAACTTCTACATATATTTTTATGTGCCACAACAGATAATGTGCGAAATTCGATATTTGCAATAATTTTGAATTTAAGTTTTAAACAGTTTTTATACAATGTATCAGCTGAATTAAATAAAGTCATAATTGGTCAAGAAATATTGGCAAAATATAAAACCTTCAATTATATTAAGGACCCTTTGTAGGTTTTCTGTCATTATACTTACAAAATTTCTTCACCAAGCTCCCTTTCGGATTGACGACTTCCTACAGGATGTGTTTTCACACTAATGAAATTCAAATTCAAAATTCAATCTGTTATAAATAAGTGCTTTAAGATATCGTGATATTTTGAGTTGTTTTTTCGATAAAGTAATAAAATTTACATTCAGAGTAATTTTGAATTATAATAGTGGTTTTTTACTTAGAGACGACAAAAAAATGTAATTAAGAAGTTGTGACATATTTTGAGAAATATATAACACTGGGCGTACTTTGACCAAGCTTTAACCCGAGAGTCACTTGAACCTATCGGGGACGAAGATATATTTCGTTTTTATTTTTTTTATAACCATTTGCACTACGACGGGTTTCCAAGTCTAATTTTAAAAATAATAGTTATTTAAACTCAAGATACTTTCCTTGTTGTTTAGATTGTGGGTCACTCCGTGCAGTTAATAAAAAGGCCGCTTGTTGTGACCAAACACTTCATTTAAAACAAGAATTATTATTGATTACAAAAGTGCCGAGACGAAAGGACCGTTGAAGTTGACTTCTTTTGACAAGAACTGGTTTTAATTGTTTTTCTGGGATAGTGATGAAGGATTCATCTCACTAGGTTTTTAAGATGATTGCGGAATTCGACGATGGTTGCGCGACGACCGTTATGATGATCTGCGGCTAGTCTCCACAAGATCTTTCTAAAAATTGGAAACACATGTGGTGGCGATAATGATCAAGGGGTAACACGTTATGTTTATTTATTTTTTGGCCTTTTATGTCGTTAGGCAAAGCATACATGATTTTATTTTAATTATATGTATGGGTGAAAGAACTTATTTTAGGTATTATCTGCAATTTTGGGTAAAAACAGTTTTTCTAAGGGACCATTAGAGCTCATCTGTTTTAAAATATCTTTCCAAGAAAAACTATTGAACTCATTCTACGTCGTCTTTGAAATATTGTAATTTCATCATTTCAACGAGTACGTTTTGGTGGATAAGTTCTTGATAATACTATTAAATCGATTTTTTTTCTATTCATCACAGTGGTATTTTCAATAGTGCTCTGGTCCACATATTTTCTTTTAAAAATATAATAATGATTGGCCTCTTATTGCGTATTGTCATCTACGGTTAAGATTTGTAGTCATATATAAAGTTGTAAACGTAGATGAACTTGCTGTTTAAATTCTAGAAGTAGTAAGTAGTATATGAACAAAATAATTTCTTTATAATTTTCGGGTAGCTAAATCGCTAAATTGCGTAGTCGGTTAATTTGTTTTTAATTTACTTTTATTTTTTTATTATATTTTAACCCAGTAATTTAATTTCATTTAACCATTTTAATAGATCTCCATCCCCAACTTCAGAGTTGAATTATGGCCTGGTTACACAACATCGATTAGACAGCATGAGCAAGACATTTTATTATGTGCTGAAATCGCACACAAGGTTATGCGAAATGAAAGGGTTTATGATATTTTACAGAAATGTATCCTAGAATCACGGAACTACCAAGATTCATTCCGTCAAAAAGTAATTGGTAAGTGTATAGAATTTGTGTTTTCTGAATTTTTATGTTAACGATAACAAGAAAATAATCAGGATGTTGTAATATTGTACGCTAAGTTTTAATTGTTATTTTTAAATGCTATCTAAAGATATTACAAATATATGAAATTGGATATCCAAAAGTAGCAATTTTTAGATACTCCCCCAATGGCATAATGTGTTACATTCAGTTAGGCAATTTGTTTGTAATTAGATGTTTTGAGCAATTCAAATTGTGTATTTAGGGTTGTTTAGGATCTAATCATTTACATAGAGAACAAACCAAAATTTATAGAAGCTTTTGTATTAGCCCAACGCAGTTTCCGATTTAATAAACATTGAATAGCGGTTAATGCTTTTTACAATTACATCCTTATAATACAGTATATTTTATATATTTTAATAAATTCAAATTTACAAGTAAAATTAGGAGTAAGTATAAAATGAAAATGTTTGCAATCAATATTCTCGGGGATATAACGTCACAACAGCCTAGAATCCCATCCGCCATATTATTTGTGGATAATCTCAAACAAAACAATATACATATTAGCTTTTATTTTACTTTTCTCAGGTATGGTTGTGTTGACAGATTATAATAACAAAACATATAGAGTCGACGATATTGATTTTGAGAAAAATCCTAGTTCAACTTTTGCGACTCGGGATGGTGATATCAGTTTCCAAAACTATTATATAAAGGTAAATAGATGTTAACATTTATAAATTAATTTAATTATGTTAAATTGAAAATGAAATAACTATATTTCCATAAATCAGAAATATAATCTGAAAATCACTGATCCCAAACAACCTCTCCTGGTCTCGAGATCAAGGGAACGTGATCTTCGAGCTGGTCAATCGGAATTTATTATGCTTGTTCCGGAACTCTGCCGTGCGACTGGTTTGTCTGAAGAAATGCGAAATAATTTCCAGTAAGTAATGTATAATTGATTTTAATTCAGGGGTTACATTCACCTAAACGCATCGATATAGGTTTTTTAGGACATTTGTGAGGGTATACAGAATTTACTATTAAATAAAATATGGACATCATATCTTATTTATTGGTCATTTGGAATGGGATATTTAATAAAAAGAAACAATAATTTTTGAAAAAAATATAACACTTGTAGTGAGGATATCAATATTTTTATCTGTCGCGTATGGAACAATATTTAATTTTTGCAAAATCATACCTATTAAATGTATCTTATTTTACCATAAATTTTTTAAAATTTTCTAATCTATTAATATTTCAAGGAGTTATTTATTATGCAGACAGTTAGGCACCATTCTTACAGATTCGTTAACATTCTCATTATGCATACGTTGTTTTAACGTTTATAAAAATTTTTGTTTTTGTTTTGAATATTAATGAAAAGGGAATAACATGAAATTTTAATTAAATTAAATTATTAACTTTGTATGTACTTTTCTAAAAGTAAGCTTAATTTCTATGTGGCTAGGTAGATGTGATCCCTTAATAGTAATGTAATAGACATTAAATTGTATTCCGCTTTACTTCTCTTCGTTACTTCAAAGAAGTTTAATTCTGTTATTTAAAAATATGGCGTAGTGGATTTCCTAACAATAACAATGGTTTCATTCTGCTTGTTACACTTGTTTAATCATTCTTTTTTGTTAGGTTTTTGCTTATCTTTTTCATAATCACCTGAGGATGTTTCCACAATAAACTAGCAAATGCTCGCAAATAACTGAAATAAAGTTTACAATCTAATAAAACTTAAGTACATTCTGGGGCTGCGAGTAACTTATAAACTACAAATATTTTTTTTACTTTATACATACTTATAGAGTGATTTCTTGTGCTCACAGGGTGATATAGCTTAAATAAAACGCTAAACTCCTACAAAGAAATTTTTTTAAAATAACGTTTCTTAATATCTCCCGTATTTTTGCGTGATGCGTGCTAAATATTTTATTTATATAATAATTAATAGCTTTTAGTAACTCTATATAAATGCTAATGTTTACACTTGCATTTCAAAGCCCGATACCCATACAAATCCCGCAATAAAGGACAACTATTAAAATTGTTTGTTAAACTTTGCTCTATTAGTAGCTCTTGTCAATGCCAAGTTCTTTATATAAGAGGATTGAGCAGCTAGATAATCGTACTGCATAAATTGTAAACATTTTCTACTCATAGGACCATGAGAGCTTTGGCGGAGCATACCCGTCTTAGCCCTAGTGCACGTATTGAACGTCTCAAGGCCTTTAATAGACGTTTATATGCTACTAAACAAAGTATGGAGCACTTGCAGGGTTGGAATCTTAATTTAGATAAGAACCTCGTTGAATTTCCTGGACGAATTCTGAAGCCGGAAGTTATTATATTTGGAGGTAATAAGAGGTAAGCTTTATATTTATAAAACATATAGGAAAATAAGTATTAAACAATAAAAATTCTATAATTTAGAGTATCAGCAGGAGACCAAGCGGATTGGACTAGAGAGTTCCGCAATGTTTCTATGTTCAACGCCATAGATTTGACACGTTGGCATGTAGTGGTGCCAACAAGAAACCAAAGTGAAACAAGTGAATTTATAAAATTCTTGAAGAGGGCTGCTGGTGGAATGCGAATGAATATTGCAGACCCACAAATGTATTCTATTAAAATTTTAAAATATTCAGTTTATATCATATTATTTTTTAGCACGGTGTTAACAGATGATCGAAACAATAGCTATGTTACGGCTCTTGAAAAGTGTTGCGCTTTAGATCCACAACTTATAATGGCAATTGTTCCAAACAACAACGCCGAAAGGTAATTACATTTCAAGCTAATATGACTTTTTAAATAAACAAGTTTTATCTTAATTTTACAGATATAGTTGCATAAAAAAGAAAACCTGTGTTGATAGAGCCGTACCTTCTCAGGTAATCGTCCAGAGGACCATTGCACCTCGCCAGGGAAGACCGCCTAGCGGACTTATGTCGGTAGCGACTAAAGTTGCCATACAAATGAACTGCAAACTTGCTGGTTCGCCTTGGATGGTTGAGCTTCCGATATCCGGATTAATGACTGTTGGATTCGACGTCTGTCATAGTGCTCGAGAGCCATCTAGATCCTACGGAGCTTTAGTTGCTACAATGGATATAAAAAAGAGTTCTAAATTTTTCAGCTCAGTTTCCGTACACACTAAGGGGCAAGAATTATCTAATGAAATATCTTCTAACATGACCAAAGCGTTGAGACAATATCGTGAAAACCATGGAACTTTACCAGCACGTATTTGTTTCTATCGTGATGGAGTAGGTGAAGGCCAATTGCATCAAGTTTTTGAAACTGAAGTCGTTAATTTGAGAAAACGTCTTGACGAAATTTACGCTCAAGCTAATGTACCAGGGGGCTGCAAATTTGCCTTCATTATTGTCTCGAAAGGTATAAATACACGTTATTTTACAAACGGCCAAAATCCTCCTCCAGGAACTGTTGTTGACGATGTTATTACTTTGCCCGAACGGTACGACTTCTTCTTGGTATCGCAGTCGGTTCGCCAGGGCACCGTATCACCTACAAGTTACAATATTATTCACGATAGTATGGGTCTCGATGCAGATAAGATGCAAATGTTGACTTACAAAATGTGTCATATGTATTACAATTGGTCAGGAAGTACGCGGGTTCCCGCTTTGTGCCAATACGCACATAAGTTAGCGTACCTAGTAGCACAGTACCTCCATCAGAGTCCTTCTGCACTTTTGGAAAAACAGTTGTACTTCTTGTAAGAAGAATTTTTTTTTACGGCTATTTGAGCTTTTATAAGAAATGAATATGGATTTCAGTTCTAGTTCATCATTTTGAATTTATTTTATATTTGAACCTTGAATAAAATTTATTGCTTTTTTGAAGTTTTCTTTGACTTTTTAAAGAAATTTTTTATTATTGTAACGTTAGGAAGCACATAATTAGTATTAATATATGTATATTGTAGTTTGATCGCTCAAGGCGGGTTTTCAATTATCATACAGAAGTACTCTCATATTTGAGTAAAATAATAAACAGCCCGAGCAACGTTTGCCGCTCCATTTTGTTTCTCTTTTAATGTCGAAGTTTCTACCTGATATATAGTGAGTATATAATTATGGGGCAAGATGCATGGAGGTAAAAGATAATATAAAATGTCCTCTGTGGCAGAAATTTCATGGCGATCGACCAAAACTTCAAGATGGGACTAACTCCCCTTCACTTTAATAATATAAGTAAGTATATATTTTACCCAAAACGTGCAAACACTTGAGGTATGTATAGAAATCAGAAATACACAGAATACATGTCTGAACTAATTCATTTTTCGTAACCCAAACCAAACAATAAAAATTTGTCCAATTCCCATTCGTTCATTCATTCTGCTAACGCACGCTACAAGAAAATGTTGACCCAACCTGGTGAATCTGGAAGGGATGTATCGGAACGCAAATTTGCATTAAGGCGATTATGATTCCAAAAAGATATTCAAAATGAAATTGAATTTTTTTTTCATATTTCAAGTTGAATGAATACGAATATTAGGCCCAGAGCTTTAAGAAATGATTTGAGGTTCATTCAGAGGTTTTTTGCGCTACACGCTTGTTATTAATATTTAAAAATTTGTCTTGACATTTTCATTACTTAATACTTAAAATTAGTCAATGTCTTCTGCCCATCAAAATGGCTGAACCGAGTGGGAAAACCTATAAAATTTCACAATAATTTAATACCTCTTGGCACTTTATATTTTATATAGTTCTAGATCTGTTATAAATTCATGAAGATTTTGTACTTATACGCATACACGCATATTAATGTTAGGGAGCACTAGCAAAAAATTAATCAATTTGGCTTGGGAACGAATTGTCCCATGATAACATACACTATGTACGACATAAATGGTGAAACCTTTTGAAATATGTACCCTTTTTTAAATATGATGAATTCAAAAAATATATATATACATGTATTCGAGGTTTGGGGATTTACCAATAATAAAAATTATGGAAAAAACATTACAAAACCTTTTCACTCCAGCTTAGATAAGGAGCTTTTTTTGATCTTGGTGTCGGGTTTTCTCCAAACTCCATGTTATATAATAGTAAATAATAAATTAATGATTATACTTTGCAATTGGTCCTTTAAGTCAATATTCCAAAATTTAAAAAATAATTGATCCAATGTGGCAATATTTTAGCATAAATCCACTGAAATCTTAATCTGAAAGAACCACCTTTTCTTTTAAAGCAACCGATCGCTAAAGTGTGCCATTTAAAAAGTACGAACGGGCCAGCACCAACCACTGACTTAAATATACTGGACTGCTAAAATGTGTCTGAAAACGGGACGAGTTTCAACTTAGGCCCAAACCTTTTTGTGAATTATGTCAAAATACCGCACAATTAAAATTAAACAACTAAATAACAAATAATTAAATTGTTACGAACCTGATTTCTCGTTCAAGTTTTAATTTTTCCATAAAAAATTACTGAGCACTAAACTACGGGGGACAGAATTTTTTATGTAATTAGTTATGTTTAAAAATAAAAATTCTCTTTTTTACTAATTGTCCTACTTTTTGTTTTATTTCAAAATCGCAGTGGTGGGATAGGTGCGTCTCAAAAATAAGATTGAATATTCTTTGTAAAAACTGATGTGGACAATTTGATTTATTGTAAAGCTTGTTAAAACAAATCGCAAATATTCATTTGTTGTTAACTAATCAAAATTGAAAACACCAATTTTTATAAAGTGTTAATGCTGCTTCCCACACATGTTAAGCCTTTTTCTAGGAAGGGCGGCCAAGCTAAATAAAAGCTGGTGTGGCAACGCCATAATGCTTAGCTAGCTGGAGTTGCGGAGGTATCCATTTTGAGCTCTTTCATTTTTGGTGGTAATTGGAAACCGTTGATAAGAGATTTAAAGCGGTGAAAAAATGTTACTTTGCGCGCAATTGTTTTAAGTGTTAAATGCCCAAATCAGAAAATTTCTTTCGGTTAGTAAGGTTATTTTGTTTATGTGCAGTTGTGTAGTAGTGTAGGTAAGATTGGGCTTGGGTGAGAAACAGTTTACTAAATATTGTGGGAAAAGACATTAAAATAACAGGGCTATTTGAGTTGCTAACATGGAGGAAGAAGATTTAGGAAAGGCACGTGGCATCGGTCGGCCAAGCGTCGAAAAAATTCGGCAGGGCGGCAGGAGACCCGGCGAAGAACTACTTGAACAACCTGTACGTAAGAAATTCGAGCTTCTTCGCATGTGCTAAATATTTAGCTTAACATTCTCATTATTAACACTTTTACTTTTAGAAAGAAAAAAAAGTCAAAACACATTCTTCGCATGAGTCTACTCCCGAAGAAAGGGGCTCAAGGGGCTCTCACAGTTCGAGAAGCTCCTCTCATTCAAATGAAGGTCAGTTAAAACGATCCCCTTCTGAAGCCGGACCTTCCAGGGAACCAGGTCCGTCCAGAGAGCCAGGTCCGTCTAGGGAGCGCTCCACTTCAGACGCGAAAAGAAGAGAATCAGGTAAGTGTTTTTACTTTGGTGTAGACTGATAGGAGAATTCAATCGAATTATTTTGACTTATTATCCATATTCTTTATTCTGAGTGAAATTAGACGAATATTGCTTGCAAAGCTTTTGAATTTACATACCTAATAAAATTCCTAAAATTGTAAAAAAATTCATTTCAGTAACTTTTGATTTCAATTAATTTTTCCACAAAAAACTTCAAAATATTTGGATTGAATTTTTCTACACTACAATTGTACGCAATAGTTTAAGACCACCTGTATTTTTTAGAATAATTTCAGTTTAAGAATTAAGGTTTTAAAATATGGCAAAATTTTATTAGAAAAAATGTATGTGCTTGCATATTCATAAACGAGAGAAGTTTTTTTAAAAGCAAAAAGATTATAAGTTAAACTAATAAATATTAATTTTAATTGAAGTAAGCTGCGCAAAAATTTAAGATTCTTTAAATCTTATAGCTATCATCTGAAATAAAATCCTTTAGTATGAATACAACTTTGAATTCTAAGTGAAATAGAGTTAAAGAGCTTATGGAGAATTTCCATTTGAAAGTTTCTCCATTTTTCTGCCACGAGATTTTTCAGTTCCTCCAACATTTCCGGGCATACCCCTATTCAGATCTTAACATAACATCTTGTATATTCATATGTATATAACAATTTATGCTGTTGTAGCTCATGCAGGTGGAGGAGACGCACGCGGAAAGCGCGATATACGCAGTCGATATGAGATTGTGCAATCACGCCCGAATAATCTACAAACCAAGAAGGGCAGCTCGGGAAGGGAAGTCACTCTTCTGGCTAACTATTTTCGTCTGCTCACAAAACCATCATGGAAAATTTATCAGTATCGCGTGGATTTCGCACCAGAGCTTGAAGTATTACGTATGAAACACGGTGCCCTAGGTCAGCACAAGGCTATCTTAGGTGGCTACTTGTTCGATGGGACCAAAATTTTTACAACGACTAAACTACGAGATGATAAGATTGAATTGATTTCGACCAGTCCTACATCAGGTGAGATTTGTAAAATCACCATTAAATTGGTTGGCCTAATTACCATGAGCGAGTGGCAGTCATTGCAAGTTCTGAATTTAATTCTACGGCGCGCTATGGAGGGACTTAAACTCCAACTTGTAGGAAGAAATTTCTTTGACCCTAAAGCAAAGGTACTACAAGCATAAGCATTTAACTTTCATATTATAAAATCGACTATATCCTTTAAGATTGATATACGTGAGCACCGCCTTCAACTTTGGCCTGGGTATACTACTTCTATAAGGCAGCATGAACAGGATATCATGTTATGCGCTGAGATAGCTCATAAGGTGATGCGTACTGAAACTCTTTGGGATATACTTAACAGATGTATTAATGAGAATCGTCACGACTATCAAGAACTTTTCAAAAGAATGGTTCTGGGTAAGTACAATTTGCCTTATTAATTCAAGATTAGAACAAAAAACGGAACACAAAGTTGAGAATGTTTCTTGTTTTCACCGGTACACAGGTGCCGAAAATGCCAATCAGTCTCAATTTCGAGAGGCGGCTTAATTTCTGTGGTATTTATGAATTTTATAACCTTTTCCGATTCTGCTTTCACTTCCGCGAATGTGTTGGAGAGTAACATATATAGAAAACCAAATTATGCCATCCAACAAATAACGTATACATTTTTATTTCAGGAACGACTGTTCTTACTGACTATAATAATAAGACATATCGTATCGATGATGTAGATTTTAATTCGGATTGCAGAAAAACGTTTCAGCTCAAAAACGAAACAGTATCTTTTCTCGAATATTATAAAAGGGTAAGTTAATGAAAAGAAAAATTGATCTCAAAATTTGAAAGAATTTTTTTTTTTAGAAATATGACATTCGCATTCGTGATCCAGCTCAACCTTTGCTAGTATCAAGGGCGAAAGATCGTCAAATTCGAGCAGGTCAGAGTGATCTTTGTGTTCTTGTGCCAGAACTTTGCAGGGCAACGGGGTTAAATGACGCGATGCGAACAAACTTTCAGTAAATTTTTAGCAATACTTGTAGTGCTTGCATCGTCATCGTTTTTTTTCTTACCCTTAGGCTAATGAGAGCGATGGCTGAACACACAAGAATGAACCCTCCGCAACGTATTGAACGGTTAAGAGCTTTTAATAGAAGACTGGCTTCAACTGAGAAAAGTACGGCAATTTTAAACGAATGGAATATGAACTTGGATACTCATTTAGTGCAGCTCCGCGGAAGGGTTTTGAAACCCGAGAATATAGTATTTGCAAGAGGGAAAAAGTGAGGTAGCCAATATACGAAAATTCCTAATTATAATTTTGTTTTTGCCTATCACAGAGTTTCCGCAGGAGATCAAGCCGACTGGCAAAGATATTTCCGCGACAGCGGAATGTTTACTGTCGCCGAGTTAAACCGATGGGCAGTCATAGTACCAAATAAAAATCAGCGTGAAGCCCACGATTTTGTTGAGTGCATTATTCAAGCTGCCAGAGGCATGGGCATGACAATCAGACGTCCTCAAATGTAATTCGTTGCGAATAGAATAATCAAATTTTATGTACGATTTACCTATTTTTTAGGGTTCCACTATACGATGATCGAACTCATTCTTACATGTCCGCAATTGAGAATAGTTGTAAAATGGATCCCGAGATGGTAATGTGCATAGTTCCAAATAACAATGCTGAAAGGTAATTTTTTTAAATTACACAATTTGTATATCATTTGGCAGCGATCTATTTTTTCAGGTATGGTAGCATAAAGAAGAAGACTTGCGTAGAAAGAGCAATACCTTCACAAGTTATGATTGCGAAGACTGTCACACCTAAAGGAGGAAATCCACGATCTCTTATGTCGGTTGCTACTAAGGTCGCAATTCAAATGAACTGTAAATTAGGTTCAGCAGCATGGATGATCGAACTTCCACTTTCCGGCTTAATGACAATAGGTTACGATTTATGTCGAAGCACGAAAGACAGAAAAAAGGCTTTCGGAGCTCTAGTCGCAACAATGGACATGAAGTCAAAACCGAAGTATTTTAGTACCGTTGCTCCTTGTCATGCTAGCGATCAACTCTCCAACGAAATGTCTGTTAGTATGACAAAAGCCTTACAAGAATTCCGACATCAACATGGAACTCTCCCGAATAGAATCTTGTTATTCCGCGACAGTGTCGGAGATGGACAGATTAGTCAAGTTATTACACACGAAGTTAATACGCTGGTAGAAAGACTTAAATCTATTTACAAGAGTGCCAAAATTGAATCTGGGCCGCGCTTTGCTTTCGTAATTGTTTCAAAGCAGATTAATACAAGAATGTTCTCAGAGCGGGGCCAAAATCCTGAACCAGGAACGATAGTAGACGATGTGATTACACTTCCGGAGAGGTACGATTTTTACTTGGTGTCTCAATCGGTTAGACAAGGTACCGTCTCACCGACAAGTTACAACGTCGTTTATGACAACATGGGATTGGAGCCCGATCGAATGCAAATCCTGTCGTACAAAATGACCCACCTGTACTACAATTGGTCTGGCACTACTCGAGTACCTGCTGTTTGCCAATATGCAAAGAAGTTAGCTACTCTTGTTGCACAATATATTCACCAGCCACCGTCAAATGCTCTCGAAAAGCAACTGTATTTCTTGTAAATATTCCTATTTTCCTAATTTTGAGAATTTAGTTTTTTATTCAAAGAACTTGAAGTTTGTTTATTTTATCATTTTGAATTCATATCTTGTAAGAAAAAGGTTGAAATAACAAATACTGCCAATTAGAATTTATTACTGTGTTCGAGCGCCGCGAAAACAGTATTAAATTTATTTCATTATAAATAAAAGATATTTGGCAATCTATGGTTTTTATTGCGAATAATTCGATTTTTAGGAAACTTTTTAGTTATGAAGTTGTTTAAAAGACTTGAAAAATATTGGGGTAAATGGTTGGAAATGGAATCCCGAAACCATTATTGTTTTTAAGATTGCTTAAAAACTATGTTCCTTTCAGAAAAATGTCCAAAAGTTGCAACAATTTTGAGTAGACATGTAACTAGTTTAATAAACTTTTTGATTAAAATGGTTTTTCAATTTCTCCAAAAAAAAGCATACCAATATCATAAAGTGTTAAAGGATACAAATTAAATTCTACAAAACAAATCGCAATTCTTAACGGTTTGATTCCAGTAGAATTAATCAATGAACTCTCAGAAATATTTAAAAATCAAATATTCTGTGTTGAACTATTGTTTATGTAGAAACATTTTATAAATTCCGGATTACATTTTGATAGAAACAGTAAAAAATTTATACATTGTTCTATTAAATTTTTGGAAAATGTACGGTTTTGATTAATAAAAGGTGGTTGGCCACTTTTCGTCCACGTAAATTGGTCGAGATTTTTATTGCTTTATTTTTGTGCTTACTAATTAAGATTGCCCCGGTGAAAAGCGTTGTATCTCAAAAGATAATGTACTGCAATTTCCCCTTGTGTTGTATTAAAGCAATTAATTTTAATTAAAATGTTCAAAACTCTGACGCCATGTTTAATATCGAAAACCTGTTTAAGTTTGAAAAGGTTGCGGAAAAAAACAGAGGATTAAAGGCGGCGAAAAATTATTGTCTTCTTTTCTCAGTTACAAATTATTAGAACAAAAACAATTCGTAATAAATTATATTAAGGCAGTGCATTTTGCTCTAAATAATTCAGATAGACAAGCGTTACGGTCGTGTGTGTTAAAAATGTAATAAAATAATTTCTATATAGGATGTACAGTAAATATTTTTTGAAAGTTTAGTTTATGGAGTTGCCCTCAGGTGCATTAGTTAAAACGTCGCCGCAATATTCTTTTCAGTAAGTTATTATTCACTTCTATTAAAAAATTGTCGAGTCAGCCGGCTCTGTCGCATTTGGGGCATTCAGATAATAAAGAGCCGACCTTATTCAATATCTGTTTTATTAAAATTAGATATCATCCTTTACAACAGTTGTTTTCTCGGACACATAAAGACCGTCCAAGAACTTACGGATATCCTTGTTTTTCACCGTTGTAGACTGTTGGATGAGCGCAGCTGATCCTGAAACAGCTTCAATGTCGTTACCCTCAACAATAAGTTCGTCTTTCTGTGCTGTTGAATTGACGACTGTAACTCCTGGGGACATCTTCACTCGGCGGATATATTTCTCTCCCAAGAAATTGCGGATTTCGATAACTGAGTTGTTCTCGGAAGTAACACAGTTAATGGGAAAATGAGCGTATACTGCACGCATTTTGTACTGGAATCCCTTGGTTACACCTGACATATACATGAATATAAGCATTTATTCAAAGCAAAAAAATAATTATTTTACCTTTAATCATGTTTTCAATATGACTACAAACTGTGCGAACCGCAGCCAGTTCCTTCTTGGTACCGAACCATTTTTCCACCTTCAAGATCCGGGGATTAATCATATAAATATCCAAAGCCAAGTGCTTGAAGTTTCGCTTCAGCGAACCACGGGGACCTGTGATGGTCACATTCCGCGACCTCACGCTCGCTTTAATATCTTTAGGGATCTTAACGCACTGATTTGAGTTGATCGTCCTCATTTTGCCACTGAAATTTAAAACAAGGAAGCATTATTGGAAGTCCTTTGATTGATAAAGTTTCAAAAAAGGGAGACTTCAGGGTGCAATTTGAACGTAAACATTTCGGAGCCCGACCGATCTGTCACTTTGAAAGCGTCTGGTATTTTCTACTTTTCCTCCAGGAGTAAAAATATTTATGTGGAATTAGGATATTTGATCTTTTATCTGTCGTGCCATTTCAAAATGTATACATTGCAAGTTATAAAATCGAGGATGATTGGAAATTATTAATTGACAGCGAATACACTCCACTTACATGTTACGGCACCGACCGGAAAGAGACTTGACATCGAAGAAGGATCACGAAATGCCAACAGAGGCATTGCCATGCTTCGATTTCGAAATTTTTGGATAGTGTTCTTATTTTTCACGCCATAATGCTAGGAAAAATAGGGAATGTGTTAGTTAAGGACAGTTTCACGGCTAATTTATGTTGACAATATTTTTTGCGTATTAAAGATAACGATAATATTATGATCAAATTCAATTATCAACTATATACAATTATTTTAAGTTCTCCTTACAAATATTCAAATTATTATTTTCGTAATAAATTTTAATATGCACAAATCTTAGTAGCTTGAAAATTATTAACTATAGAAATTCGGAATTTAAATTTTCATTATCAATTTAGCCAAAAAAGTTGAATAACTTCGAATTTTCGGACAACATTTTTGTTTTCTTAGGAGGGATTGGTATGTCTGCTATATTGACATCAAAACAAATGACATATAAGTTGACAACAATCGTGATCCATAAATTTCTATCTGCACTTCTCCAATAAAAACCGTTGTGAGTTCGGTTTATTTAGCGCCGCATCAAATTAAATTTGTGAAATGGATAATCCAGATCGAACAGATTCTGTTAATCGAGACGAATTAATACTGCAGCAACAACGTCAAATTGAAAAAGAGGTTAGAATATCCTTTAGGGTTGTGCGAAAATAACGCTGATCATTTGTTTATTTCAGATTAGTGATACTATACCGTTCATAAGCGAGCTACAAACCGTCGAAACATTGGACAAAGAGTACACAGACGATGATATTTACGCTTCGAAAGTACGAGACTTATGTGCTAAGTACAAATCAATTCGCCGGACTCGGCCGGATGGGAACTGCTTTTTTCGTGCATTTGCGTATGCTTACCTCGAATATTTGATAAGCAATCAAGAAGACTACAATACTTTTAAGGATCTTGCCCAGAAATCTAAAGACAAACTAGTCGAAATAGGGTTCCCTCAATTCACACTTGAGGATTTTCATGAAACCGTGAGACATTGACACTTACCCATCGGCCTATATTAATTTTTTAAATTTCAGTTTATGGAAGTAATTCAAAAGGTCAGCCCGACTGAAACCAATCCCAAAGAGGAGCTTCATAAACTGTTTAATGAACAGGGCTACTCTGATTATGTGGTGGTATACTTGAGACTTATAACATCCGGTCAATTGCAAGAGGGTGCTGAATTTTATCAAAATTTTATCGAAGGCAACTTTACAATTGAAGAATTTCGCCACCAGGAGGTCGAACCAATGTACAAAGAGTCCGACCACATCCACATAATTGCCCTATGCACTGCCCTTAGCGTAGGAGTGCGAGTCGAATACATGGACCGTGGAGAGGGTGGGAAAGTCAAGGCGCATGATTTCCCCGAAGGAGTCGGACCAAAAGTATTCCTTCTTTACAGACCAGGACACTATGATATTCTCTACCCAAAATAGACTTCTAGTAACGAATGCTGATTTATAAACCCTAAGTTTCCTTCCATGTTCTTTTTGTATAAATGAATTAACCTAATAAAATATACCGACAATTGTGATCGATGGCTTTGAATAACCATATCAGTGGATAAAAATCGAACTACATTCAAAAACCTGAACATCTCTAAATGTATTAAAATATTGAGCTTAGGAGATTTTACTCGGCTTGTATTGTAATTTTGAATTTGGACTACGAAATTAAAATCAGTGATGTAAAAGATCTACAAGTACCTATTGGGACATTTCCATGAAATTAGGTTAATAATTTTGCAAAAGTATTCCTCGAATTCAAAATCGCCCTCCCAAAAAACCCTTATGAAACTACATATATTGTTTATAAATTGCAGAATATTTTATATATTTTATTTCAATTTGGTCCTCTTATGTGGTTTCCAATGAAAATTCCAAATTCGAAAAAAAGTCTTAAAAATTAAGTTAGTCCATTTAGTAGGTGAATTTCGTGGAAATAATGACAATTGAAGTCCACTTCATGACACGATTTTGAAAAATAAATGAAGTCAACATTTATATGGGTGTTTTTATTGTTTTTTCGGTCCAATATTTTAGCTCTAAATGGAATAAAAGTAAAAAAGACAAAGTTGAGACTCTACCCTCTGAAACGTAGAGTTTAGCTCCCGATATAATTAAATAATATATATAATATAATAATGGGAAAAATGACATCTAAATAAACATTAAATCACTCATTTAACAAAACAAATTTTTTATTAGCAGCATTCTGTTGAGAATTAAATTTAGGGTAAATGACTCAGCTTCAGTCGCTCGATTGCTAACAAATTCACGGCTTTAATAGATTTTAATAAGAAAAGATACTTCTATGAATTACGTGCTTTATTAGTCCTTCAAATGTCACAACGCTTAAAAATGAAACTCTGGAAAATGCTTAGTTTTACATCAATAGTTGTTTGGGCTTACAAACTCGAATATTTCATAAGAAGTTAGTAAATACCACTATTGCTTTTAATTGGATACATATCTGCTTAGAATGACAATTTTCAAATGAGAAAAAATATATAGTCAGATTTGCATTGTGTTCCTGAGTCTGTGTATCTTATAAAGTCCTCTCGTGGCTGTCTTGAAGTTTAGTAAAACACAATTCAAAATTTTCTAGATAGATTTTATGAGGATGTTATGCAGGTTTGGCTGCCGCGCAAAAAACACCGAGTAACATTCTGTGTATGTGGATATAATGTAATGCATAAAAACGTACGTAAAGTGCAAACAGCGCCTGCGCGAAATGAGAACGCAATTGTACTGCTTAAATTATGCTAGCGAACGTCTAACAACAAGACAGAAATAATAGCGACGTTGGCGATTAACTGTTTATTAAATAAATTAAAACTATTTACATTTAGTTTCTTTTATTTTAAATATATCGAGAGGAGTTATATAAAGTTCCTTCCAACTAAATAGTAAGTAATATAGAGAAAACTAGGAAACTATTAGTATCAGTAGAGTATCGTAGTCTAATTTAAATGGAATCCCTTTTCTTTCGTTGCAGTCAGGAGGCGCTCTTTCATGATATCCTCCGTTGGGTAGTCTGGTAGCTTGAGATAGTGCACGCAGGTGTTAACCGAAGGATAGCTGCCTTCACCAGCATCGACTTTCCGCACGACTGTAAGGCGGGGATGCAAATTAGCCAGGCCCCCTGGAGGCAAACTGCTGCAGCCTGTTGTGAATTGAAGAAAAGCTTTGCGCTCCGCCCCACTCATGCTCATTAAAACATTCACGAAGCGTAGAAAACCGGGACTGAAATAAAACAACACGTTAATTTCTTCACAAAAACATATAAATTGAGAGGTATACCTGTCCTTTGAATATCCCAGCTTTGGCTCTGTGTAATTAATAAGATCTTCGCGAGTCCACTGAGGATGCTGTTCACCACAAATCATCATTCTTGCCTCTTCAGGGCTGAACGCAGCTAGTTTATTAAGTGGAAACACTTGGCAAAATCCACGATGGAATGCCTCCAACTGCTTGGCTATGCCATTTTGCAGACAGAAATTAAGCTGTAAATCACAGTAGTCTTCCAGATTGTGAATAGTAACATCAATCGAAGCTCCATTCGGAACTAGTTCAGCATATGAATATCCGTACACGTTAGAACTTGGGAGATATGTAAAAGAAAGAGCTAAATCTTCCAGGCAAACTTCCCCAGATTTAGTAATGACTTTCAAGCTCTCAATTTGTTCCAATTTTTCGTCAGCGGTTAGACAATCATTTTGCTCAATATTCTGTTTTTTAGAAACAACGTCTTGAAGTTCCTTTAAAAATTCTGCTCGAATGGGATCTATTTCGGCTAAATTTTCCTGGGATAGAACGCCATCATACCAACAGGCCTCTGGAAATTCATTACCGAGAAGTTTGGAGCAAGAATCAGCCAGTTCGGACTCCTCGGAGATCAAGCTGGACATCATGAGATCATCACATGTTTTTATAGTTTGTATATTTTTTGTTTTCGATAGTACTTTATTATGACAAAGCAGTTGAAGGAAAGAGTTGGACAGTGGTAAATCTACTAAACGACCATCTTGGAGTACTTTCGCTATGAAAACGCCTAAGAACCAAAAATATTTAGATACCCGCTCAGATAAATCAGAGTTTTGCGGTAATGGAGCTGGAAATAGGCCTGATGGTCGTCTAACGTAGAAGCCGACAGGTTTTCCTCCTTCACCCAGATCAATGATTTCTCCACCGACTAAATCGTTTTCATCTTCGTACAGCCACATTCCTAAATCAGAGCGTTGCAATTCCGCTGCTACAAGGGCGTAGAATTCAAGAGTTGGTCCTAAGCCAGTTCCTTCTTCTCCGACAAATTCAACTTCCAAAACCGACTTTCTATTGCAGTGGATACGCATAACTTGCATCGCCCACTCCAGAAGATGTTCACTCCTTGGAACTTTGACACGTTCGTGTTTCAAGCGGCCAACTCGGAACTCGTGCTGGTCGTCTCGCCTCGGGCTTAACCCTGGCATCCGCTGCCTCTCAAGGGTCACATCGCGCTGTGACTGAAGCCACACAATTGACCGTGACGCCCCAAAAGCGGTGCAGTTAAAGTATAGCTGCCTGGTCTCGAAGGGGAATAAGAAAGGGCAAGTTTGGTTGAGATCTTCACACCAGTTAGGCAAGCTATTGCTTGATAAAACCAGGGGATCTTGAATTTGCTGCTGTAGCTTATTGGTGATCTTTTTGCTCATGAAAATATCCGAATTTAGAACTGTTGATGACTCTTCTAATTCCACAATATTTTCATCCTCTCGTTGTTTTTGCTTTTGATTTAGAGCATTCAATTGACTCAAAAGTTGTAGAACATCGTCTACACTACAATTGATATTTTCTGATGTCATGAAACCTGTTCGCATCGGCGAATTTGGGGACAGTGTTGATGCGCCGCTTTTGACTGACACCACAGGAGTGTTGGGTCCGTCACCACTGCTACTTTCATTTTGAAGGGCTTCCTTATAAACAATTGTGTAGGTAGGCTCCCATACTTTACGGAATTTATCCTGTTTATTCAAATGAGTCGCTTGCATCAGTTCTTGGACTGCCCGGAAAATAGTCCATTCTGGATTTTTCAGTTCAACTTCGACATCGGCTACTCCGCCTATTCCGGGGCCACGTAAAGTTAGTGAAAGGGCTGGTTGGCTGATTTGAACGTATTCAGACGACTTAGCAACATCTGACTCAGAGCCAGGGGATGGTATTTCTAAATCAGAAGTTTGATTGACATTTGTACGTCCTGGACGAGGGTCAAAAGCTGGTATTAGTGCAGAAAATTGTCTCTTTAATACAAATTCATCATCCCATGACTTTCGTTTTCCAACAGCAGCCAGACGGTTTTCTAGAGTCTCATCATCCATGAAAGTCAACAAATTCCTTGAGACCATGACTTGAAGAAGTGTATTCTAAGAGAGTGATTAATATTATTTAAATAGAATTTAAATAAGCATATAATCGTTAATAAATAATTTAATGAAGCACATGCTTGGAGTCAGTTAGTCATGAATAATTAAAAAAGGCATACTTCGGAAAACTAAAATCTTCCGAAGAATTGGGGAGGTCCTAAAAATTTTCACAGCACTGTATATAATTGGAACCTATATTTTGTAGTCAGTCACTTTTAAAGGGTCTTAATGTGGTAACGACTCTCGTTTTTCCCAAGCGTGTATTTTCTCTATCATCTCTAACATTCATTTTTGTCATGCACTGTTCGTTGCAGGCTTGGAGCGTGGGAACTTAGGTCTAGAAACGAAAGGCTTCTTTCTAAATAAAGCACTTGAACTGTTCGGACGTGTTTTGCCTTTCTGCTTCCTGCAATTTTGTTGCTGTTTTAAGGCCGACAATATCTATTGTCCTCGTAAATTTTAATACATTTCTTTTCTTAAATTGTCTTATTATCAGATATTGAGACAACAAATTTTCAAACGCGTTTGTATTATTTTTATTTTGTTAATAAAATAGTAGTCTAATTAGTCAACCATCAGTTGTATAGCGTCTGCGTACCTTCCTTATTTTTATACCCCTTAAATGCAAAAATTGACACTTACGATAATTTAATTGTAATCGTTTTTTAGCTAGTGGTATGCATCATTATTGGTATTCTACTAATAACTAGCATATGTAGGATTATTTGTAACATGACATATTTGTAAAGGTTTTGTTGAAAAAAAGAATATATTTAAATTACTCACCCCAACTTCTTCATATTCATCTTCATTTTCTTCATCGTCGTTGTCTTCGTCCATATCTTCGTCATCTTCAAGATCACCAAGTAATGTCGGTGCCCTACAGCTTTCCAAGAAATCCTCTAAAGAGACTTGTTCACTATCACTAGATGTAGATGTTAAACTCATTGTCAACGTGGGGTTAATTGATGAAGGAGCTTGATTACCACCGGATGTTGTTGTTGGTACGCCACTGGCAGGAGAAGAATTATTTCCTAAAAAATTATAAATTCTTATTTAAAATCGCTTTTACAACACATCTCTATTATTAAGTTTACCCGCATTATTTGATGATAAGCTGGGATAGCTCTGGGCGGTGCTTAACAATCCCGAATGGAAATTGCTAGAAAGGGCTAGTTTCACTAAACTAGTAACAGAATTTGGTCCTCGAGGAAAGAAGCCAGTTCCAGAATTTTGGTTGCTGCGCTCATTGCTATTCGAATTATTTATAGACTGATTGTTCTGGAAATTATTTCCTTGCGAGGTTCGTCGTCTAGCCATTGCTGCAAAAGTCTCTAGCAATCCAGTGGGTGTAGTAGTTTCTGGCTGGCTTGTGCTCTCTGAAGCCGCTGTTGTAGTCAAATTGGGAACGCTGACGCTCATTTGATTGCAGACCGACACAGCGGTGTTAGATGCATTCTGGCCACTGGGAACGGTGCTCTGTTGATTGATATTTCCTCCTGAATTGACGCTATCCTGTTGGTTTTGTTGCGTTTGTATGTTCTTTGTATTTTCTTTTGCGGAACATTCGTCATTAGCCATTTGTAGATGTTTTTCTGCCAAATGTTTTTTGTAATGATAACCTGCATCATCCCCAGTTTTTGTTCCCATACTTGCAGCTCCTCCTTGATGGGGTTGATCTTGAGTTTTAGGCAGTGCTATTTTCACGGCAGGTGTGAGAAGATTAGATGATGGTATTGATAAAATATCTGAAGAAAGTATATTGTTTGTGTTGTTACGGATCATATCAACACCTTCCCGAACTTTATCGATCACTTCCATAGCTTCTGATGAAAATTGAGAAACTCGAGATCCTGAACCCCTAAGGTTTACTAGCAAGCTTTTGCTTATGCTATTCACAGAATTACTAGCGTTCATTTTGTTATTAGCTTCAATGTTAGTTGTTTTGGTGTCTTCTGGATAGCTTTGTTGACGCATCAAGTGGCTAGTTCCGCCAGAGCTAGTGCTCTTCACATTGTCGGTTAAAGCTAAATTTTCTGCAATAGTTGCGAGATCAGAAACATTCGTATTAATACCTTGCATTGAATTATTAATAGCTGATAAGTCGGTATGATTTTCGCGTTCGCGCAACGTGTTAGCTACGACCGAGCCATCTTTGGATTCTCCAGTCGAGCCTACAATATCGGACTTTGCCGATGACAGGACATTTTCGGCAATAGCTTCTACTGCTTGTTTCCATGCTAGATTATCAGCAGAAGCGGCTTGCTCTGATGCAGCTACTGAATTCCGATTAAGCTCGGTAGCTTCGGGTAGCGATGGGGTTGAACTGGACTTACGACTAGTTAAAACATTACTTTTCTCTAATTTCTTTGTGCTAGAGAGTGGGGCAACTGAGTTTCCACCCTCTAATACAGATAAATTATCACAATTTGCTAATTTTAAATCATATTTGCCTTCGGCACCCATACGGTAGGAATTTCGAACACCATGATCCCATTTCACATCGATCCATCCATTGTGAATTTCTCCAGTTACTGTTCCTTCTCCACCATTTCCATCCTGATCGTCCCAGCGCCAATCAACACCTCGCACCACTCGAGCTCCTGTAGTGATATGCTTCAATTGTGCTCTTATTTGTCGGCGTTCCCTTCGTATTTTAGCCTCAGCTTCTTTTGCCCCTTTACCCATTTCTTCGCAAACAGACACCACACGACCATAAATTTCAAACCCACTGAGACTCAAGTAGTGAGTTTGCCCAGAAGCATTCCTCCCATTTTGCTGAATTCGAATGTGCCGGTAGCCTTGAGTCTCGTCGGTGCAAATTATGGGCCATGTGCTGGTACTACCGGGTTCGGCTAAACTTTTATCATCAGTATGCGTCATCAAGGTCGTCCAATTGACGCCATCCTTCGAAGCCTGCAACATCCAATTCCGAAGAGCGCTACGTCCATATCCTCGAGCGTGTCTCAAGGTGTAGGCGCTTGGTATGATGAATACCCCTAAGTCCACGGCAAACCATGCTTTTTTATTATCTCTAGTGTGGCAATTAACGCTTACGCTATCGCGCGACAAAATATCTTCCAGTTTTCCATAGGGAAGTTGTTTGCCCTCAGAGCTTGTAATTTGAACAAGCCCGTATTGTGCTGGATTAACCCATTCGGTGGTTTTGCCATTGGTGCCAATAAAATAAATCAAACCATTCTCATCAAAGTCGTATTGATGTTTAAAGTTCATTCCAGATTTTGACTCTCTTAATTTTTTAAGGTACAAAAAACTGCCACGGTCCATGTCATACCATTGTTTTGCAACCATTTTTAGCAGATACTTAGCAAGTTGCCCAACAGTGGCTAGTGGTTCCATTTTGAGTGTGCGACCTGTCCGATCAAATAGTGTACTTTCGCAAGCTGCCCTTTCTAGGCGGAAACGAAGTCTCTTTGTTAACACTTGAAGGCCGTATCCCGCCCCGGGGGCATCATACATATAAATGGGTAGCTTCTCGGTGCTTTCTAGCACAGAAACTAATTTCTGCACCAAAATCCCTGCAGTGTTTTTATAATCAGTATTTTCGTTATTTCTCTTGTTGCTTATTAAGCATCGCTTAAAAATCGATATTCTTTGCTTCTGCAGCTTACTGATTTTACTTCTTGACAAACCGTCGTCCCAATAGTTCTTCGAGAGCACAGCTACTAATGCTTGAACTAGTCCAGAGCTGTGCATTTCGTAGGCACTTACTACACCATCTTCATGTAGCAAATGTGATAATTCATTCAGTGCATTGCGAAGATTTTCTTGCCATTTCGTGTTGTTTGGAGCACCGCTTTGCTCTTCAAGGGCCATTTCAATTTGTTTAACGATCTTCGAGAGCTTTGCGACTGCTCCCCTCGGAACTGCCTGTGCCGCTTTGAAATATCTAAGAACACAAAAATTAAAATAATATTGTTGCTGCTTTGTAAAATCCATATAAATGAAATTGTCTTTTTGAAAATTAAATTTTATGTATAAACTTAAATTCCAAGAGTACTCTTACACATGTATTTAGAAAACAAATTTATTGCGAGAAATCAATTTTATAAAATATTCTACTTCTACTACTACACTTTATACGTTTTTGGACCTTCAGTTAAAGCAGTTGCCATTTTTAAACGCATTTTCTTGGAATTATGTATTTATTTTATTCAAATTGGCGTGACGGACAACTTCAATAAAATTCACCGGTACCAAGCTGAGTTATTTGTTTTTGTTTGGAGGTTTAACCAATTGGTTGCATAATTCACGAATTTGAACAAAACTGCAGAAACCGGAACAATATTATTTAAGATCTTTTCCTTGGTAGAAAAATCAATTAAATGAGCGAATAATAGGTACAATCTCGAGTAAAAGGACGCTATTTTAATACGCTAGCGAATATTTTGTTGCAAAAATCAAGAACCAGCGATATTTTATGCGCCTTCCGGATATACACGCCTTGCTTTCGTTCGAACTCCAAAATTTTTTTTGAATCGACATCGTAATTTTGGACGGTAAAGAAATAATAAACAGATATTAAAAATTACAATATTTACCTGTTGTACAAATCCCTTGCGAGGTTCTTAACTTGGTTCTTTTGTACTTCAGTTTTAGTTTTGATTTTCTTTTTCTTGCCAGCTGACCACCCAGTAGCAAAATCTGGTCCTAGAGTTGTTTCAGCAGTGAAAGTGTGTTTAGTTCCACGATTGCTTTCAAATATAAATCCAGCCAAATCGTCTTGCAGAATGGTTACTTGATGTCCTTCTGTGTTATGTATGTGAAGCTGATTTTCTTTCTGGCTCTGTAAGACCCAATTTCCCACAACAAGACGAATAGGTCCAATAATGCTTAGAATGGGTTGTGTGGGTGTGCCTTGACGTACATCAGCCCGGGCTCTTTGCAGTTTTTCCAAAAATTCGCCTCTATTCTCTGTAAAGTTATGTAAATATGAAATATTATCTTCCTTAATCTGCTTACTTTACAAATTGCAACAAATCAATAATTCAAATTACCGTTTTAAATTTTAACATTCTCTAAATAGTAGTGGAAGGTTGAACAAAATATTACTTTATTAAATTAAGCTAATATGAATTGTTTCAATCGATTCGATGTGAAACAAAAGTGAAATTATTTTCATATTCAATTACAAACGCAAAGAAGCTGTACAAATTTACTAAGCCAAAAACTTTAGTCTTTAATATTAAAGAGGAATAACGGTTAAAATTAATAGTTAAGTAAACAACAATATGAAGAAACTTTCTCACCTTCACTAGATACAGATTCCATGCCTCGTCCCTTTCCTATGAACAGAAAATTGAAAAGAAAACACACAAAAATGTGTTCATGAAAGAAGATTAATTTAAAATGAAATTATTTTTATAATTTTAATAAAATTAAATCAATTAAGATAAGATTCAAAAGAAAATAATTGGATTATAATGAGTCGCTTTGGGTTATGTACAAAACAATTGCTCTGTTTAGTTGAACGTTCATATTAATATATGGGTTTAAAATGTTAATATGCTGCGTGAACCATTCAATTTGGTTGTTATTTTTAACACAAAAAATTTACGTTGTAAAAAAAAAATAATAATATTATCTAAGCTGCATTCAAAGGTCTATGGTCTATAGTCTAGATAGTTTTTTAAAACGCAAAAAGAATAAATTTTGTAAAACTTCACATTAAAACTTTTCCATGTGAAAGAATCTAAATCTTATTTCTGTGCTGCGGTTCAAAGAATTGAAATACGACATAGAATTGATGGGTAAGTATTGGAAAAATTAATTAATCAATAATGCATATTATGCATTTCAAAGGAGTTTTCTAACATCCAAAAACATTTTTTTAAATTTGATATACAATAAAACTACTGTATACTAGAAGTCAAATTCGTCACGGTTTTAATTTAATTAAAATTTTAAATAATAATGCAAGTTGACATTTGTTAGGTTTAGTAATTTTTCCATGCCTTAGTTCTGACGAAAATTTATTAATTGTTGCATATTTTGCTGCTTACTCCCTTCTGAAATTATTTATTCAACGCCATAGGTGTTTAAAAATCATGCATATATTTGCCTTCATTTAATAAATCATTTATTCCATTCCACTATTGATTTTTAAATGATTCACAATAAGTGCACTATACTTTAAAAAAAATCACAAACCTATGCCTTTCGATAAGCAAAAATTGAAGAACTGCAAAATTTAGTTAACATCGTTAAAATTACGTAAAATCGTCAACAATAAAATGAAAAAAATTTAATAGTGAAATCATTTTTAATATCGTGCAAAATAAATACCTATTATGATTGTATAATATTAATGAATGACACTAATTTGAAAATTTTAACAAACCGGAAATGAAAATGAGCAGCAAGAACTAGGAAAGAGACGGTGTCCTACATTAGCAGTTAAAAAAAGAGAAACAAAACCCAATAGTCTATTATGCCTATTACTAAAGACTGGCTTATTAATACAATACCACCTGAGAAAGTAGAGGTTAAAAGGAATAATTTTAACTAACCAGAACTATCGTTTCCATTTTCAGGACTTCCACTTGAATACATAGTAGCTAGTTTTCCATCCAGTATAAAACGGAACCAACCATTTGATCCATTCGATAATTCAAGGGCAGCAGAGTCAGACCAAACATATAGGCAATCACGTCCACGACAAATACTCCACTCACGCCAATGGTAAGCTTTTCCTGGCAAAATTTCTTTTGCGTCTTCCAAAACTTCGTCAGAAGCTGTAAACATAACAGAGATTTTAGACATTTTTACTTTATTTAATAAAAATTGACATAATTTATATACTTTGCTGAACACTATATGTATACATTCTTATTTTTGTAATGTTTTTATTATATTAACTAAAGTTTTACGCAGAAAAAACATCTTTGAAGTAATTGAGATGTTATCTAATATCCCGATATTCAAATTTCAAAATCTTCTACATTACTTTTCGCTTTTATAAAATATCATTAGTGAAAGAGAAAAACACAAAAATATATTTCACTTACTTTTCAAAACACCCTTGCTATTAGTAGCAGTGGACGTTGACGCTGCTGGCTCTTCACTAGCTGTTATGGACGGCTGAGATTTATTACTAGTCTCAAGAGTTGGTTCTTTATCATTTCCCATTAATGCTTGAACTTTCGAGAATACACCCAAACGTGCAAATTGATCCAAAAACTCCTCCTGTGTTTTCGACATTAGCTCTTCAATTATTGTCAGTACCACCAAATGACCATCTTCATCATCCTGAGGAAATGAGTAAAAAAGTCCATAAGTTGCTATATGCATGATACAAAATAAGTACATTTAATATTCGATTTAGCTCATGCATTGTTAGTTATATCAAAAAAAGATAAAATATTGACAGCTTTTCTTTCCAAAATTATCAGTCGTTGTTTATTAATTTTTACCGAAAAGTAAACTGTGATCTCAAGCGTGTTGTTAATTTGAAATTAAAAACACATTATGCCAATTTAAAAAAAAGTTGTTGCATAATTTAATTAGTGCCTAGCTAATTCTATTATTGAAAGCTCTAGTATTATCATTCATATTAATTTTATGTAAATTTAAACGTGCATGTAGTTAAAACAATTAAAATAAATCATCGAGATCAAATTTGAAAGTTATGTCATCTAATCCGACTGTAAGAATTTCGAAAAAAGTTTACAGCTTTTTAATGATATACACTTCAATAAGAAGGGCATATTTTATTATTTAAGACTCGAAATTACTCACTGAATTCAATTATAACATTATTTAAAATTATAAGTAACAATACCAAAATTACTAATTTCGACTGAACCGATTGAAATCCATACATATATTTTGAACTGCCTTTTCTTAAAGAAATTCAGACTGCCATTTCTATCAACATAAAATTTTAATACTCAAAAAATATTAATGTGTAAAGGATAAATTTAATGTTAAACCACCTCAATCAAATATCTACTCAAACTAATTAGTAAGTAATGCAACAAACCATTTAGTTAGATTGTGAACAAATACATTCATATAAAATATTCGATTTTACCCCCGCCATTTTAAATTTTGGTGGTGGTAAAATATATCGTTGGGCTATTAGGGAACGCTGCTGTTTTATTGATTGAACTAATGCACCGCATTTTGGTAGTTGCTTGGCAGTGGTGGTAGAAGAACTAGTAGTAGTTATTGTGGTGGGAATGGAGATGGAGGCAGATTGTTGAAGGCTAGCCGCGTTTGATGGCCAACTGTAACTAATCTATTTTTCATTACTTAGAATGGTTTTGTCAATTTTTATCTTAATTTGATACAGTTACATACATCAAATTATATCCAATGGTCTCTATAATTTTAGAAAAATTAAATAACTGATCAAATCTTACCTCATTATCTAGGACACTTGCTACAACTTCAACCAAGAGGGTTCCCAAATTCTGGTCGCCAACTGGTGATAATTGGGGTTCACATAAAGCTTTCAGTACCGTTGGCTGGGCATACTGAACCATTTTTTTAATGAGGCCTAAACTCGCTCTTCGAACACTACCTAACATTGTACCTTGAAATGTTCTACAAAAAACCGGGAGAAAAAATTTCAAGTATACAGGAGCCATTTCCGGATCTCCCCTAGGCTCATTTGTGTCATCCGAATCAGACTTCAAATCACTACGACCTGCTGACATCCACTCTCCTGGAGATTGCAAAATAGCTGCAACTTCACGATGGCCCTCATCAATTCGTTCTCGAGCTTTATCCAAAGGAGTTTTCCCATCTTCATCTCGAAGATCGGGATAAGCTCCATGTTTAAGAAGTACCTTTGCTATTCCAGGCCTACCAAAGCAGGCTGCGTAGTGAAGAGAAGAACTTCTTTGACCTTTGTTTACATCAGCTCCCTTATCGCATAAATATTCAACCATTTCTAGGGTGCCAAAAGCAGACGCCCAATTTAACAGAGTCTGACCCACGTCGTCCATGCAGTTAACATCTATTCCTCCGGATTCTATGGCTTCTGTTAAGGCCTCTGTGTCTTTGCTACGAATGCAGTCAATTAATTGGCGGTGCGTTCGCTCTGCGTTTGAATCGGCGCGTCTTACTCGAGGAGCCAATTGCCCCTGTGTTCCTGGACCAACGCGACTTAATGCTTGTCTACCTTCGAACAACAGGAGAAGTAACAGATCTGCAAGTCTCATACAGTCCAGAATGCATCTTTCATCTCCTTTAAGTGCCCGCTCCATAGCATCTGGCAAATTCGAGCGCAAAAGATCATGAGTTATTGATGGAGATCCCCTGCACAAAGTTGATAGCAGGGAAATAGTAGTTGAAATAGATTGTGAGGATCGATTAGCTTCCGTTGGTTGTGTTTTAGTGGTTACAGCATTTAAGCTCTCGTTGTGCGGTGCAGATGAAGAAGAACTACCTTGTTGTGTACTGCCTGCCGCGTTTCCTAATCTTTTCAGCAACTCGGAAACCAATCCATATTCAGCTAATGGAGCGGGGTCTACTCCCTTTCTAGTAAATCGATCAGCGACTGATGCGAAACACTTTAGAGCTCCATCTGCTACTAACGGATCCTCATGTTGGAGCAATGTACTTAGACTTTCTACGCAATTTTGAATGCATGGACTATTCGGTTCAACTTTTGTGCATAACCTAGAGACCACAGCCATAGCTGAATGTAATGTATCTTTATGAACTTGTGACCCGCAATCTCGAATGAACGACAAAACGCAGTTGAGACCACCACCCTCGAAGACTGCTCCAGCTTCTCTGGTGCATATTAATTCTAAAACTTTGATGCATTGTTCAGCTAGGTCGCGGCTAGTGCGGCTAGACAAATCAGCAACGACGAGCCGATTGCAAATAGCCTTGATAGCTCCATCAATGGCAACAATGCGACGTGTGCACTCAGCTGATACATCCAAATAATAGGTGATGGCACGGGCAGTCACCTCGAGTACATTTTCAGGTGCTAGTTCATCAAGGAATATTTTGCAAAGAGCCGGCAGAAAAGTTCTTGGTGGACAACTATTGATCGCAAAAGTCAACTATCAGCGAAATAAATGCGTGGCATAGATTTAGTGGAAATTTACCTTTCGAAGCACCTGTCAACATTATCGGACATAAGAAGCAGCATACAGAGTTGCTCGAGGGCTATTAGCTGCATGTCGCGCTCGTCGCCCTGCCCCATCGATAGCCATTCCAGAAGCGTTTCAGGATCAACATCACCCATCTGCAAAGTAAGAAAAAATTAATATATATTGTATTTTTTAAATTTTTGTAAAGCGCTAAATTATTACTCAAACATATGCTAATCAAGCTAAGTTAAATATATTTTCGAAAAACCGTATACAATTAAATTTGGTTCTTTCATTCAAAATATTATGTGTTCATTAAACCCACCAAGACAGGAAATTTTCTTTCAAAAATCTAAAATAGGAAAATCGAGAAAGCTTTTGGCTATAGTCCGAAAATTTATTTTCACTTTTTGCCAGAGAGCATCTTTGTTAGCGCGTGAGTCCTCGCATATGCGGAAAAAATATATTTTATAAATTTAAGCCATTCTGTTTCCTTGAACACGCGACGTTATGAATTTGAGATGAAGATACAAAATAAATTTTCTGTCAAAAAATATTTCATCTGATCAAACGTGCTGACGCTTTTTCAGATTACAACTCACAGTTCATTTATTTGGCATTGGACACGTTTTGCGACATTTTTATATTTTGCTAATTCAGACGTATATTTTTTCTTTGTGACGATTATTTGAGTGCTTTAAACTTACGCATATGTGTAATTTTAAATTAAAAACGAATTATTAGAAACAATATGCATTTATATGTTGTTTTAAAAATAACATTAACGCCGCTGTAATGTTTAACTTTTAGAACAGAGCTTATGAAAATAAACAAATATTGGATAGTTCCTATTCTTCTGATGGCGCAAAATTTAAACTTTCTTCTCGGAAGTTTACTTGGTTTAAGACTAGCATACACAGCTCACAGTTTCTGGTAAACTTGTGATATGATTCTCAACACGTTTTAATACAATATTTCAAAGCTTTGATTTAACGTCCTTCTAGTTCTAGTTTTACCCTTACTCTATTCTGGAATACATTGCACAATATAAATATGAGAATCAAAAACAGTAATGAACTCGACACAAAACAATTCTAAACCGATTAATTACGAGGCAAAGAATTCGCAAAAGATTTAATGGTAAATAACGTGTCCTGATTTACAATTAAATTCCCTAATAAATTTAGTTCATCGTTCATTGCGCTTCCATTGAAAGTAAAGTAGCCCGCAGGTCTGCGGCAGTGTGCTTTTTTTAATCATCGCTTATTGAGGGAACATGTGCAGATTGAATGTTTCGGTCAGCTGCGAAGACATCGTACAAAAATAACAGGAAAAACACGAATGCGATCAAATTTGTTCGTAGGCGTAAAGTTAAACGTACGCAGCAAGCTGATGAACTATTTAATCGCGTGGTGAAACTGCGCATAAGCGTTGAAACAAACGTTCACTTACCCAATTTGCTAATTGGGTTGCGATCTGTAATGAACTACATCATAGCTTCTGAACGATGCATATTATTATTATCAGCCTCACTACACGTGCTGTTGCTTTTGCACTGAATGGTAATGTACAGATTTCAATGTAAATAAAAGATTTGTTTGAAATTTTAACATTCGAAAGTCGAGGTACCTTTGTTGGCTGTAAGCAATAAAATGCTCTATATGTTCAAATAAAATCCATAAAGAAGGTTATGTTGCTTTTAAGCAGATGTATATAAATTAACCACACATTTTTATGTCTATAAACATTAATAAAGCCGAATTTTAGATTCGCGTCTTCCAATGGAGTAATAAAACCGAATTAGAATGCTCAATTTTGTAGAACCACGAAATAAAAAATTTTATAAATTTATTCATTAATCATTTACTATAGAAGCTTTCATTGCAGATTATATTTATTTTGTTGGACTTGTTTTGATTATTTATTTAGCACGTGTTTACTAATCAAGGTCAAATGATAAAGAATGTGCTAATATGTAAGTGTTTGCTTGACCCCATACTAAAAAGCTTTTGTTAAGCAAAAGATTCTCAAAAATAAAAGTGTTTTCTTTGAACATTCAAAAAAAGATATATTTTGTGAGCAATTACCAGTTGTCTAGAAAATAAATGGTTCGCTTTATATTATGCAACGGGTAATTATAATTCATATCTAGAAATAAATTCAAAAAAATGCAATTTCATCGTAGTAAATAAGAACACGGGAAATATTCAGTTATTAATAAATCAGTATTGTAAACACGAAGGTTTTTCACAGCAAAGAAGAATTATTCAAGCTTCGGTTTTGCCCTCAAATTATTTTTATATCTCATTGATATACATATGTAGAAACTTCTTACCAGCAAACGATATCAATGTCAAAGTCAACAGCACGAGAATCTAGATCGATTTTATAGTAACAACCCATTGGCATGCGAACCCATTACATAAAAAGTGCCACCTGGGATTAACATGTGAGTGCACTCGACAATTTCGTTGCTCTACGAATATTATTGAGAATAAAATCGATGTTGATAAATAATAAATATTCTGCTTGGATTTTCGATTTTTCCACATGCAATTGGAAGCACGACAGTGGTTGAGTAACAAAGAGAACGTGTTTTCTATTTTTCTTTTTCAAAGGGGAAATTATGATGTAAATGCAATCCTCTCACGAAGCCTTCCGCAAAGAAATTAATTAGACATGTAATGCTTGCATAGAGACAGTGCACGAGGGCGTTGTTAATAAATATCATAAAATCAGAAGCAATTTATTTGAATCCTCACATCATCCATTGCCATTCATTTACAAGGTACGACTTGAGCGGCTGAAAGGCAAACGGCAGCTAAAATTCACACCATATTGCGGTTAACTAACTATCTTTGGCAATTTTTTACGAATACTCAAAAACTTTCATTTCACTGCTAAAAACTTGCACAAGGTGTTAAAGATTCGTTGCAATTGTAATTCGTAAATACGTTTAAAATAATAATATTTTTCTTTCGCGCACTTCGTCACAGTGAACAATGAAACTGAAGTCCGTTGGCAAATTTCACTTTAGGCGAATCGACAAATATCACCAACAAAAGGTAAAAATAGCAAGCAGAGAGGAAGAGAACTTCGCTGAAGCTTTCCTTGGTTCGCTAGTTAGCTTACCGAGTGCATGATTTTATATCGTTTTCCGAGAAATTTCATATTTGTTGCCCTACCATTGAGCAAGAATACTGCCTTACTTGCAAGAAGTTATGTTTAAAACTTGTTTAATCAATGTCAGTTTCTGCATGCGAATATTGACAAAACTATTTTAAACGAAGTTTTGAAAATGATATCAGAATGCTTTATGAAGTAGATCTCACTTCCAGTAAAAGCAATTAAAATATCTTTAATCTTGTATATAATACATTAATTTAATCCATTAACCCCGCAGCTACTTATACATATTTGAACATTCGAAAATGAAAAATGTTTTTCTAAAACCTAGAGCCAAATTTAACCACACCTTATAGAAAGAAAGGGTCTCTTCTTTCGAGATCCAGCATTATTTTTGAGCTATCACCCTTCCTAAAAAGTGAAAAAAGGTGTTAAAATTGGAAAACAGCATAAAAATGAAATAGTAGTGACAAACATTTTTAATTGCTTAAGTAATAGGTTTTGATATGAAATTTGACAGTTTTTGCAAGTATGACTAAATAATCTTTTCCAAGTTATGAAAAGAGGATAGTTTGTTACAAAAACCAAAAAATCATTTCTTTTTAATACAACAATTGCCGATTTTTACCGATTTTCATTCATTTAAGAAAAATATTCCCCGTACTCATATAAAAGAGCTATTGTCGACCTTCGAAAAGTGATTGCATTAAATTGATAACGTAATTTACAATTGTGTTTCAAAAATAAAAAAAATCCAACAAAAAGAAAAATCGCAAAAATTTTAAAACATTTACCTTCGTTCTAAAATTTTCGAATCGACCGGCAAAATTATTTTTGCCTGGTGAATTACATATCATGAGTAAAAATTTTACCCGAAGATTAATAATTCAAAAAAATGTCATCGCATCATATTTGGAGAAAAAGTAAGACGTATTTTGAAAATTGTTGGAGATTTATGCTTCGAAAGGATTTTAAAAAAAAATTTCAATACAGCTTATATCCCAAGATTCACATAGCAAATAAAAGCCTTCTTTTACTTTGAATATGAATTTAGTTTCCATCGCACAAAGCTCCTTTCAAATTTAATTAGCACTGTAGTAATAGTAATTTTTACTACTTCAGATTGTAATTAAAACAAGAAAAATCGGCCTTTTTTAACTTTATGATACATATTTTTTATAGTTTTCTTTTTCAACTATAATCAATCCAATACAATTTACTTTCATATCTGTGTCCACCAAAATTGTTATAGCAGTTTTCATACAGCGCAGAAAAACACAAAAGTGAATATACGAACCGATTTGCTGAGAAATAATTCCCGCATCATTAAGCTGTGCGTGACATCTTCTATTGTAGTTGATTAATTAACTTGATTATCGTGTGAATACGGATTTTTTGAGTGAAGATCATATATCAATAGTGCAAAGAAAATGCACTTCAGCACATTGTGGTTACAACATTTTTTTATCTCCTGAAATACTTTGTTTCGAAAGTGAGTTGCGTTTTATTAACCAATACATAAAATTTGACAAAAATGTTAGTAGAACACAATTCAAAGAAAAGTAGATATGTATTCGAAAAATTCGAACAATATTTTTATTTTAAATCAGAAATAAATTTTGAGGTACTGATCTGACTGAAAAACATTCAAAAAGATACACGTAGGAGAATGAAGGTTCACATCTTGTTTTGTAAGAGTTAGCTATGGGCATTTTTTTCATAAATTTCAGCTTTTCCTTAGTTGCTGGTAAATGCATATGTATACTAAAATCAATTCGAAGGTCGAGGTTGCGACGAACAGATTGTAACAATTCCAACAATTCTTTTTATCCAAGCTAGTAAAATTTAAATAATTTATTTTTATTGAATTGTGTTTTGTAAGTAATGTAACTTTTATATACATGAGGGTTAAAATCGCATATTTATTTCCGTTTTCTCATTATTTCATAAAAAACAGTCGATTTCGTCCATATTTCCTGGAAAAAAAAATGTCGACCGTATTTTTTATATCCTGAACGAGCATAACAAGCTGTATTTTTAATAAAACAGTATTAGGACATCTGATCTGATGATAAAAAAAATAATACATTAATAAATCTTCCCTTGCAATTGAATTCAAACCTTGAAAAATAATCCATGAGAATTTTATTAAAATATCATGGAAAATACAAAAACAAACCCAATGGAAATTCCCTACAAAACTTTTGGGCAAACATGAAATTAAATGCACCAGAAGCACAATTAGTTCGTTCTTTACATGGCATGTCATGATTTTGTTGCTAATCGGATTACAACTCATTTAAAATGTGAATATTGAACATGGAAAATTGATTTTATCCGCAAATGCAAGGGTAAGCATAGTAATATGTATTTTTCTTAATAATTAGGTTTCGCGTTATGACAAAGAAGTTCTTGTACAGTTATGAGATGATTTTTAAGAACTGGATTTCGTTGTTACTTCACTTTCACTTTTGTGGAAATGAGTTGGATGAAATCAACTAGAACATTTATTGTAATCGGTCTAATAAGCAACAGTGCTGAGCCAAATTATAAGCAAATTCATCAAGTAGGTTCAAGACAGCTGAATGATGAAACTTTCAAGCGAAATAAATTCGTTTCTATAATATAGAATAATTTCATTTTCATATATAATTCTTTTTTACCCTAGAGGATAACCGATTCGATCATCTATAAAATGATGTTTTGAATTTCACCCGGTGTTAACAAAAGTTTAACGAATAAATAAAGTACCAAAGGGGAAAAATATATCCTCTGCTTTGTCGTTTACTGCGCGAAGAAATTAATAAAACCATTTGTGAGTTAAAAGCAGTTACTGGTCATCTAGCACAACCTCACGACTTACCACTATTACTGCAATTGGATACTCGAACTCATTCACAATTCATAAACAATTTTAACGACACTTCTTTAAGGCGTATCGATGACAGCATGACCGATGTTCAAATACTTATTACACATTTAAACTATCTAAATATTTTGTAAACACTAAAGTTGGGCTATCACCAAGCTAATTTTAGTTTAATTTCGGCTATCAAAACCGTTGTATATACGATTTTCTCATGTCAGATTCGTGGATGTTTCCTTGACAATGCACATCGACCCTACACAAACGAAAATCGACACAACTGACTCAATTTATTGATTTAACTTCTTGGCATTTTCACGGTACCTACACCAATGTGAATAAAATTTACCTATTTCGATATGAGGTAAAGCAAATGATAAAAAGCCTTGTACTTGACGGTACTAATCTTAAAATCTAAGGACTGATAGGCAAACTATATTTAAATATTCAGTGGTTGTAACACAAGTTGCCCATAATTTGACAATGAAATCAATTTTCATTCGCATTACATAATTGGAGAAGAAAAACAAATGTCTTTAATTAACGGTCTCAACTTACCTTGAGATTATGTTCTAAGAGCTCTGCGTTAAAATTTGCGTGTAGTAACACAAATCACGCTTGGAGATATTTGAGTGGTAATTCTGAAAACAAAGTAAAAGAGCTATTATTGATGGCATTATAAGCAAACAAATAAAAAGCACTTCGATAAAGAATAGTTTTTATTGTAAGTGAAATTGATTTAGACGTATCAAAATTTGTCACATTACATATTCAGAAAAACACAAAACTACTAATTAGAATAAGATACTATTCTTAATAAAAAAGTGCTGATACTTATATAAGCAGTACTTTTTATAATATGTAACAAAATGAAAAATTTAACGTTATAAAAGAGTTCATGTAACCTCAAGATTAGTTATAATGAGAACATATTAAACACAAATTAAAATTATTCAATATTTAGTACGAATGCCATTCCTATTAATTACAGAATAAATTGATTTGGCATATATAAACTTTGAGGCTTCGTAAAGTGTTGAGTAGAACCACTGGTCAACATTTCTTGATATTCTCTCTGAAATTCAAATTGCGGTTCAAAACACTTAAATTCTTCTCAGCAAAGCATAATTTTTTCAATCTGAAAACGTGATTGCCTGCATTAACGCGTTGGAAAATCACTCCTTTTTAAATGAAGATGATATACTGAGGGAAATAATTAATAAATTATATTGGTGTTTTCGCATATAGAGGCCAATTTCAACATTGAAAACCTGCAGTTTTTAAGAATTTGAGAAAAAAAACGTGGGTGTTTTCTTTTTAAAAACAATCGTTGGCTTTAAGAAAATCTGAACTATTACAAGAGTTTATTTCATCACGAATGGCCATCGAAACCTCAAAAGTTTTCAAGGCCATCCAAGGTTACTGAAACGCATCCTTTCATTTTATAATAGAAACCTGATAGTGGATTCCATTTTCCTTCCTCCCGCAGTTTTCATAAAAAATTCCTGGGAGTTCAAATTGGCCGATTAATGGTATGTAGTTATGAATACATTTTTAAATACACTTCCATCGCAAATACAGCCATAACGCATTAGAGTTCAAAGAATACTATTATTCAGAGATAATATATGTAAGCACACTGAGCTCAAACTGTAAATGTTTAAACTATTACATTAGCCAGTAGATGAAATCATACATTTAATAATTTTGCTTTTATTGTGAGAATTTTACCTACATAAAGACATCAGTCTTACGAATTTCCCACAATTTACAGAAAGTACTTAGCTCAAAGCTCTTGCGGAAAGGTAAACAAAAGAAAAGCTCAGCACTGCTCCAATTATTTTCTTGGAAGATATGAGGCATTACTTAATTGTAAGGTGAACGCAAATACACAACTCAAGAGAGTGGAAGAAATGTTTTATTAAACATGGCACTGGCAATTCTAGCTTTAATCCAACTGCGCCAACAACATAATTGCACAACTTTAATACAATTAATGGAAATTGATTTGCGCATAGAATAGAACGGAACGAAACAAATTTGAAGGGAAATGAAAATGAACCCAACAACAATTTGAATGAAAATGAACCCAACAACAATTTTGCAGCTACCGGCCTATTTGAACCACCGCGGAGAAACAGATGTAATTAAATATTTTTGTAATCAGAGAGTTAATTTGTTTTCTCTTATTCAATTGTAATATTTATGGAGAATTTTTGCCCTTCTTTTGCTTGAGTAAAACCCTAAATGGAAACTAATGAAATTACAATGAGATCAAAATATACTATATTGATTTTAAAAGACATATCTTGTTAGAAATGCGTATTTATTCTTTTCTTTAAGTTCGCTTATTGCAGATTAACATAAATAAGGCCTGAAGTTACTCATTATTTTATTTTTCTAATTTTTAAAATATATTTTAAACTGTCACGTGAGTTTTTTATTTTACAAATGTATAAAAAGAGAGATAATGCAAGAAAATACATGTTCGACAATTATTATTAAAAATGCTGTCCTATCTCTCTGATCGTTACCCCCTGATTCTTAATGTTTCACACACACTTTTTAGTCGCTTTTATTGTTTTGTGATTTATTATTAAAAATTCAATTAACAAATTTTAGAGTCTGATATGATGGGGATGATAACGAAGTTTAGATTTACCCACACATATGTTTTGTGAGTATGATTTTGATTCAGATAGTGTGTTATAAATTGCATAAAATTTGTAGAAAAATTTGTAGAAGACCTTATACAAGGTATTTCGTTGCTGTTTCAACAGGGGTATGACCCTGATCAACATCGAACAGGAGATTATGCAGAATCAATTAATTTAACATCGAAATAATTCGATTGGATTTTTCTACCGCAATTTTTTAACCACTTTGAAAGAAGAAATTAAATGGAGCCAAAGGTTACTAAAACGAATGTAGAACATTTTAGCACGTCTGCTATGGAAGTTTTATACAAAAAGGACTTTAGTAAGCTTTTTTCAATTCGATTTTAACGGGTTTAAAAATAGAGAATGTTAAAAGAAGGAGTAAACACCTACGAAATAGGTTGGAATCAAAAGAGTTTCCAGTTCGGATCAAATTTCAATCCAAATGCAAAAGGATATAAACGAGGTAGTTCATTCCCTAAAATTACGGCTCTAAAAATTTAAATATGTACCATACATCCATATGTAGATTTAAAAGACATTGAGTGAACATAATTAAAAGAATTTGAAACTTATTTTATCGCAGTAAATAAAACTAATAAATTAAAAATTTCAACAAGTGAAATATAATAATATAAAAATGAATCATTTTAAGACAATTAATTTTCATCAGAAAACCACTAATTTTAGCTTATTGTCATTTATTTGGGGAACTATTGTTTTTCTGAACTGCAGTTCTTTAAGTTTAAGAATAAGGGTATGTAGTGTGTATACACACTGGAATTACCCATCAATTGTTTTAAGGAAGACAATAAGAATTTAATTTTATAAATTAATTCAAAAGACATTGCAAAAAATTTCATGTTTTTTAACTTTTAACCGCATGTTTTCTAATATAAAAGATTTAGATCCTTATGCAATCCAATATTATATTAGAGTTATGGATAGACTGGACTGCAATGTAACGCTAATCGGGGCCGGAAGCGACAGTCCCAACAAATATTTCTAATACGAATACCCTTCGTTATTAAATAACATGAAGGAAAAATCGGCTTTAAGTATTCAATCAAGCTTTCGATTCCTATCTATAATTTGCCAATACCAGTTGCAACGACTGATTGGAAGCAATTTATCAAAATTTGTCTTGAAAAAATTTATCAGTCCCTACTGTTGTTCACATTTTGCCTGGGCTCCGAAGTATGCATAATGATATGAGTAATGATCTGAAATTTAAATATTTGCAGACTATTGACCTAGTCGAGATGAAAGAATATTTTGCCAGTGTTTATCACCACGGCCTCGTTATCACTCTTTTGTTATTCTTTATCTTATCAGCAGAATTGACTGGCTGCGCATCTCCTTTCCGTAAATAAAATAACTCTACAAAAATATCCCAAAATTATAAGTGATGAACCTGTTGTGGACTTCACGATTCACGAAAATTATTTTATTTTGCAAAGTAGAGTCAACGAACTTTTGATCGTAAACACTCGACCACGGATGTCGTTTTTAGCGAGGAAACTTTGTAGATATCAAACGAATCTTACACCTGTCGAATTTACCAGCAGCTTTCTTGAAGACATTGCTTGCCCTCCATAAATACAGGGTGTCACGGAAAATTACTAGTCCCCCTTTCAACTCAGGAGTGCCCGTGGAGAAGTGAGCAAAATCGCATTTTATGTAAGGACATTGTTAGTGAAAAGGACATTTTACCCAGACGACCTTGAAATTGAGTAAGGGGTGGTAAGTTCCCAAAAGCCCTGCAAGCAATTCATGGTCATGGGGAAGCACGGAAGAGCACCTCCATTGGTAGAAACGATCGTCTTGATAATTAGACTTTCCAGAAGACTAGGTTAATAAAATGTTTCACTTGCCAATCATTATCAGAAATGGTCTCTCCCTGAAAAGGGAAATGGGGGTAATTAAAATTGCAGTCACTAGAACTTTCGTCTTATAAATTTACAAATTTCCAACACAATCTCCCGATCACGAAGAAGTGCGACACACAAAACTGAATTTCAACTTAATCACAGGTTAAATTTTCACACAAAGGAAAAAAGTTTTCCGAATAACATGGGTGCTCGCCTCGCACTTCTGGCAGAAACGACAGCCATCGCCGATTTCTTAAATGCAATTTTTTTTACCTTCGGCCTATTACATATCCATTTATCTATTTATTCCAGCAACTCTGAATGAAATGTTCCTTTTAAACAAATAAATTCTCAGTTCTTGGTGATTTCTTGCACTTTTTTCTGCACAAAACACTCTAGCAAAATCATCAAAACGTTGCACAGGCAGCCGACACGAAATAAATTTTCCAATGCACTGAACTTAAAATTTGACTCCGTCCATTTTGCGGAACGATATACGGGTATCGTTCATTCAGATGTCTAGTCGTGTGCCTAAAAATAGCCCAACCAGTGATGGCAACTACATGTTTTTTTTCCAAATTGATATTAATTTCAATTTGACCAATCACAAATTAACAAATGGCGTCTTTAAAACCGGGGCTTTTGCTAATTTACATATTAGTTTTTCATTTAATAAGTCAAAAGCATTGCATGCAAACCCTATATAGAAGAGATATATAAGATACATCCTGCTTCAAAATAACTAAGATTTTGTGATACAGTTTTAGTAGGCCTCCAATTTTGTTTCCGATTGATTGATTTATTTCACACAAAATAATTAAAAGAATTTATTTAAAGAGCTGTGATGAACATCGAAGGATTTCGCACAAGCCTAGATTTGATGACCTATTCTGGCATCACTCTAGGTCTCGAGAAAGCATTTTTAATAGAAAACTCTCTCTGTATTTTACAGAACGAGAACAAATTCAAAAACGTATTCTTCTGGGGACTAGTTAAAGGAGTTGAAAATGATTATTACGTGGCTTTTGGTTACGCAAATGATTGTTTCACCCAGAGGAAATTTTTTTACAGCCTCAACTGCTACCATTGGGTGATGCTACCTCCGCCTAAATTAGACCTCTACGAAGCTTGTGTTTTGTGCACCGAGATGTTCTCTGGAGACCCAAGCGTGGTAACTTCTGTTAAACTGGTAATATTTAAAACAAAGCAACACCATAAGTAATTTTTCCATTAACATTTAATTTAATAACTCTAGGATCCAAAGTTTTCAATTGACGAATATCAGATTATTATGGCTACTGAACCCGTCATTCAAAAATTAACCGAGGAAGATCGTCTATCTTGTTTGGTTTATGTTATAACTGAGGAGAGCGCCTTGGTGCCACGGGGCGGTCTATATAAAATGGTTGACGGGAATGTCTTTTTCAACCCCACTTTCCACGGATTAGACGATCTGGAGGCTGTCGAGCTGAAAAACTATCAACTCTATCGGGAGCCGCGCAATAAATTCAACTACAACTTACTTAAAAGAAGCGATTATAATTATCCTATTGATTTCTTGGATACCATAGATGATATTATACCTGAAGAATACGCATTCGTTTTACATTTCGAGAAATGCGGAAGTCTTGTACTAATAAAATCAAGAATTTGGCCAGGTATGACTTTCTTCCACGAAATTAATACAAATAAACACGGTTTCATTTACTATGGATGTGGCAGAAAAAATTTTGACTTGCTATTTGGGATTTAATAAAGAAAGGTAATAACATTTCCGAATATTTATTTATTAAGGGTGAAAATATGGATTTCAAAATTGGTGTTATACAACTCCTTAGGTGTGTGTATGGTATTCCTTTTTCAACGGTCAGAGATGAAATTTGGATTTGATTTAACTATGTAAATATATATATTATCTTTTTAAAGTAATTGGAACTTACAGTTTTTAAAAACCCTTTGTTTCTTCAAAATGAAAGTTTCCCTTAATAAAGGGTAATAATAAACTGTAAATTTTAAAAAATCTTCGCTTTAAATATAACAAAAAAAGAGGCTAAAAGTCTTAAAAGTATTACTTATTAATCTTAGCAAAACTAAATTTTTTTTACCTTTTGAAAATTCAAATTAGTTTCAAAGTAGTTTAACTCCTTAAAAATGTTGCATTTTTACGAATATCTCAGAAAACGGTTTGCGTTTGACACTGAGAATATTTGGTAAATTTAAATCCTAGTAATTCTTCTATTATTTTATTACTGGTACACATTGTATATTGTACTAAATCACATATAATAGAAGATAATTTATAACAAATCAAACCTTTAATAAAATTAAGGTATTGTAATATTTTAAAACAGCAGCATTATTATTGCTAGATGCTGCCTAGATTTTTATTGATATAAATATCTAATAGTTCCGGAATAGAAAGAGAATTTAAGAAATATATTATATATGTATACATATATATAAAATAACAAAACCGTTAAACGGTTTTTCTCTAGTACAGTACCAAACATCTTTTCTATTCTCCAAATGAACGAACGAAGCCGCTTTCGCCTCTGCACTGTTTTATCATCATTTAACTGACACTTTACTCCAGAAATCAAATTTGTTTGTATTGAAATTTAGTGGCGCGAACATTCTTTGGTATCATTCGTTTTAATTACTTTAAATTTATTGTATTCGGAGGTTTTCCAGCAATATTTAAGTATGTCCGAACAAATTGTGGAGCCACAAGCAGTAGAGGAAGAGCCCAGTGTGACGATGATAGATATTTTGGAGCTGCAGAAAGAACTTGAAGAAGAGTCAGCAGCTGTTTTAGGTGGTTCCGATGAAAAATGTTGCACGTACTCCAAGGTAAGCCGCTGGATTTTGCAAAAAATTGGTAATATATGCTATTTAAACTATGTTACTAGGGTTACATAAAGCGACAGGCGCTCTATTCCTGTTTAACTTGCTGTCCAGATGCTCGGAACGACATCCGGAAAAGTGCTGGCATTTGTCTGGCTTGCAGCTATCAATGTCACGAAAATCATGAGCTTGTCGAATTATACACAAAGCGCAAATTTAGATGTGACTGTCCAACGACCCGAAATTATGGGAAAAAATGCTGTTTCATTGAAGGAACAGAAAAACACGAGGAGAATACTGCAAACATTTACAACCAGAATTTCTCTGGACTTTACTGCGTATGCAAGAAGCCTTATCCTGATCCCGATGATTCGGTGCAGGATGTAATGGTGCAGTGTGTAATTTGCGAAGATTGGTTTCACACCCGGCACCTTGAAACCGTCATTCCAAAATCGGACTCTTATTCTGAAGTTATTTGCGGAATGTGTATGCAGGCGTGTAGCTTCCTCCAGGCCTACACGGGACTCGCTGTAAACAAGATTGAAGGAACCAGTGAATTGGTCGATGTTTCAGTTCTGGAGGAGGACGATAAACTAAAGTCCGAGCTGGACAAGAGTATTTCCGATATTATGAACATTAGCCAGTCCACCTCAGATACTTCTGCGAATGAGAGTGAAGCGGAGCCTTCAAGTAAGAAAGCGAAATTAGACGAAGGCGTGGAGGCTTGTCGAAAACCGTCTGGTCCAACTGGATATAAAAAAGGTAATCTATCCCATGTCAAATATGTGTCGACTCCTTCCTAATGAGTAGTTTTCTCCAGGTGCTATATTTTGGCCCGATAATTGGCGTGAAAATTTATGCAAATGTTCTAAGTGTACCCGGATGTATAATCTCATCAATGTTTCGTTTTTACTTGATCCCGAGGACACTGTGCTGCATTACGAGCAGGACGGCTTGAAAAAAGTACAAGAATCTGAATATGAATGCGAAGTGAGAGCTCTGTCTACAATGGATCGAGTACAACAAATTGATGCTATCACCGAGTATAATAAAATGAAAGATAAATTAATGGAATTTCTCCATTCATTTGCGGTTAACAAAAAGGTCGTCACTCAGGACGACATCAATTCGTTTTTCCAAAGAATGAAGAACGAAAAGAACTCCGATTTAGGAATTCCATACTTTTGTCGTTAATGTAACACATGTTTCTAATTTATCCAACTTTATTTAAATCTTATGTGATTGTCCTGTATTTCATTAGAAACGAAATAAATTTGCTTTTCTATTTCTAAAAAAACAAAATATGCATTCATATTTTTTATAATAACATTCGCGCTTAGTCTCCACATAGTAGATGCAAGAATACACAAGATCTAAAAATGAAACCAATTCAAATGCCTCTGACACTAATCCACTGAAATATGTAGGTCCAAAAAATGCCATAGTTATCGGCTGGTCATCGTTAAACTATTGTAACATCTGATTTTAATTGGCTTTTTATGCTATTACTTTTAACTTTACTTAAGCTTACTTTCTCGTGTTTTTAAAATAAATCAATTCAATTTAAGCATAAAAGTGTTATGTGTGGTTTGTATTTATCGGAGTTGCGCCATATGAATTTGAATATTAAAATGAATGGTAGGTAGTATGCACACCTGCATTTATTTTATTCAATTCGAAAAACCACGTTGATCAAACTTATAAAATTATCTAATCTGAAATAACACAGATTTAAGTTAAGGTTTTCTTCAATCAAATAGACGCTAAAGATGGCGTCAATGACTCGGCTTCGTCAGTCTGTTATGATCTTAAACATTTGTTGCATTAGCAAATGGAAATTATTTTATAAAATGCAAGTGCAGGGACATATTAATTAGTTCTGTGGACGGACGTATTCAGTCTTAGTTCTGATTATTTTTAAAATTAATGGTATGATGAAGTCAATTTTGTTAGTCGCCATTTCCAATACTCAAAATGAAAATGTTATTTTGTTTTGTGGTGATAGGGTGTATGCAATATGCCCACTGAAACCCTCACACAAACTTGGATCTACCATTTTATCCTCTTAGCAGGACAATTTCGAAAAATCCAAATTAATTAGCTTCGGTGGTTTTGGTTGCGGCATTAATGGACCAGTTAGGACATGTTATTTACATATGTACATATGCATGTATAGATTAAAACGGAAAACTAAAGCACTTCCCATCTTCTAATATGCCAGCATTGTTCAACTAGGACCCAATTTCATATTCCAGCACTCAAGTCAAGACACAATAACATATTCGAGACCAATGAACGTGGATCGGGCAAAATTTGAGCCGAATAGCCAGTGATTCGCTTGACTGGTGGATCATAAAGTACGAGGAATGGAATTTACGGAGAGTTTTATATAAAATATATTTTATAATGACTTTAAAATTAAGTTAAATGTGATTACCACAACTAGAACAAGCGTTGCCGACTACTAAGGAGAATTTTGTTGATCTCGATCTCGAATTCGAACTCAGCTAGTGATGACAACGATTAATGGGATGAGTGCAATAATCGATTAATCGAACAGAATTATATATACTCTTCTGATAAATCAACGATTTTTCGATTAAGAAGCATCAAATGAACATATTCTGTGCTTGCAATTAATTACTTCCTTTATTTAGTGCGCGGCCACGATTAATCATATTTGATTAATTGCAAATGTTTACCATCTCTACTCTCCAAAACGGAGATAAATGCAAGTGTACACATGTAGGGACAGAACAAGGTAAATTGAATTTACTTTAAAATAAGAGAGATGCTTATCTCGGATATTTGAAGACTGAGGTAATGCTTTCACCTCAATTTGCATTGGACGTCGAACCAACAAGCAATTGACAAAAAAGAAAAAATCAAAGTACTTCAAATTTTTTTTCGGAACCACAGCAATTGTATGAAGAAGTCTACTAGTAGTACTAACATATTAAACAGCCATGAAAAAACATAAAACCTAGAGAAATTTAGTAAAGAATACTATTTGTCTATATATGTTTGCGGACTGTAGAAAGGGAAGATGCAGCCTTAACAGATTTCGCGCCTAGGCAATCACTGTGCTATGCCCTACTCTAAATCTAATAGTAAATTTTACATACATAGGTGTAAACCAATGCTACACAGAGTTGGTAAGTCAACTTTGCTATCTAAGTCGAGCACAAAAAGAACTGAGATGTCTACATACAAAATGTAAATAAATTGTAGTTGTAAAAGTTTAGTTTATTTTATATCACCATAGATTACATTTGTAAAGATATACAATTGTATATACATACGTATGCATCTAATTCAATTTAATGCCATCAAACGAGGAATTATATTCATAAAATCCAGATTTTCCAATATGTGAACATACGTGTGAAAGATTTCATAAGCGGGTGGGAAAACTCAATATTTCTTGAGAAGTGCTCAGCCGCAGAATCCACCCCTTCCTGTTTGCCAAACTTGATGCCAACTCAATCGAGTTTCGGTTTTTTAAAGAGAATTTCTTCATGGTTACCTTATCTGTGATTTTCAGCGGAAGTGGGAAAAAGTTCAAAGGCGCAGATGTTAATTTAATGCAATACTACGGCTGAAGTATATTTGTGTCCAATTTTATATACCATAGCAGCTTTTATAGTTGCTAAGATAACATACACATGGCTGACATTTCTTGGAGTCCTATGGAGGAATCTGGTGGTACTAATGGACTGAATGAATTTGGATAGTGCCGGAAAAGAACCGTGTCGAGTTGGACGAAACTGAGAAACATAAGGAAGAAAAATATAATGTGAGTTTATATTTCATATTATTGTGATTTATTATCATTTTTTTTTGGTGGAGCGGAAAGATGAGTCCTCATCAAAAGAGATACTTATATGTCTGACATGTGCAATGTCAAAATTTTTATAACTATTAAATCGTTTGTTTTAATGTACGCAAATTTTCTAAATTCTCAGAAACCAATCTGAAGAACTCGTAGTCGAAGTGAAACGAATGGTGGAGAAAATCATTGTGTTTTTGGTATCAGATTATGTTTAATGACGTTATGAAATTACTGTCGAATGATAAACCAAAGTATAGTGGATATCTAATTTATTAAAACTTGAAGACGAGTTGGAGAGCAGCTAGATAAAAAGGACACCACCGGTAGCAGACACGGAGTAACTTCTGACGAAAAGAAAAGAATGGCCCGGGAGGAAATGCTCAATATTTAAAGGTAACATTTTTCTATGTGAAATTTATCCGCGTAAAAAATAGTTGAGGCTTTTGTATGAATTTAGAAACTTGTTGAATGTTGAGGTCAGTTGTCCGGTTCCTTATTTCCTTTTTATTTCGCTATTCTTCCATTTCGATTTGAAATACCTTCGTTGGTAGCTACTGGTTAGCGTTTAACCCTGATTGTGGATATTGAATCTCATTTTTAGTTATTTTATGAATTGAATTATGTGAAAATGTTTTTTATACAATGCAACATTATAAATTCACATAAAAAAGAGAGGCTTTTTCTTTTTCTAGAAGGAAATTTGACGTATTCTCCCTTAGAAAAATATTCCATTACTTAAAGTGCATTTAACATCAAATAAGATGTTTAACAATTGCAAGGGAAAAAATTTTTACCAAATTTAATAAAATTCACGTTATTATATCAAAATCTTAGAGGTCATTACTTAAAGTGTTGAAAAAAGTGTTATTTTTTCTATTTAACCAATAGCGTTGTTTTGATTTTATAAAAAGTAATTAAATATAAAATGCATATATATTAAAATACGTAGGTTCAGCGATCTAGGACATAGTCATGTAGATACATTTTTTTCCAATCCGAATGTTGCAATTAAAATCAATCAAATGAGAAAATTTGTTATAAGAAATTAAAAGAGCTAGCTCGAGTTGACTTGAGACAATAATTCAAGACAATGTACATATATTTGGATACAGTAATTGATGCACAAACCAGCTTTAGAAATTACGTGATAACGCTCGAATAATTGCAGATTTATTAATTTAGGTTTATTATAATAAGGTAATTCAGGTCGATTTTACAATGGCAAGTCTCTTAAAGCAAGCCAGAGAAAACGTTATTGCATTGATTTGAAAATTTATGTAGCTACGATTTGGCGGAAAAGTTCAACATATAAAAACTTTAAAACAAAAGGATCTGTAATGTCTGGACCAACAAATAATAAAGCTCAGAAAAGAACTAATTTTGGTATCAACATAGTTAATATGAAGTTTGAATACTACAAGTTAATCAAGGCAATTTGATTGCCTTAATTATTTAGTATTAGATTAAAATTACATAAGTGAGGTTTTCCCACCGACTTCAAAAATATAGGAAAGTCTTGTATTTAATGTGTAAAGTAGTAACAGAGCACTTTTAATATAATTATTTTATACTTTTGAGGGCTTCTGATTTTTTGGAATCGGTTATATATTTTTTTTTAAAAACATGATAAACATTTTTAAATTGTATGAAAGCATTATAACGGCGGCCGTTTTGCATAGAAATATATTTAGGTATAAAATTACGCTTTTCCAATTCATCATGTTAATTTTGTTTTTACTAGTCAGGATTTTCTCTTTACGATATTATTTATCTTTTAGCATCGATGGTGCGAACCCGTGAGGTTTTGTTGTGTTAATCAACTTATTTGCGAATATTTTAGGTTAGTGTATATTTGCTAATTTCTTGTCGCTATTGTGTTCATTTAGTCTAAATGTTGAAGAAAATTTAGCTGCTAAATATTTTGCCAGATTGATATGTAACTACAATGGCATTGTGTTTTTAGCAACTAATGTTTGTGCATAGCTTATCCTGTAGATGGCAAATATTTCTCTTTAGCCAAAATTTATTTGGTTATTGGTAATGATTTCTTTCACGTTTATTTTTTAATGCTTGTTAAAATAGTTAAAGCAAGAATACTGTAGCATGCATGATTAAATAAAAACTAAATAGATAAAAGGACAAGCGAGTATATTATAATAATTTTTCTTAACCACCTTAGATTTTTCTCACAAATTTCCATATGGTCACTTGTTACAAAATATAAAATTCAGTTATGTTGTAAATATAACAAAAAGGACATTTAATATAATATTTATACTTGCAGATGCTGTTTTCCAAAAGAGTGATATTTATACAAACCTACAAGCAACGATTTTTCATACTTTTGGCTTTCGTGACTGGTACTGTTCTCCTTCTGAATTGGACTTCTTCTGCTGCTGAATCAGAAAAATGTTTTGCGGACATAGACAGCGTTGGAGTCCGGAAGTTGGAAGATATTTTATTAAGTGCAAGGAAACCTACACCCGGAAAAAGTATATTTTTCCACGAGACATCTTGTGCCCGGGCTTCTGGAGTTCATCTCAGTGCTAGAGAAGCTTGTGCCGTTGAATCTGCTGCGTTGATGAATCCCCATCTGGACATTTTTGTACTATTTGCATCCCCTAGAGTTTTTTCAAATGCAACCGCTACGCCTATAATTGACGCCCTTCACTCTTATTCTAATATTTATTTACGAAATATTAACTTATGGACGTATGCAGCTGGTAGTCCCATCTATGAGTGGTTAAAAGATGGAAAATTATTCGAATCGAAATACGTAATATCACATACCTCAGATTTCTTGAGATATTTAACTTTATGGAAATGGGGTGGTACTTATCTAGACCTAGATGTAATTGTAAAAACAAATCTTGGAACTCTAAAAAGCAATTTTGCTGGTGCTGAGTCTGAGAAATTTGTAGCTGCGGGTGTTTTAAATTTCGATAATTATGGATTTGGTCATCAAGTTGCAGAGCTTTGCTTGAGGCATTTCCAAATAAATTTTGATGGTGACGAATGGGGAAACAATGGCCCAGGAGTAATTACAAAGGTGCTTCAAGAAATTTGTAAAACGAAATCGACAAAGCTTATGAGTAAAGAACGTTGTTTTGGGTTCAGAGTTTTTCCTAAAGAAAAGTTTTATGCTGTGCGATGGTGGAATTGGAATCACTTTTTTGAAAATAAATATTTGCAGTCAACAATCTCACAAACGAATAACTCTGCAATTGTACACGTTTGGAATAAACACAGCAAAAATAAAGTTATTAATGTTGGGGCACCCGTTGCATATGGGAAATTGGCTGAGAAATTTTGTCCAAAAGTATACCGATCATGTGGGGAATATTTTTAACGTAGTAGTAAACTTCATATCATGACCAAAAAGAAAGACTTATTCCTATTAAGTTACCCTTTAAAGCCAATGTAAACGAACCTAGTTAGTGTTATCTTAGCCATATCGCAACATACTTAGGTACATATCATTTAACCCATATCAGTTTATTTTGAATAATAAGCATTTTCCCCAGACTTATTAAATTTAGAAGGTAAAAGAGTGAGAATTATGCAATTTGCGTATTACATTTAAATAAGTTCTTAATTTAAGACGTTATTCTTCATGTAAATTGTTTGTAAATGATGATTGCTCAGATAAAATAAAATTATAACAATAATTCGTTATTTGTAAGATATACATAGATTACTTGAGTTCTTTTCAAAATGGGAAATAAGGAAAGTCCTGTTATTTGTGGGAACATGTCTGCTTTCAACCATCACAGTATTTTTATAATGAAGCATTATAAGCTGTAACTTTTATCCTGTGTTAAACGAAACGTTGTTTTTGAATATATAAAGAAAAAATTAGTATAACATTCGTTTTTTATTTTACTTCTAAATCTTTGAAAATTAACAACAAGCCTATATGTTTTAAAATGATTCGTTTCATTTCTTGCTGTAAATATTGTAGAAGAGGATGCATAAGTATAGAATTCAAAGATTGAATCTCTAATACTTATTAATTAATAATATTATCTATCAACTTGGCCTAAGGAGATCTTTTGTACAAATACCAGTATTTAAGTCTAGATAAAATGGCGGCGTAACAGCTGCCTCAAAACTACAACTTGATCTTCCACAGTTAGAATAAAATGCTGTTTTTCCAAAAATATAGCATAAAATCTAGTAAACTTCGTAGGATTTTTTCGATTAAATAAAATTGACCGGTTTCATGACCGATTTAGCTGGTTTCCTTTAATAAATGTCATTTTGTGGAAAAAGCAATTACAACTACAAATTAAAGATAGAGATTGAGATGACAACAACGCAGTTAATCTCTATAATAGCATGGATATCTCTAACAAAACGCGTTCACTATTTCCACTATTCTGATATAACCCGCAGCATTGGTGATTTGTGGAATGAACCTATAAACACGACCACATTGTATTGTCACCGAAGTTTACCATGTGTTCAAACTTTCATAACGTTTGGTAAGATTGAAGTACAAAAAGTTTGTGTTGCCTGATTTGATCAATACAAAGTAAACAAGAAAGTGGCGTATACTATGATTCTCAACGGCTCAGTTATTGATACGACTTTATTTAATATTGGAAAAATGGACAGTAACTATGCTCATCAAATTAAAATAAAATTATTTACAAGAGTGAATGGGATTAAGGAAACAAATTAAAGACATTTTTTTATAAATTGTGTATTTCTAAAAGTTTATAAAACACATAACAAAAGTGTGCTATTTTCTCTCATCTGTAAGAATATGTGTTTAAAAGAATACACTGTGTTTATATGAATCTTGTATAAATAAGGCAATTTCTTGTACTTTAGTTATAGAATTTTGTTCCTTACATTGCATATACATATTTTGTTTAAAAGTCATTTATAAAAATACCAAAAAGTCAAATTGTATTTTAAATGCCACCATCAGTTACTTTATAAATCTCTTATGGAATAAGAATGTTCTAACTCTAGGTAATAAAATATGGGCATGCTCTACCATTTTAATATTTGTCGCAAATAATCTTTATAAGCTCAATATTTAATTATAATGCAAATGAAATTTCAAATCTGGAGTTTACTTAACACTGACTTTCAAGTCGGGTGGTCGATTTTTGCGTTGTCGTTTCTGCTTCACCATTGGTTTGACCATGGGAAATACTTGTAATTACTGACTTAATGACCACTGAACTTGTATTGGTTTCGGTAGTTTTGCTGTAAATTGTTAAAATAGAATTACGCATCAAATTTATTCTATTTTATTTCATTACCCAAGTGGCGTCAAATCTTTTAAGTTCGGCATATTGTAGTCTGTGATGTCTTTCATATTAACTGTAGTCAACGTATTGTTTGTTTGCGTACTTAACACCGAAAGACGTCCTATGATTATCAGGTAAAACGCATAAATTTTTACGGACTAATTAAGCGTAGAGAACGTTGTACTTACCAACTGTTTCTTCTGTCGTGGTAGAACAAAGCGTAGTTGTTGTACTATTCAAATGATCCCGAACCGAATCAACTGTGATGTCCCCAGTGGAACTTGTAATTGTTTCATTAGCTCTATTTGGAGACACTTGGAATCCGTTGGTAAGACTTCCACTACCAGAGATCTTTGAATCAATATTGACTTCTAAGAACTGTTCGGAGTCTTTCACAGCATTAACATTATCAGTTGAAATTGCTTCAACAGTTTCTTGTTCGTTTACACTCGCTGTATCAGTTTCCCGTTCTGTAAGAGGCTCTAAATCGATAGCTCCAGACGAAGTAATAATCTTCGATGTTGAAAGTGAAATGCGCTGTAGTTCGGACGATGACATCATATAAATCGCCTCTCCGAAATTTGTGAAGCAAAGTGAAGTTATTCCACTGCAAAATAAATATATTAGAAAGTAATAAATATAAAAATAAAATTTCAGTACTTTATGTCTTCTCTTTTTACAGCTGCCGCATTAAGCTGCCTTTTAAGTTCAGGAATTGATAAAACAAGAATGTCTCCCAAATTAGTTAAGCAAAGTAAACCAATTTCATTATGAATGTGACCATCACTGGCACTGTCGTCGCCACTTGTATTGGCTAGTTCGTTCGTTAGTCCTTCAATACTTTTGTTCTTCTGAGGACTGCAACCATAATGCTGTAGAAGTTCTGGTGAAATCCGGCAAGAGAAAATTGCAAAGGCCAGTTTGCGGACTCGAGCACCTTCATGTGCTGTGAGCTTATACTTTGTTACAGGTTTCAGTTGTGGCAGTGAAAATACTTTGAATTGTTCCTCTGATGCAATCAAAACACGATGGGGAGCAGTGCCCGATCCAGTAAAATCGAGAGGAATACCAGCACTATCAAATATAGATATTCCAACTACAGGTGCCCGGTGTTTTAATTGTATTTCTTTCGCAAGTTGTGCAGTTATTGGCTTTTTTGGCGCTTGATCATCATTTTGTTCTCTATTTGCAGGTATATGCAAGAGAAAAACAGATACGCAGCTGGAGTTCGTTGCTGACCATAACGTGGGGGAAGTTGAATGAACTTAAAAAAATATTACCAGTTTAACGATTATGAGGCTTACATTATGATTTGAGAACTTACTATTCGTTATGTAAGTTTTAGCAAAAAGTAAACATCTGACCATTGATCCCATGCCATCGTCAACAGGTCTGGCTTCAACTTGTCTCTCCACAGGGCGTGTCTCCAACTAAATAAAAAATATTCAATATTTCTTTATATTTTGTTATTAGGTATTAATGTCTTCGTTTTTACTACCAAAACATGGTGTCCCTCGACCCAATTTATCTATATAAAATTATAAATAGCAATCATTAATCATTGCCAATACATAAATTCCAGATTCAATGATGATCGGTGATTACTGTATACAAAGGACCATTATTCTAATTTTCACTTCAGTTTTCATAACGTAACACTTATGACTGAATTGAAAAAAATTCTTCCTAAATGGTCTCCTCAAGGAAAATCATGTGAGAACTGGAATGTGGTTTCATATTCAAACAGTTTTTGGAAATGCTATGGAAGTTAATGTCTTTGTTAGCCAATTTGAACGAAATCAAGGTCAATTGTTGACATAAGTAGAGAAATCTTAAATCATATTATATAAACGAGTTCAATGCTTCGGAATTATTGAATTTATGTTAATTTTTTTTTTATTAATGTCTTGTTTGTTTACGTATAGGCTCTGACACATTCTTGTGCAAACTCCTATAATTTTGCTGTTAAAGCATTAACTGGAACAGATTTGCTACCCCGCACGAATATACTTTATTATTGAAAAACTTACCGTAGTTGCCTGTGTAGCATTGGACGGATTGCTTCTTGTTGATCTTCCTTTCCGCAATCGTCTGAAAGATTCTCGTAAAGTTTTCTTGAACGATTTTCTTCGTGAAAGTTGTTCTCCAGCTCCCGTTAAATCTAAAATTATAAAATATTAAATAAGAATACTGAATAGAATTACTTAAAACCAATTACCATTTGGGTTCAATGTACATTTATGAAAGACTGGTTGGTGATTTTGATAATCAAACAATACTAAACCGTGAGCAGTTCCTGCAGAAAGTAAATTCCAAGAGCTCTGTAGTGCCAGACAAGTAATAGCTGCTGGAGGAAGAATTTGCAAAACTCCCGTAATATGAATACTTAAATCCTCATCAAATGTCTTCTCGTTGTCTAAGAGGTGTTGTCGTATTTTCAACTGATCATGTCCCTTCCAAACAAAACCGTCACGATCACTTACAATATTCATTGTTGTCACTTTAAAAGACGCGCCCCTTTCTGGTTGATTAAAGCTAGCCATAATAATGTGACCAGCCGTTCCAGCAACAACCAAATTTCCAGTTTTTGGACAAAGTGCTATCTTTTTTATTGCCAAACGAGGATCATCAGAATATGGATCAAAAATGCCTGCTTTGCGGAACGGCGGTTCTGAATCCTCAAATTGCTCTTGATTTTCAATTGGATGATCATCCATATCTCCATCCCTTGAATTATAAATTTTAGAGTTTTACGCAGTCTCTTAACAAAATTTACAATTGTGCTTACCCAAACAAGTTAGCTGTTTTGAAATGGTGTATTGGTTTTAAAATGACTCCTGTGCAATCCCAAAATTTAACTGAACCATCTTCGTGGCCAGTTAACAAAATTTCATGATCCTTACGGGATTCGTTTTCATTTTCTTCCGTCAAATATCCTCCAGAAATAGGCCAATCAATTTCGCTAAACTCTGCTTCTTGTTCTAAGCCTGCTCGCAAAATTTTCTCATAGACTTCATCTGTAACTTGTGACGCTAGGTAATTGCATGTGATGGCTGAAGCATGAATTGAATGTAAATACGGGGTTTTTAAAACTGGTAATGCAACATCAGTTAAGTCATAGGCACAAAGCTCTTCTTCGAGAAGTACAATTAAAACTTCAACTTGGTCCGGATCAGACTGTTTGAAGGTTACGAAGAAGTCGATCACTTTCGAAGTGAAATCAAGGCATACTTTCATGTCAGAGCTATGCACTGACACGCAGTTGTGATCACCGTAAGCAGATCTTGGCATTCCTCCAGAGAATATTACTACATCTCTAAAGCTGTAAAATTAAATATTAATATAAATCTCCTCATAACAAATGAGAAACACTTACCCTCTTTTGCCCTTGACCAAACCGTTGATGCTTTTGCAAGGATCAGGACCATACGGAACATAGTTTTGATCTTTTGGCGTAGTAGAACTGTCCACCATCCATGTAGCGAACGAACCGTCTGCATGATACCAAGTAAATTCGGATCCATTTGCATTAACAAATAAACCAACGCTTTGTCCATGGCCAGGAGCAATATAAGAACGAATAACCTTATTGATTTCAAGATCCCAGAGAACACAAAGTCCTCTATTGTACGCAATCAGCAAGTGATTCCATGCATTTGGGAGTTGTTTTATGGATTCAATTGCTCCTGGGTTAAGTTTGTACGAAGAAGGCACTTGCTCAAGAACAACGTCATGGTATATAACGGGCTCTTTAACTGAAAACGTTTTAAGATCAAACTGATAAACATTTCCCCCTTCGGTCCCAATCCAGACAACATCTTTTGACAGCGAGCAGCAAAGAGATGAAACTTTTTTCAATTTTCCGTCGAATGGCAGAGATTTTATCGGGACCAACATTGATCCTGCTGGTTCCCATAACACGAGTTGGTTACCAGTGGTCAAAGATAATATACGCCCAGTCCCCTTGACCCACTCTAATATTTGAACAGTGCATTCTGCTGTATTTCCGCTCGTTGAAGTATGTTGACCATAAAACTCAACGCCAGGGCGGCCAAAAACCTTGATATTATTCATATAAATATTTAAGTTTTTAAGTACATGATTTAATAAATGGTACCTTGATTGCGCCTGAATGTGTACCAATAGCAAACAAACTCATCTGAGGATCGTAGGCTATGGCGGAAGGTTTATGTGGAAATCCATGTTGAACTGTCTATAGAAAATTTAAGGATAGTAAAATATTTCCAAGAATTCTGATCATAAATAGGCAAAGAGTCTAAGGCATAATTTACTGCCCCTGCAATCCAGCGGTGAAGTATTTTTTTGTTTTTAGGTGTGGCTTGGTATGAAGAAGGTGCAAACAATTGATTTATAAGGCAGGATTACAAAAAAAGACATTGCATTTTTCAACCAACTTCAGTATACTATATTTAAAATTTAAGTCGACTTAAAAAGGGATAATGTTTTATTCACAAACCTGGGTGCTCTATGTGGGCATTCTAATTTATTTTTGGACCATATCAAGTTAAAAGTTTTCCAATTTAGGTACTTTAAATTAATAACTAATTAAACCTAAAAGATTGTCAAACATATTCATTTAAACGCTTATGCCTATGACACCTTTGTGAATCTGGCCTTAAATCAATGGAAACAAAAATTTGACCTTCTGCCAATTCGTATACCGAACAGTTTACTATCAATGGCCAATAATGTATTTAGCATATTTAGATTAGTTTTAATTTGTTCTATTTATTCATCAGAGAAACCACATACTACAATCGCAGGTAATATGTAGGTAATAAAAGCCGTAAATATGGACAAATATATTTACAAGCAAATTCAAAATATGGAGCAATCCATGAGACTAAACTCAGTATGGGCACAAATATATCAGTGGCGAGACCGATAACAATGTACAACTAATCTAAACTTGAATCATCCGGCTAAATATTGTTATCAACATTTGTATCACCGATAAGATTCGTAGGAAACGTTTAATAGCGGGCAGATAAAAGCAAACGCCTCATTCCTATAAACAGAAAGTGATAGAGCGGTATGGCTGTACCGCAATTTAACTCATTACGAAAATTTTTGTTGGTAACATATCAAGGTGTGGTAGCTGTTAAGCCTCAATCCGTTCTTTTTTTCATTTCTCGATGACAGCACTATCGCTTATGTGGAGATATAAAAAAGATAAAATCCTTTTTATATGAGGTAATAAATAGCCAAGGTAAAATTACGCCACCGCTATTAATAAATGTGTACATGGCTCTGCCTTTTCACTTTCCCTAAATATGATTTTAATATTTGTTAACCTTTTTCCCCATTCATTTTCATGTTTTTAATTCCAGATACATATAATAATAATAAAGTTATCTCACGTAGCTCTACTTGCATACATATTATTTTTCAAATTATGAAATTGATTTGTAAGCAAAATAATACAGTAAATCAATAAAAATGAAAAACCACTTCATACATTTTTTTGCCTTTGATTGCATTAATGTTCTGTAAACATTTTATTCTATAACCAAAAATAATTGGGACACTAACATTTCCTGTTATCAAAATCTACTTCGTACAACTCCTTAGCTTTCAACTTCAATTTAATGTTTTTAATAATTGTAGAGAAAAAGCAGAATCCTGTATTATATCAAATTTTCTTAGTATTTAAATTAACAAAACTAAAATCTTTTTGATGAGATTTCGTTTCTAAAGAGTTCTGAAATATACCGTGAATTATTGGACAAATATAGGTCATAGTAATATGAATAGTGAAGTTATGAGACAGTTTTGTTGATTACATTAGTAGTTTTAACAATTTCAAGAGTTTTCTGTAAAAGAGTAAACATAAAACCATTATGCTAAAATAGGCTGCAAACATAAAAACAACCAGCTCTTTTCAACAATTAAATATATATTTATTTTTTCTTTGAAGCTGGGTCAATGTTCATTAATTACCGAAGTTTAACCAATACAGGAAAAACATAAATTTCTTTTTATATAACACCTGCTAGTTATGTTGTCGACCAGACGACGCTTGGTTAACGTGCAGCAGCTTATGGCGAGTTGCATAATAAAACGCAGACACAGTTTTTATATTTATAAAAAATTGTAGCGAAGTTCAACAAACAAGAATTTTTTGAAGCTTCGGTTCAAAATATTTGATTTTCGTCGTGGTCTCAGTTATTTTTAAAACCATACAGGTTCATTTACTTCTTAATCTTATCATTTGATGGTGACAGTTTGAATTTGAGGCACTTTCGTAAAAACACTGTGCTAATCAAGAAAACATTTGTATACTTAAGATAAAGTCAAGCATAGACTTGATATTTGTTTGAATGTCGCAGCATAACCTCACAACTGGATAGAACTCGACAAATACAATACAAACAATACTAGTCTAATTTTCTAGACCTTTACTTCATTAGATATATTAATAAGATTAGATTATTTACCTTTCTATAAGCGAACAACTCCTTTTGTAATCTTAGCCTTTCGGCGGATGGTTGGTGGGTCTTTCCCCGTATGAACTTTAACATGCTTATTCGGAAGTTACCGGAAGAGATAAATAATCGTCAATATCTAGAAGATAAAATTAAATATATTTTTAAAATATGTTTATATGAAATTAAATAAAGCCTATTCACTAATCAAAAACAAAAATTTAATTTTAATATAGGCGCTTTATTTAAAGAATTACAATAGTTTTAGAAATCAAAAACACTTAAAAAATATTATAAATATTTATGCAAGAATATCGTTTAATGGATCAAGTAGAGTCGTCTACTTTTACGTTTTATCTTGAATCGTAAACAATAACAATTTGCCAACAGCAGACAATTAAAAGCGATAAGGACAAATGTTTGTGTGAGCATATTTACAATTAACGATATGAAGCGTAGGTTTTACATAAAAGGATTAAAAGAGTGTGCGTGATTTCCCAATCCACTCATGGTCAATTTCAATTGACAATTATACACATTCTATGTTATTTTAATTTTTTTAAGTTGAAGGTCCTTTAAGGATCGATGCATATGAATAATTTTAATATTATTTCAACAAAAAAGTATAGATAAGTGTACCAAGACGTGTTTTTACTGATTTTGGCATTGTTTCTATTTTCACTTTAATTTGATAATTCAAATAGTTTGCATTATATTATTTCTAAAGTCATAAATTAATTTCTTACACAGATTTTTAGACAAAAACCTGAATAAATAAATCTGCATGCATGTCATAGACACATTACATTTAATAGAGTCTGCCATTTGCCCGGTAATAAAACTGAATGACTGAATTGAAGCATTCGCTAGGGAATTTGGCATTCTGAACAAATTTTTTGCCATTTACATATTTCCTGAGATTTTTTTTTTTTTAACTAGTCGCCGACACCTTCTTGAGGCCGTTATATTCTATTAGAAAAAATGTAAGAAACATCAAAACTCTTTGATTTTTCATAATTTCTTGCCACGAGTTTTGGAAATTGTACTTGATGCGAACGTTCGTTCAGATGCTTGGCTTGAGTCATTGCTATTATGATTAAAATCGAACGTGACTTCAGTTCTATTCAGGACTCACTTCCTCGCTACCTCAACTTCCCACTCACCAACAACGGATGTGATGAACGTTCGCGGAAAGGAACCGTCTGAACGCGCACTCAGTTATAGCAGAAGATATTTCCAATTTGTCCCTGTAAGTTGGACAAATTTGTAATAATTTTGTTTTTTAAGTTCAGTTTTAATTCTACAGAAATGTATATAGAAATTTCAATATTTGATTAATAAACATCAAATTCCGTCATTTAGTGATATATACTTTAAAGAAGTCCTGTGAATGTTAAATTACGAATTAAGAAAAGTTACTATGACCAGCTATTTCAGAAAATCGAAAAATAAAACAGCAGGACATTACAAGCTTTGTTATAAAATAAATTAGAAATAATATTTTCAGGTCATTGACTTCTTCAGCTATCCTTTTAAAATAGGCCAAACGCGTATTTTTTGGGTTCGTTTCCTTGGTAGGCGGAAGAAGAATCTGAAGAACGCACGTTAAATTTTAATAAAAATTTAAACGAGTAATTCTGCAATTTTATTGTATGTAGTTTTTGGAGCAATTTGCTAATACAAATTGGGAAATTAAACATTTCGCCTACGCTCATTTCCTTTAGACTGCATAGTGTTACCCATCTTCTAGTGTGGACTCTACCAAACCGAGCCAACGAAGTATAAAAATTTGATCTTGTCAATTAAACAATTTACAAATTTTTAAATTGGTAAATCTCAGAGACGAAAATTCCCCCCGGAATGAATCATCGGTGCGGACGGGAACTCAGGAGTTTTCGCTTCTTCGCTAGGCAGGTATGCGATTTGTGGTCTTTGTCCTTGAGATTACATTTTTATCAGAGCAGACCCTCAACAGGTGTAAATAGGCTCACTTGGCTATCTGCAAACCGGCTATTTGCGAACTCGACGACTGCAGAATACGCACAGAAAGGAATGTAGACCAAAGAAAGAGGATGAGCACAGCTGTGTACAGTTCCCGCTTGAAGCCGCACCCAATTCTGGCCTTCCATGAGCCTCGCAGCGACATTAGTTAATTAAATACCAAAAACTTCATGAAGCTTATTTCACAAAATCTTACAAAATGCTCTTTTCTCACGGGTCAAATAAAAATATTCTTCCAAATAAGAACAAGTTCGCGTCGCCTTGACGATATCTGGCTTCACTCTATGCGAAAATTCTTTATAACCCGCGAAACTTTGCTAAAATCCCAACAGAAATTAGGGAACAGTGCTTAGCACAAAATAACAACTTAGAAGAATTTTCTAAACACCTTTTTAATTATAAAACGATCAAGTAAACTCTGCAAAAAGAACTTTGTAAATTTTCTGACGTTCAACAACACAACACCCCACCAGCTCACCGTAACTCATTCCTTACTGGAAATGAAAACTAAACAAAATGTCTGCGACCGTACGAAACCTGTGCAAACGGAACAAAACAAGAATATAAAAGAAGTGATGTTGCAGTGCTGCCAGGTATGCATTTCCTCCACTGACGTAACTCTATTTATGTTCCACACATTTGTATGTTTTGAAAATGCAGCAAAATCAAAAAACGAGCGTTACTAATTGCAATCTTCATTAAAATGGCCTGGAGTCTTTGAATTTATAAATCATCGATTTTTGTAAGAGTGCAAAATAATTATAGAGTTTTGTTACAAATGAAGAGGAAATGATAGATATTTTTATCACTACATGTAGAAATTCAAATCAAGTTTTTTGTTTATTTATTTTGAAATGTATTGAACAGTTAAAATTATTTCATTTTATATTACTTCTCATAACAACTAAAATAGAATTGCTGAGGCAAAGAAAAATAAATGCAAGCACTAAACCAGCGACACAATCTTTGGTGGCTGATTCAAGGAGAAACATGAAGACAAAAGCAATTTCTATACAAACCAAGACAAGCTACGATGGAAAAAATATTGATTTTGAATAGCCTTTATTTTTTTAAATGTATGTACTATCAATTGCGAAATTAGTAGTTGTCATAGCTTTAATTTGTATACCTATTTTTAGTAAAGATAAAAGAGTAGGTGTTGAAGAACCGGGAAAAATAAATCCATGAACAGGATCAGCGTGAAAAACAAGCTGCGAGTGGCCGCCGCGTAAGATTTAAACAAACTTGGACTGGGCTGGGACCGACGGTCTCGATCGCTCGGAAGGTGGTCTGCAAAGGGGACCTCTAATTTCAGTTTTAATAAAAACTTATTATAAGTTTATTTACGATAAATATTACACATACTTTTCTTAGAATTGCTAATTTCTTCAGATAATTTCATCATGTATTCTTTTAAGAGCAAACAGTTCCCGAAGATGACGTCATTCATCGGTGCATGATATTATTTTAAATATTTATAATATAACCCTGGGCGACCTTGTAGGATAAAAAAGTGATTCTTTTTAAATTTCATTTTATTAAAGCTTGCGATAAATATGACGTGTTTCGCTATAGTACATAAAATGTTTAGTGGAGAAGGAAAGTGTGAAAGCTAATAAACTTAAATTATGCTAAGATCCGGTACGAATTGCATCGTAATTGTTTTGCTATGAGAGGGAACATTTGTCCTTATTTTCAGAAATGTTTGCCCCACCCACTCTAATTGGAGGGTTCTGATTTCGGCGATTTCGCTCTGCAGATTCGTCTAGTTCCATTATTGATAAAGCAAGTGCTTTGGCTAAGGCCTCGTCTTCGCTCTATAAATAAAGTTTTAGTTTACATTTGAATCGATGATTACAAAAATACTCTTTACCATATTTCCTTGAATAGTCTGCACTTTGCTGTTAGCTGTTGCAGTAGAGATTGCTTTGACTTCTGGACGATTTTGAATAGTACTGCTAGCCCTGAGAAAATAATGTTTGTTAATCTTGAGATATGGCTGATTATAATGAAACTCACGTAATCAAATTTCTTTGTGCTTCTCGAGTTCCCTGGCAGGAGTGATCGGTGCAGTGACGGTGCTTAAGGCAATAGTTCATCTTACAGATGGAGCACTGAAATGGGACTAATTCCTTTCTTTTGCAATTCTTGTATGAGCAGGCATTCGTGAATATCTTCCTCCGCTGCGACTTGCAGAACTGGTCCATGTGCTCCCCTACAGTCCTGTCGGGCGGAACTCCCCTGGGCGTCGGGACGGGCTCCTCGCAGAGAGGACACACGGGCACTTGGACATCATTTTTGTAAGCAGCGCTGCAGGAGTGCTGGAGGTAGCTATAGTGCTCGGAACAAAATATCTGATTGCATGCATCGCATTTCATGGGGAGAAAGTCTGAAAGCGAGCGGAGTTAGCTGCACTGCTTCTTGCTATTGTAATCGATGTACTATTACCTACCTAATTTGTTGCATGTTGACTTGGAGCAATGCTTTCCAAGGTGAGGAAATTCCATTTTTTAATTACAGCGGGAATGCCTTCTAGAATGATCAACAACACTGACTGGTCAATTTTGCTGTCAGCTCACTGCTTAAATGTCACTAATATTCACCGCACTCTAGTTCACCATGAAAAGCTGTGGTGTAATATACGCCTTCAGAAATGAAAACTATAGAAAGAGTCTTCGGAAAGGACCACCTGCACCAACGCGAAATGTTTTTCTCTTGGATAGTACAGTTAAAGCATGCAACATCCGTCGATTTTGGTGACCCAAATTTCCTAATGGAAAATATAATGTAGGGGGAAAGGGGCATAGCATATAAATTTGAACTGATCAATATTTGATTAGAATCTTTAGCTTTTATAAAAGGTTTTCTTTTATTAAAAAGTTGAAATGACACAATTTAAGAAAATTCGCTCAATGAAAAAATTCGAAAAATCCTATAACCCCTTCAAAAATATTTTTTAGACTTCACTACTGATTTTATCCCTGAATTAACTGAAATTCGCCTCCTATTTTTTTGCTCCCCTCCAGCGCCGTCTCGCTCTCCCTAAAGTAGTAAAAAATTTACCCTTTAAAACAGGGTCTTATGTTAAGGTTTTCAATGGGTAGAGGATGAGCTAATATTATTATCTTTCAAAACGTTCATAAGGGATTAAGATACCATCGTTGAAAAAAATTAACATTCGCTACTAACGGGGATAAAATAAATACAAGCATACCGACTCATCTTTAGTCATGAATGGACCCACAGATTGAAAAACCAGTTAACCTACATATTTACCTAATACAATATGAAAGCGTAGGAAACTATAATAAAATTATTTCATCGCAAACGGCTTACTCAATTAGAGAATCTTTGAATATGTTTTTAAAAATTCATTTTTCTCATTTGGTATAATAATGTACACAGTGACTAGCTGCTCGAAGTGTAGCAATTACACAAATGTATGGATGTACTGGAGGATATTGCTCATAATTTATGTAAATATATATCAATATAATATTATTATATATTATAATTGTGTAAAATTCTTGCAGCGCTATTTTCATTAAAACACCTCTAATTAAGGATTTTTCATGTGATGTACGCACAAGCGCTGTTCTCACTATAATTTTGCTATACATATGTGAGAATTCAAAATATCTCAACTCTTGAGAACAGGCCCCTATAGATCAACCGCATAGCGTTGCCTTTTCATTATGCTGGCTTTTAGTTGTTCTTATCAGAAGCAAAACTTGCAGTTTGCCATAGTCTGTTTTATCATAAAAAACCACTATCAGATAACCGTCAGCATCTTTTTATTACAATGATTCTTGTTGTAAATTTAACCATTGCTAGATATAAAATTGGCAACAGTAAAAAAAACAATTACGCTATAACGTAGGTTTGTAATTTTACTAATCGTCGAAAAGGAGTATAAAATATACTTCGATCTGCATCAAAGGTCAATTGAATTGAGAATTGTATGAGGGAGAAATCTGATTAAGAGATAGTTCGCATCTGACGATAGTGTCTCCAAGATGCGCGCGTTGGTCCAGACAGTCGGTTTCGGACGTCTGGTCAATTAGTTGTTTTTCATTCTGAGCTGCAGACTTGATAAGGCGTTCAGCGAGACGTCAGTATATCTTAGAAGTGTACGAAGATTGACCCATGACCGTCTTATCAGATCACAGAGAAACTCGTTGAGGAAATAGTGCTCAGATGCCAGCCTGAATAAGTTCGTTAAGTAGTGAAACGGAAATTGGCAAAAGGTGAAAATGAAGCTGCTGTGGCTCCTTTTATGCATGCATGTTGGAATAATTACAAGCAATGATGGTACTTAATATATTTACTTGGCAACAAGACAAATTTTTAATAATAATTGTGGTAAAATTAAAGTTGAAGATGTGGATCACAATGTGGAAGTGAGTGAAAACCGACTTGCGGCGCAATTATTTGCTGTGCTCGATCATTACAAACAGGAAGATCCAGTAGGTGTTCCCGGAGCAGAAATTCCAGATCCAATGCCTGTGCCAGACATCCGGAAATCACTAGGAATTGGAACTCTGTACATGAAACATACAAAAGTACATGGCCTTTCGAAATTTAGAATTAAGCACGTTAAAACAGACCTTAAGGAATTAAAGGTAAGAACATTAAATTAATGAAAGTATGATGCTTTATCGGAACATTTCTTTAAAGGTAAATGCAGGTGTACAATTGGACATAATGACTGTCTTGGGCAGATATGTGTTCAGTTCATTTTCTTCTACAGAAGGACCGTTCACAGTTGTTTTAAAAGATGTATTTGTAACGGGCAATGCTTCACTAGGCGTAGAAAGAGACGGTCGGCTGCGAACTCAAAACATAAACATGGATATTACTTTTTCAGACATGTCCATGGATTTCCAAAATTCTGGATTATTAGGAAGTATATTTCAGGGATTTGTAAATTCGGCTCCTACACTATTTTTCGATACAACAAAACCATTTATACTGGCAGAAGCATACACGAAACTTAGGAAAGAAATTGATATGAATATAGAAAAAGGACTTGGTAATCAACGATTCCCAAATTCGGTAGCGCCTTTGGATATGGCAATTGCCGAAGCAAGGAAAAAGGTGAGGGCTAGTGGCTATGATCCGTACATGCTACCTGACTACAACAGGACTGCAGGCATTTTCTCAATGGAAATGGCCAACACATATGTTTTGGGAATGTCCTCATTTTATCGAATTGGGAAAACAACTATCAACATGGAGAACAACATAGTTTCGGTGAAGGTGCAGATTGGTACCCAAAAACTAGCTGGATTTACGCAATGGAGTATTGGATTTGGAAAGGGGATGATTAGTCGATCTGGTCATGCTCAGTTTACTGTTCAACATATCAAAGTAACCCTTGAAGTTAGTCAGCCATTAGATGTTAGGAAACGAGCAATTCTCACCAATTTGCAAATTGACTTGGGCAATATACAGGTCAGATGCGATGGTGCTGGAACACTTGATTACGTTGTTGAGTTTTTAATCAATATTTTGCCGAATTTGCTCCGATATCAAATTATGGATGCCGTTGAAGGTCCTATAAAAGTGAGATTACAAGAAAAACTTGATCAAATCGACATTGAAAGGGCTATTAAAGAAAATTGGAGCACCATAGAGAATATGGGAGGAGACTTGAAATTCGATTTTAAATTTTAATTGAAACTAGTCTGCCCTTAGACATTAACATGAATTAAATTGTAAGACTTGAATAAAAAAAATAATTTTCTTTCAAGGAATTTTGACTATGATAACTTTATTATTGCATCGGATACTTTTTGTTTGTGTAATTAAATTACCTCTTCACCCTCTACTTTCGGAACTGCTTCGGTGGAATCTGTTTTTTTTTCTTCGCTTCCTTTTTTTGAAGAGCCCACACTCTCATTAGATATCGTACTCGTCTTCCGTACAGCCGGTCCCGTGCTATCTGTTAAAATACTGGCACTAGATATCAAAACTGAAACCTGTTCCGCTGATGGGCAGCTAGCGATTATCATATCTTCTTGTGTATAGCCGTTAGTTGTAAGAATCTGTTCCACTTTCACAAAAGCGCTAATTATGTTATTCTGTTAAAAGAAAAATCTTTACATCCATTCTCCAGGTACAATATAAACTTACTCTGATTGGTCTAAAAATAATGAATTCTGTATCTCTATTACTCAAGTAAAGTTGCATTGACCGTTGTAAGCCGGATAGTTTGCTTTTGATTAGCCGTTGAGACTCTTGGATATAGCCACTAACCTGCTGTGGACTTGCCCAAGGACTCTGACGCAGTGAGTAATTAATTTTGTTATTCGATTGTGCCTTATCAGTAGATTCACTTCCTGATAGCAAAGTCTGCGCTCTTTTCAGAAAGACTAATATGTGTGAGACTAACATATTTACAGCATCTTTAATGAATTGTTCACAAGCTAACTTTAGTTGACGATCAACTTCTTTTCTTGAGTCTAGTAAATGCTCCTTCACTTGCGGAGTACCTTCAAGCAGAAATTCCAGTAGAGCATTATTTGAGCCAAGAGAAAATAATTGCTTTCGTTTTTGAAGCAAACCAAATGCAGCAGTTTTCACTTTACTAAAGTCAAGCGATGTTTCTTTAATCGTAAAATCCACTCGAAATGGCGCTATTTGCTCTCGTAGTATGAGCAAATGTTTAATTTCAAAGAGTTCACCGTCAACGGTAGACTTTAATTTAAATAAAGAAATAAACAATTAATTTTATAGTAAAAGTAACTATACCTTTGTAGTCGATATTTTTGCTGCAGCCTGACTAATACTTTGAATACAATTTTTAAGTGCTTCTTGAGATAAACCTTGAAAGATTGGTCTATCCACACATCTATATAAACGTGATAGGCAGACTAAAGTTCGTCGTACTGTTGGATACCACATACCATGAAGATCAGCAGGGGAATCTAAGTGGTATTAATATTATTTAGGGTGATTTATAATTATGATCTAGTATGATTAATACTTAGAAAACGATTTCGGCCGCTCATGTCGTGTGCTTCTGGATCAGGTAGTGCGCTTGATGAAGAGGATATCATTGAACTCCTCGAATCTGATCTTCGAAGAGAGGGTTCTTGCAGTGAATATGCAATACTCTATGAAATAAATGTTTTGTGTCATGAGTTTACTTCTGTAAAATAATATTTATTTAAGCAGAATCCAGAAACGCACTTCAGATATTATTTAAATTTCACTTTGATGTTGAATAACTTCGAATATATAACAAGCATGCTATGACAAGAGCAATTACACAAATTTATAAAAAACGGTCTTGCCAATTTTTTTGATTTCCTACTGAATGCATCAAAAGCAATTTCGAACGGGCAATTTTTAATTATGCCTATTAACTTACTTCCATCATTTCAAGTTTTTCAGGATACGCCAAATCGCCTGGAGATGGGTTGTAGTTCAAGATATCTGATTGTAGATACAAATGTGCTCGAAACACTAAACGTTCTTGGACATCTTGAAGTAGTTGAAATGCTTCTTTACCAAATGACTCCAAAGAATCGGCTGTTGAATGAATAATAAAATTAAATGCATTTTTGCTGGAAATCTGTTCTTACGGCTTTGTTGTACGTGTTCTTCAAGCATTTCAGACCGTAAAATGCTACATATTTCCGCCAGCGTTTCCAAATGATTTATGTGAATTATGTAAGGTCTTAAATTGTCATAGAGGATAGTGCAAAGCCCGGCTAAGTAAGAACTGCAAAATCAGATATTATAAAATTGTTAAAAAATATTTATTTGCACACTTTAATTCTTCGGTAGGTAGAGAGAAGAACTGATAGAAGAGTCTATGCTCGTCCTGGCATACATGAACGAGAAAAGCACAAGCACTGCGGACCAAAGTGCAATGATCCCCTTTATTTTGACCTCTTAAATCTCTGATGGCTCCTTCAACCGCTGGACTCATTATTTTAGCCCTTTCCGATAAATAGCACTGATGAATTTCTATAAGTAATTGTCTATACTCTGGATTCTTATCGATTCGTTCTTCAATAATAGATGAGACCATCTTTACTTTTACTGCAGATAACGAAAACTTTCCGTAATATAGAGCAAAAGCTGTTTCCGGATTGTATTTCTCATCTAATGAAAGAAGTACTATTAATAGAGAGTCCAATTTGCTTTTAATATAGATTTTACCACCATCTTTAGGCGTTCTCATCTGTTCGGTAGCCTGCAGAATTACGTTAGAAACATAATTCCGCATAAGTAGGACAGCTTTGGCCAAGCATTGCTTATATTTTATAGTAAAGAGAGCAGCTTCCTTAAAAGTTGACTGAAAGTGCATAAATAGTTCTCATTAGTAGGTACAGCAAATTCAGTAATTATTAAACTCTCATATAATGTATGTTCATTGTTAATTTAAAACATTGTTATATCTATTATTACTCATATTTCCTACAATTTATGTGGTTGTATGACATTTTCATACCTTTTGTTTTAAATAGTCCAGGCACTCATCGACTTTATTCAAACAATCCTTGAAACTATCGCTAGTCACCGACAACGTTGGGCTAAGAAAGCGCTGTGAGAGCTGCTCCACTTGGTTAAAGAACGTCAATCTTCGTCTTATTTCCTCGTTTATTTTATTCAAATGAGTCTGCTCCTGAATGAGTTTCTCGCTGGCTATATTCAAGGAGCTGGTTTTATTTGCAACAAAGTGGAATTCATCATTCAAGTCGTTGATTTTGGCTAAAGACACTGTAATTTGTGTGAGAAGTTTATCACACTCTGCAGTTCGATATTGGAGTTCTTGAAGATACTCCGAATATACTTCGTCAGGTTGTTCGTGGATCTCAAGATCGACTTTATCAAACCAAAGCAGAAAGTCGTGAGTGGAGGCCACTTTGCCGTGTCTCTTCATTTCTTCAAAGGAATTTGATTTTCCTTCCGGCACCTTTTGCTCTATGACTGTGTTGCTGTCGGTGATTAAACTATCAGACTATAAAAGTAGTTTAGTTTCCAAACAATTATGAAATTCATCTCCGTCGGAAAAAGCTTACCTCTTTCCGGTCGCTCATTAAATACGATAATTTGTCAACAACATCTTGTTGTGTATTGGAAAGCGCTGCTAAAGGAGCATTTTTCACCTCCCACTGGAGCAATTTGTTTTGAATTTTCCGCAGGTTTGCATTCTCGTTTCGCATTGAAGCAACGTCGTCCATTTTTCTGGTTTTTATTTGAAATTAACACACAAAAACTATCACTATTAAACAAATGAAAGCGGCTAACATTAAATTAAATATTCGTTAGGACAAAAAGTACACTGGAAGGTGTAATATTAGCGAAATCGGTTTAAAACAGGCGAAAACATACACGTCGCATCTTCTTTTGACTTGTCAGAGGGGTATTCGGCTAAACAGCTGTTTGATGTTTTGAACTTGCTGTCAAATATTAAGGGTTGCCGTATTTGAAGGTGTATATTTTCTTGCAGTTAGATATAGAACTTCAATTTTGGTTCTCCTTTATCCTGCACAATTGAGGTAGTGTGCAAAATATTTATCTTTTATTTTTATAAGGCGTTGGTAAATAAAACAATATAGACAACTTTTATTTTATTTCAGAAACTACTGGAAATAAAAAGGAGAAATTAATTACATGTAATTTTAAAAAACAAATTAAAATTAAGCAATGGCAGCCCTAAGTGATATTTGACGGATAATTGATTGACCGATGAATAGGAAATCCAAATTCACAAGTTTGTGGGGTTTCGGGCGTTAAAAAGTCTAACGGTTGCAGATTTGCGTCATAACGCCCAGTTAAGAACAATTTTTATTTCATTTTGCATTATACGAGCTTTGGGACCCTGTGTGACGCGTCCAAGCAAAGGAAAAGACAAGCGGTCTGTGTTTGTTTACCATGGCCCCACAGCCGGTGGTGACTGGTTTGTCCCCAAAAGAAGGACCGCCAGGCACTCGGGTGACCATCAGAGGGGAGTTCCTGGGCACTCGAGCCTCTGACTTAGTTGGTGAGGACCTTGAAACTACTTGAGCCAGCATAACTTTAAAAACAAACATTTTTGAAGGCCTAACAATTTGTGGGTGTGACTGCCTTCTATCTGCTGAATGGAAGTCACCTAATAAAATAATTGCAAGGACTGGGGCTGCGAAAGGGAAAGGTGACATAATTGTGACTACCATAAGCGGGGGTGTGGGGACATCCACGGTGCAGTTTCGCGCTTATCATGAAACCATAGGCCCTTTGAAGGAGTCCGCCGTGTGGGTAGAGGAGTCCCCTCTGCAGGCTTTATCATGGGGCCGACGATCCATGGCACCTTCAGGCTACACTCAGGAGGATCCTTTAGGCTTATCAATCGAAGGCAATGAGAAAAAGTTCCCGGAAGATTTGCGGGACATGTTCCCCGATTGCAGTGGAGACTTATCCCAGGAGAATTTTTCGCCCGGCTGGTTCCTCCTAGAAAACCACCACGCAACCTCTTTTGAAGATCTGAAAGCTGGGCTTGCGTATTTGAAGCGAAAAGTCGAAAGCCAGAAGGAAGGACAACTTTCTTTCCTGAAGTCGAACGCTGGCTCGGTTATCGAGCAGCTCGACACGTTGATGACCATTAGGTCAAAATTCGAAGACGATGTAAAGTTGTATGGCGATGAGCCCCTAAAAGTTCTAGAAGAGGCTATTCAAAGTAACGCTTAATCGATTTTTCTAAGGGTATTTTCAAAAATTTATATTTTTAGAATCCATAACTGAATCGCAAAACATTTTCAATGTGGTGCTTCAAAGGAGAGAAAAGGCGGATTCCACGAGGGCTGCTCTGTTCGCTCTGTCAAGACAAAAGTATTGTTTAAAATATTTTTTTTGTGTTATTTGGGATGACGTATAGTTTTTTCTATTTGCAAATAGCTTATAACTTATTTATTTATAATTATATAGCCCAAACAAATTCAATTATCTTCCAAGAAACGTCCTAGTGCCCTATAGTTAACATTTACAAAATAACATTATTTTAGATTCCTCTTCTGTTTGCCAAATTCTGTCGATAGAAGTGCTGCAGCAGGGGATTATGATATTGTAGTTAATGACTATTTGCGTGCCAAAAATCTCTTTGGTAAAACTGAAATTCCGGTAAGATTTAATTTAATGTCTATTTCGTGGTTCTTTAATATTTTGTGGTAGATATTCCGAAAAGTGTTGGACGAAGTAGATGAGCGAATTATGAATGTTCGAAAGGAGCTTTACGATAAAATTACAAAAATGCCACAAAGCGTAGAAAAGCAGAGGAAACTAATTAAAACACTTATAAATCTTGAAGTAAGAAGTTTGTAAAAGTAACAAAATGTCGACTTATTTAATTGCATTTTAGATTCAACAAGCAGGTACATCTGTTGCTGAAAAACTAAAAATTGCCGATCCTGCTTGGGATGTAATAGTCGCCAGGGCTAAATATTTGGAACAAAGCTTTAAGCTAATTTTTGAACAGTATTCCACAAAAGAAGCAGGTCAAGAAAGTAATTACTTTTTTTGTATTGTTGGAATTCAAATTCTTTTAGCTTTAAGGATTCTTAGGATTAGCAAATGTTACAATTTCGTGCCGTTTAGATATTGCTCATATTTCTCAAAAATTTTAGTGCTTAGTAATTTTTACCAAGCTAATGCATTATTTTGTTTATAGAAGCAAAATCCAGGGATACAGGTCAGCCACCAATTCGAGTTCTATTTTGCGAAGAAATTTGTGAAGTCGCTTCGAGCCAGTTACCGGATTTATGGCGATTAGGACAGTCTTACTTTAATGGAGAATTGAGAAAAGCCAGTGATCAACAGCCAGGAGACTTTAAGGTAAACTACGAATCTCGAGATGATATATTTAAAAACAATTTGACTTTTAAAGAGGATTATACTGAACGGAATAGAAAAATTCTGTTCATATCTCAGAGCAGCGATCCTAGTGTCTGCAGATCAAAGAGCTATGAGACATATTTCTAATATATCATGGCCCATTAGCTTATCGGCATTGCAGCAATTTTACACGTGGGTACCCCAGTGCCTCCGGTACGTGCGGGTTTCCTATTCAAATTTAATAAGACTCGACCTTCCGGGAGAAGCTCTTGATATCATTCAGAAATTGATCGATGAATTACGATTGTTTTGCTTTTCAATCTTATTTAAAAGATCGAATGAAAAAGTAAAAAAACTTGGTGAAAAGGAGCAATGGATTCCAGGTGTTGAAGAATATCCTGGTGCAACATTATTACCATCTTTTCTAGAAGAAATAATTGCGGAAACATTAGAAGAAGGACAGAATGCATGTATGAATCCGGAAATAAGAGAAGGCAATTTGTTGGAACCACACTCTGAGGGTCAAAGGGAAGTATCGCAGAGACTACAGGAAATGTTAGCCAATTTCTGTAACGTTATTGAGACCTTGGCATTTTCGACTTCTGAGGATGTCGGTAATGGTCCGACCATATCCCAATTGATTGGTTTTCCAAACACCGAAGCAATGGGAGACACTAGAAACTGGGCAACAACATCGGAGCAAAAAATGTTATGCAGTTTAGCCAATTGCGCTTATTGCAATAAAATATTCTTTCCGCACATAGGCACTGTCTTTGTAAAGTATGCTTTAAATATAACATTTTAAAAACTGATTCCTTAGTTGAAGATTATAGGTTTGGATACCCACTTCCTAAGCTGGCTATAGAAAGCGGCCGTGCAGCGATAAATCAACTGTTTACGAACTTATTGGAAGCTTATGTGGAACATAAAGGAGATCCGCTTGTGGGAACAATTGAACCTTCTATGTACATAGCCCAGTTTCAATGGGATAAGGTTAAAGAAATTGGAAAATTGAGGCCATATGCCCACGAGTGCTGCGACAATTTAGTTGGCGTTTACTCAGAAATATTCACAATTTCCCCATCGTTACTCAGAACAATTTTGGAGCCAATCGTGCAAACAGTTGCTGAAGAACTTGCAAGGCTCATGAGTTGCGTGCAAAAATTCAACGAAGAAGGAGCAATACAGGCAAATGTTGATATTCGATTAATTAGAGACGCTTTGAAGGTTTATAGCAATGAAACAGCTAAGTATGACTAGAATCTTATACTTTTGAATGCATTTATATAATGAATCATTTTTTAGATCCTTCTTTGCGGAAGCTTTGGATGCGATTACTCCTCTGAACAGAGATCAGCTAAAGAAAGTTGAAAATATTCTTGTTAATATTAAGAGAAGCATGCGATTGCAACTTCTTTGTTTCACGGTCCCAAACCCGGCGTAAGTCTGTAGTTCCATTAAGATTACTGTATTCGAATTATAAGAAGTACACAATTTTAAATACATGTTATCGTCTAACTGAAATTTGTTTTCTCAAAGTGGGTTTGAAAGGCAAAGATAGGTAGGAAATTTTATTTGTTTTGAAATTGTATGCTTTCAAGTGTTTTTAAAAGCGCTCATCAACCTGCAGAGGACAATAGAAGTCGTTTACTTTGCACGTCCCTTTAAAAATACCAGTTATTTATATCGAAAAACGTACATCTACGGACGCGATAAAAATATCGATACTTTTACTCATAGCAGCATTTCGCAATAACACATATTTTAATCCAATTTACATGATAAAAATCGATGCTCTATTTTGTGTGCGTAATTATAAGTAAAAAAAATTGAATAATATATTGTAGGATATTTTATTATACTTTTCATTTGAGACTTTTTAATTCATTGTTCCTATGTACGTACATCTCGCAACTTTCTCGTCTACCAACCGACTGATCCTGGGGCGATGGGGTTATTTTTAGGTCACTGCCCTTTTACTTTAAATAAACGGTCATTAAAATATTTGGCCGTAAAAATCGAAAGAAATGAGAGAAACTCTGCCTAGAAATGTCTTCTAGCACGCAGTTTAACGCTTTGATGAAAAAGTTCCTGTCAGCCCCCTTTGCTGCCTCCAAAGTCAAATTATGGAGTTCTTAATTTAGAACTTAAGGTAGATTTCTCCCACAAATTTTGGTTGGCTGCCACAAGGCGTAATCGGAGTGATACTGGTGTGGGAGTGCTTCATTTAACTGATTGCATTGCAATACAACTTGAATTTTGAAATTAGAAAACTTATTGTTAATGACTATTTAACCAAATGAGTGTTAATATTTTAATGACTCCAAAAGTTTTTAATAATAGTTTAACTAATCGTCTTCTAATATTTTGCTGTTATATATTCGGGTATAAATTCAATTTTGAAAATTTTAATGTTGAACTGTGAAATATCTAAATATGTAGTTGCAAATTTTAACTTATTGTCATTAGTATTTTTCATGATGTGTGATAATGGAAATCACATTTTGGATGAAGTTTAAAAAAAGCCAAGTTTTCCAATTTTAAAGATTTTTTATTTTTACACTTTCTTGTTTTATGTCTTATTATTAAAAGGTATCTCAAATTGGGTATATAGAAAAGAAAAGCATTTTGCCAACATTTTGGTTTTTGTACAATTGTCTAAAACATCTCTTCTTTCTTCCTAGAGTGTAAAATTTGGATACGAGAAACCGAAAACCCTAATTGACTGATGTCTGCCGTGCGTCAAATATAAGACAGAAAATTTGAGGGGACTACGGGGATAAATAAATGCCATTGCTTATGTACACCAGTGGGAATAATTTCACTTGCTCTAAATGCCAAAAAGAGGGGTCTAAATTACCATAAAATACCTCTTATAACTATTACGCCGTTGCAAAAAAACGGTATTGTAAGGTTTTTTTTGGGATGAGATGGAAGAATGTCTTACGGACATAATGCTTGATGAATGAGGGAGGTCCTACATTTTTAATGGTAAAACTTGAAAGTATTCTTGCGGTGGGATTTACACGCTTAGTGTATTACTGGAATTTGTGTCGGTCGCAATGTCCACCAGCGAGCAGGGCGGCTGTGCCGAAGCTGTGGAATATTGACTCGAAATGATTTCTTCTTCACTGAAGATTTGCGCGGGGAAGGGGTTCGAAGATGTAACTATGATCGGGGAGAGGGTTATTGTGGGCATAGGCGAGAGTGATATTGTAGACTGCTGCGCAGAGATCGCATTGGAATGTCCTGCGGCACGTAGCAAGCTCGGCGATGAGATTGTGGCAGACTCCTGCTGCTGCATTATGATTTTCGGTAGCGTTGTACTTATTTCGGGTATTTGGTGATGGTGACTGTTACTTCTTGCATGACTGCTCAGTTGCGCATGAGTAAGCTGTTCCCGCAGGCTGGACCCATTGTGGGGCGATGTGAAAACATTTACAACTATAAAGTAAAAAATATATTATAAACACTTCTTTGTACAATCAAAATAATATGATAACAAGCAACAAATTAACTAGTTGAGAAATTAGTTAGTAGGCAGTTCTTGGCGTTCGGTAAAAGTCAAACACTTTCTGGGGAAAAGAATAGAGCACGCTTTCGTTCAAATGTGCGGAGCTAATGAGTCTTCTGACTGGATATGTTTCTTTTACTGAATTCCTTTTCACTGATTATTTTCCTTATACTAAATGCCTCTTTAGAATCTATTTCTTTTGCATGTTAGAGCGATTGGGAGGAATACAAAGCAATCGTGGCTTAAACATCGTTCAAGCCGAACTAAAGCATATCAAATTATGCATAAACTATTCTTTTTGCATCTGAGTTTCTTTTCGTTTTATGATTTTAAACAGTGAATATGTACCTTGAAAATTCCCTTCGTGTGAACTTATCAGCAAAGGCTCCTTACCGATGCTTTCCAGAGCAACTGATTGCTTAATTTGCTGTTTTGCCAAATTATCCTGCTGAGTTTTGATTGGGGCTAGACTTGAGGATAAATCGTTAATAGGGATTTCCAAGCAGCTGTTTCCAACAGTGCCCGACAGATTTGTACTCTCCTCAGGAACTTGTATTTCATAACAAGCTAGTTCAGGTATGACTGGTCGAATTTTCCCACCATCAGGTCTATGCGGATTTCGACACCCCCGGCATTTGCAGTCTATGCAGGATTTTGAATCAACGTAACATGGACACCTTTGGCCACAACACGTTAACTTTCCTGGTGTTGCAGTAGCATTCCCACAACGACACCCTCGTCGTTTTGCGACTGGTTTAGGCCGCTGGATTTGTTGAATTTTCTATAATTAAAGGAAGTTCAAATATGTTTCTTTAGCTTATCACAGGTAAGTGAATTTATTACCCTAGTACTGAGGTCGTCCTCAGCTTCTGTTTTTCGCTTAATTGTTATTTTATTGCCACTTCCGGCGTAAAGTACCGAGTACATCGCGGAACCATTTGAAACAGTTTTAATAGGAGGCGGCTGTATTGCAGCTTTTGGTTCAATTGTTCCCGTTGTGATAAAATTGCTGAGTTGGTGTTTCGCTAAACAAGAACTATTAATTGTCCCGGGAGGAGGATTGTTAAACACGCAAGGCAAAATCGATAATGCACTTTTAGTTAAGCCCGAATTCGATTTAAAATTGTCCTGGAATCTGGCGCCCTCCTCGATAAACTCCACAAGGCTCGCACTGGGTGAACTTACTCCATTAGTTACAAGACCTGCAACCTTCGATTGCTTGCAAATTATGCTGTAAATAGGTGTCGTCATAATGTGCTCGCAGAGGCTCTTGTAGCACTGGAGCAGGATCCGGAGTTGGACGTTCTCCTCGTACTTTTCATAGTCCTTGCAGCAGTTGCATGTCGGTTTCAAGTTCTTTCGGCCGCGGATGCAAACTTTACAGACGTGGTGCTGGCACTGAGCATCAACTGGTGTGTAGGGCTCCGCCAGGAGCTGTCCACAAACCGTGCATGAGAGCGATTGCCGCAGATATGGAACAAGACGGAAGAGGTCCGTCCAATTTTGGTCGGAACTGATGTCGCTTTGAAAGACGAGGCGGGATGTGGAGACGTACAAGCTAATAGCATTCATTTTCGAGAAGGACTGCGCTCTAAACGATTTCTCCGAGCATCGGAATTTCCCTCGGATCGCTAATTTAAGCTTTGCCTTCAGTGTCTCATTAACGATTTTGCAGAATTCTGGACCGCAATGTTCTCTCCTTTAGCATCCGGACAGCGATTTATTCATAATTTGGAACGGTCACTATCCAGTTGTTTACAAATGTATCATATTTCTTTAAACTGGTATCCAATTTAGTTTACTGACATCAAATGCCATGGACAAGTATCACTTTAAACTTATTTGGAACTTGCAAAATTACGACTTCATTTGCAACAAGAACTATTTTCGAGAGGAGCGAGACCTTGCCTTCTTGCAGCCACCATAATTAAGATGTAAAACGACTGCAAGGGTCCCAAAATAACTAAGCAACTTACAAACTAACCGAACGAGGACCAAAACAACGTAGTTCCGCGGTCTTTGACATTTCGCTTTGTTGACATTCGCTCGGTGCAACACTCAAATTGGAAGAACTCTTTCAGCTAACATCGAGAAATCGAGTCTCGATAGCCCAGGGAGCGAACGAAAGTGGGCCGGGCCCGGCGGTGCTGAATTCAATTTAATTCTTGTTTTTTAAACTCCAAAACTGTTTCAAATCCAGTTTACCGTTTTTATTATTTGTTTGTTTTGTATAAAACAATGGTCATTTGGACGAACAACTCTTATGGCTAGCTCCATTGCATTATAGATAGAATAACGCGTTCAGCAATAGGGTTAAATTTCGAGATTTGCTTGAGGGCGTTAAATTTATTTGAAATTGAATTTTCAGTTTTTTAACGTTTTCTACTTTAGAAAGAAAGCCTGAATATTTATTTACAGCAGGCTTAAACTTCGTATCTTTGAGAGCTATGTAACTTTTCCGTTGAACTTAATTCTTGCTTTGTTGGTGATGCTATTTTGCTTAAGCCAAAAAGGTGCAAACGCCGAATTAAGCATGAGAAAATGAATGAGCCAAAAAAGCATTTTAAAGTTTCTTTAGAGGGTGAGAATTGTAAAATTGTGAAATCTTACTTTTGTTCATATTTTTTAATGTTTGTAAATAGTCCCACATCCGTACTTTAATTGTGCAGTTTCCCGAAAGTACAAACCAGGCGAAAAGAGTTTTAAGGGTTGAGAGGGATATATTTGATTTACTCCTAGTTTTAGGCATTTCAACTCCAAATCAGTTAGTTACCGTTCGGTAAAATGATATTATTGGAACATTTAATTCTTAAGAGTTTTGAACATGAAAAGTTTTTCGATTGAAGTCCGTTGCCAGTTCCAGTTTTTACTGAGTATTTAGAATGGCTTCCTTGCAAATGACTCAAAAGAATGTTATTTTGATCCTCTTAAAGTTCTGAATTTTATGAAATCCTAATTATTTATGTATGAAAGAATAACTTCATATAAAAATAATTTGGAATGCTAGCAACTAGAATCTTTGTCTATTTAAAACCGCTTTGTGGCATTTGGAGTATCCTCGAAAATTTTCTTCACATATCGAAACCCCCAGACTTGTAACGGTTTAGCTCGATAATGTTAGTAAGAACGGTTCATAAAAAATTTTAACATTATTAAAATCAGAAAATTTAAGGGTTGACTCTGCGAATATTTCATTTAATATGTACATAAGTTTTCGATCTAAAATATGCAATTCATTTTCTAGATCTACCTATATATGTATGTACATTGCATCCGTACGTAGTCCTTTACAGTTGTTCTAAAACTAAATTACCTGTTAAAATTTGCATTAAATTGCATTGCAAAATAAAATATAGTAAATGCTACCTATCCTAAAATACTGCAGAAAAATACATATACGATTAATAATATATGATTCGCTTTTACCATTCAACACTGAAAATCTTGGCCAAGGTCTCCGATCAGAACGTTATCGGTTTATAGATGATATAGTAGTAAATTTGCATCAAGCATCAAGGACCAAAGAGTTTCCACGTAAAATACCGGTCCACTATCTGTTATTACTGTTGTTTTATAATTACTAAAAATTCTTTTTCTTTGTTACATTGAATTTAATAAATTCCATTTTTTTAAAATAGAAAATAGAAAACTAATGAATACTATACCGAGTACTGTTTTTGTTTGTAACTATTAAGCATTTCAGTGAAATTTGGTGCACATAACTATGTTGCTATCTGCTGGGTTGAGCCAAGTTTATGTTGGTCATACCAAAAGTGCGAATCAAATGCAGAGGACCAATCTCCCTTGCACGCATTTGAAGTTGATTTCGAATATCAAGATTAATCTAAACAAAGTTTTAATTTTTTAACACGTTCATGAGCGTGATGCTGTACTCTATAGTATTACCACGGTGGCGTAATATGATATGCCTTTTATATCATTTAAATCTATAAGCTATATTGCCGGCATTCTACAGAGTGTTAAATTTATGCTCGGCATTTGTATAAAACGTGCCTAATAAAAATTTAGATACCAGACTAGTTTAACAAATTATGCCTTGTTTAGCTCAATAAAATGTTTACTGTTTGCGACGTGTTAAATCGATATCTGCAAATATATATTGTATGCACATTGGTAGAATTCTTGGTACAATTAATATAAATAAATAGTGGTAGTTATAGACCAGCTAATATTTAGATTTGAAAAGGAATTAATTTCGGTTTTTTCTAGTTTTTGATGATCAGCGAGTCGTATGTACCCATTCCATTAAGTTATAAACTTGAATGCGCCGGAATTAAATAAAGTTATTAAAGGGAATGGACTAACAAAATATTTTTGTTCAAAGTTTGATAGAATTAGAACCAATCTAAAAAAAGTAATATTTTTAGTTATTATCTTCATTCTACTATCTATTTACATACATGTATTAATTTGGGCGAGGGTACACTGATAAAGGTTCAACATTTTATTGTGAAATTTTGGGTTGTCTATATAATAGTATTAAAAAAGAAAATATGGCCGGGATAAATAATATTATACATTAATTGGTTTTAAGAACATTATACGTGCTTATTCGTACAATTCGCTTAATTTCTCTTCATTTCTAAATAGGTACAACATTTTCCATATTAATTAATTTAAAGAAATTCAAATAGTTTCACTTTCTTTTGTATTATACCTGGTACATAGCGCCACATTGCATCATTTCCAAATAGGATCGTCGCCGACGAAGAGGCGACGACAAAATCGCCTGCCAGCTTAAAATGTTCAATGGTAAAACATCGTTCCGACGTTGCTGTGTGGCGTTTAGTTGAAGATTTGTTCTCGTCGAATGTTGTTCTCGGGCCGAGGATCAGTGAAGATACTATTTCCTAACTGAAAAAAACTATCTGCCTCAAAGACAAGCATATTTGCAAAAGGTGAGCCTTACGATTTCCAATCAGTTAATTGCGATTTTTGGTAACATTTAATTTTTTCAATTGTAATCGCTAATCAAAAAGATGTTTCCGATAAACAGAAAATTATATAAGCATTTCAAAATTTGATAGTTCAGAAAATCTATTGTATACTGTGTCAACAAACAGTCTTGGTATCGAATAAATTGAGAGTTTCTTTATAAACTGGATAATTTTCCAGTACAAAAAAGAGTCTCGTTCAAGTTTCTTCGGGTTTTTTTCGAATTCCGGCACGGTTTTAGCAGTTCGACGTGAGTTCATTTCTATTTTTGAATGCTTACGGGTGCCGTGTATGTGTGGAGTGAATAGGCTTTTCTAAAATGAAACGTGGCATGATGTTTCTGAAGTGGAGATTGTGGGGTGAAAAGTTCAATAGATTCAAGTAAAAGTCGTATGTCTTTCATTAGGTGTATGCAACTGGAAATTTTAAGAATGGACATGTCCATCTTATCGGAGATACTTCAGTTACTAAGTCATTTTCATTGAGAACACATGGAAAACGTGCTACTCATCCTCCCAATTTTTCAAATCATTTCCAGTCGTATGCAGTGAAATGTTGGAGACAAGTGCAGCCTAAACGCTGCCAAAATGTTATTTTTGGAAATTTCTCCTAAATTTAAAAATTGCGAGCTCGTTTCGGTTCTGTACGCATTGAAGCGAACTCATGATGCTTTCGAATTATCCAGACTACTTTGATAGCTTCTCTGATAGATTTTTGTCAAAATCACGTCAATTTTATTTAGGACGTCGGGCTTTCAAGAAATGTAGAAATGTTTCAGATACATTAATTCTCGTGGAATATTAAAATTGGCTTTATTTTCTTAGCTGTATCTGTGCAACAATATTTTTAAATATATTTTATTTATAGTAATTTCTCAATATTTTTTTCAGCTTCGTCCGGCAATGCTAAACGATTTTTTGTGTGATAGAAAGTAAATCAAAAATGTCCGGGCAGTCGCCAAATCAGCCGCCATCGCGTGGCGGGTGGAATCGCGCTCCACAATCACCAATTTTATATCGACCCCCGTCGCCGTGGGCACCTTCGCCGCCGCCGATAATATCGGGTCCGCGAAGACTAATCGATGGTTCACCGGTCGGGGGTCAAATGACTGGACCCCCAATGAGTCCCTCTGTGAATTCCCTACCTCGTTCACAACCAATGTCGCCATTGCACATTAGTGGTAATCCGGGTCTTCGTGGTACTCGCGGTGTAAATGTTACGCAGCCGCGACCAAAGTGGCCTGCACAAACCCCAGGAGGGATTCCACCGCCGCATACAGTTGCCTCGCAATCTCCTTTGACACTAGGAGGAGTCAGTGGACCGAGGCTATATCGTCCAAAACATACATATAGCCCTGGACCAACTAGTTCATTTCAATTATCTCCAACACCATCACCAATTGTTTGTCAATTGCCACCGGAGTTTATATATAATGGGGCCCAATATGAACAACCAACGATACATAGCGATTATGTTGGGGTTCCTTTAGAGCCCCCACAGCCGAAATCTTATATTATATACGACGACGAAGTTGAACAGGGACCTTCGACAGCGGAGATTATAGCAAATCAATCACAGGATTATATCGACGAAAAATTGGCCGAATATCAAATGACGATTTTGCAGCTACAGGGTAAGTATTCCTTTTTATCTAAACTTTAAAATATAAATATTATGAGACAATTAGAATGACCATATATATAAAATGTCCCTATATAAAACTAAGTAGACGATCAAGGAAAAACTTTCCTATATGCCACTTTTGGATGATACATTTCAAAACTGCTAAATATTATGCCTGTTTTGCCATTACGCTATTTTGTGATTGGGTGAGTTAAAAAACCGACGAAAACACCATCGTTGAGGTTTATTTGTTATACACTGACTAATATTGGAGTTATAAAAAACAGGGATTTTAGAAGCAGCTAAAGATCGAATCTCCAATCCTCAAATTTCCGATTTAATGTTCTGACCTACTGAGTTACCTTAGCCAATTTCCGATGCCCTCGAATAATTTTGAGTTCTGATATAAACGCTCGCATTTACATATATCTGATAACTGACGAATTTCTTGGTTTTATTGTTTGATTTATCTTTTGTTATTAACAGTTTTAATCGCTGTAAGATTATTAAAAAGGAAGGAAAAGAATTGCTTTCCTTTGTACATAAATCTTCCTAAATTGAAATCATTCAAATTAGCATACATTTTATAAAGAGTCCATGAGTCAAGTGGCGGAAAAGTTTAAAAATGAGTGCTGAGAATGAATTGTTGTCAAAAAATGACTCTTTCGTAAAGAAAAAAAAAATTGCCAGAATTAAAGCATGTTGGTTGTTCACTGCTTCTTGTTGACTTCAAACGATTTTTCACTAAATGTCATGATGATATGGTAATATTCAATTAGTTACTTAGGTGCCCCATGGACCATCCTATCCGGCTGGAAAGTAATATGTGTCTTCGTTGCCAGTCTTGATTTTAGCAATATGATGGAATTTTCGATTTGTGTAAAATTTGACTTCAATGAAGAATTTCCCCTGGACAAAAAAATTGAACTGAGTAATCTTCTGTATTGTTATTTGGAAGTACATTATGAAGTATGTGATGTGCAAAAAGTGCTGATAATTACCACCTGTATTGCGCTTTAGATAGAGAGTGATTATTTTATGTACTGTATGCAATTAAGTTACATTGCAATTGAATCAAGTGATTTTAAACGTTCTTAAATACATTCCTTTTGGATACCATTAAGAACAAATTTCGCGAGTTTTCATAATGAAACAAGTTGTGCACTTTCGAACCGCTTGTGAAAGTCGTATACTTTACAAGTATAGCTTCAAATTTCCAAAACCAATTAACAAGGATTTTTAAAGGGCTTAGAGCAAAAACCAATCGTCTTTTAGTATTTTGAAAATCTACAATACAAAGCCATTAGTCATAGATTGCTGACAATGATTTTTAATTGGTGCTGCTTATATAAAAACCAAATCTCATATCGTTATGTCTATGAAAACAGAAGCAGTATATGTCCGTTGTAATACAGGTCAAATCCTTTTTGTTTGATGCTTTGAAATTGATGTATTTCCTCAAAATACTCTCAAATGCATTGTTATGAAATTTGGTTGGGCGTAATGTTCAACTTACCCAAGAAGAATTCGATCGGCTAGTAGTTATTAGATTTGTGATTTTGGAAACAATTAGGTTTTAAATCTGTCTTCAACCAACGCAAAAATAAGAACTAATTTCACTGCATCCTAGATCGTTGTTTTACTTTTAGAAACCGTTTAATTTAAATAAATACATATTCTATGGTGGCACCGCCAAAAATATTTCGTTTTTTGTTTAAAGAAAAAATTGCATAATTTATTGTTGTTGCTTGCAAGCACTCTTTTCGATGATATTGTTATAGTATCATCAGTTCGTTTTAGTTTTTATGACAAACAAAAACTTATTTTTTCAAGTCGAAATTAAAAATCGATATATTTTGTTTTAGCGTTATGAAATTTGAATTTATTTTTGTTTGTCGTCAAACATCATCAGTTCATTTAGTCTAAGAGTCAAACAATTGGTTTTCATACTTGAAATTTTCTTCTTTAAATTGAAATTAATTGTTTTCTTGGATACACATTTTTGTCATTAAAATTATTTTAGTATTCGGTGTTGTGTTTAGAGAAATTAAAATATTTGGTTGGTATATTGTTGGTTCATAGGAGAATCTAATTTGCTGTGGTCAAAACTGAGCTGTAATATAAAGATTCTTAAAATTTTGACCTCTTACATAGTCTATTGTATATAATTAATTTTAAGAAAAATTTAAAAAGTTTTAAATTTAGTAGTTTTTATTTTTTTTTGAAAATAATTTGTTCTGTTTTAATAGTCATATTATTGTAAGATTTAATGAGCATGCAATACTTATCGATGTCTCGTATCTTTGCGTTTTAAATGATAATGAGGTGAATTTTAATCTTTCCAGCAAATGAAGCCATTTCCACGTAAAATTAAGCTGCGGTTTATTAAGAAAAAAGTTTTAGTGCTTAGGTGTACATTTATGGGAGGAAATGGATTAGTTTTGTTTTTTAAATATAAGGCATATAATGTCGGGTTGTGAAACCTTGCCTATTACTTGATTTCTTATCTTTTCGGCTAAAATTCAACTTTATTCATGTGGTGATAAAGATTTGTTTTAAAATATCGTTAATGTTTTTTTTTAATTTTCCTATCTTCTACAGAAAAACAAGATTGTTGAATAGTTTTATAATCCGAAACATTAAGCTACAATCTTTTGCAAAACCATAAAGTGCTTTCAGAAAACTCAGCGCAGGTATTGGCCGCTTGAGATATATGCATATGAAGCCAGCACGAATGCGGGGCTAAAATGAATCTTGTCTAAAAATAGTATGCGCTTCTTTAGCTTTGCCTAAATAGAAATTATCGCTGCAGTATTTTTAGAGTATCACAGTTTGTTCGGATGATGAGATACCCTTTTTTAATAAGAATTTCTTTTGAGCAATTTGCGACTATTAGTCATAAGCAATAATAGCTCACAAGGGACTTTGTTACTAAATGCATATTATTTTCATATTCATCTATGATTGTTGATCATTTGGAGCGGTGTTGCGAGTAATTCGTAATAAAAAGTTGTTAAATTACTGACAAAAAGAGAAAATAAACAATATTAAATGTGTTTTCCACGAGACGCTTTTCAGTATTTTCGGCTTCGTCTGTATGGCGTCTATATTCCTATTTTTTCACTTGTCAGTCGTCAATCGCCACTCTTGAATTGGTGCAATGAGTTTAAGAAAACTTACGAAGTACAATCTATTTTAAAATCGCACCAACTTTGGGTTTTGAGACTATTTGTTAGTTTAAAATAATAAATGTTTAGCATTTTGTGAGCTACTGAATTTAAAAGTTTTAAATAAGACGTATTATGTTAAAAAAGCTACATGTTATTCTAAACTTCATTGATGTACTTTTAAATTAGAAAACGTTAATTCCGTTCAAACAGTAATTCGTTATGCACTGCAGTGTTCTTAGAAAGATTCTTAATATAGTTTTTTCTACCTAATCAATTTATGAAGTAAACAAAATTTTAAACCGAAACATAATTGGTAATTGTTTGGCACTTACGCACTCTAAGAAGGTGTAAAAACTATATATTAAGAATGTAATCAAATCACAGTGGAACTATATGAAAGAAAGAATTATTCCCTTCTGTTGCAATTTAAAATGTCCGGTTCTTCTAACCATGATTGAGTGATGATATGATAACAGGAATTTATCGCACTCGATGTTCATGCTTCCAAATATTTATATCAATCTATTGATTTCATATATATATTGACATGTCGCGTCATACCATATAAATTGACTTATCTTGTCGCTCAAAATAAACAATGTATTAATTTTAAGCCTGATAGAGGCCAAGTTTTATTAATTTTGACGAGATTTTGGAAGTGTTAATTGAGGCTTTTAGTTGAAAACAATGAGATTCGGTTAAGATCATTTTGCCTTAAATTTCAATATTTGTCTCCTGTTTTTAATAAAACAAAAAAACCTCTGATTTGGTAAATTGAAGTCTTATTTTAATAAGTGAAAACGCATAGTAAAAAATAAATAAATATTTGATTGAAAAAATATAAATTAGTTTAAAATTGGCGGATAACTTTTGTAATGGGCGCTTAGAACTAAAATTATTATGCAGGAAGAAGTTATGCGGTTTTAAAGTACATATTTAAAAATCTAATAGCATATTTGAAAATGTGAACATCTTAAGAAATTATTCTACTAATTATAATTATAATTTTCTGATGCTGGAAAATTACTATTACAAAAATTTGTCTTTAAGATAGATCGAAGTGATGCCTTCACTTGTTCCTCATCGGACGAGAGTGTGCAAATTTTTGGTTCGAAACTAATCGTTTTGTTTTGTCTGTTATAGCTGAATGTTATATGTCATATTTCTTAAAAGAAATTTTGTGCGCCATTTAACTACAATAAGCGATACGAACTGATTCGATTTGTATGTCTAGAGAAAAATTCAGTTTACGTGGCCTTACTGCACAAGTTAGAGAAGACTCAAATTAACCAACATGTGACATGACCACATTAAATTTGCTGGATCTAAACTACTCAGCTTCATTTAAAGTTGTTGTTTCTGAGGAAGCTTATCTTTGGACTGTATTTCCTGAAGGGTAAACTGGCGCCATAGTTTGCAATTTCCTTAAATAATAGTCACTATACAATACCTGCGATTTCGTTTCAAGGCTGCTGACCTTTCATAATTTGATGTAATGTTTTTTGAGTAAGATTTGGTATTGTGGAGAAATTTTGGACAGCGAGCTTTTGTACCGGGACTTTTTTCTTGATACTAACATCCTTTATTTCTAAGCGGATATTGGGTTTGTGATGACTTGGACTGGCCTAGTTTATGATTCCTAAAATGAAACGTACATACAATAACAACATGATTTATTGCGCCGCCTACAAAGACTTAATTAAGTCTTAGAGTATAAATGTTTTATAGCAATGCATATTACAAAATTAAAATTATTTCATACGTTTTATGACTTCTAAATTTCTGGATTTCCAATTCGAAATTAGTACCTCTAAAATCTCAACTTTCTAACATCTCCAAAAATAAGTTTTATGATTTCAATTTTTTTGCAATAGCGTGTATATTGCTATTTGAAGCTATTTTTGGAAAACGTTAGTTTTTTAGTGGTTTTCTGGCTCTAATTTCTCAGCAACAACAACAATATTACATATAGGTTTCATAGAAAAATGGCACTCAAACTTTCAATAATACGAGTATGTAAGTTACTACGTTTCCTTAAATGTCCTCTTTTACAATTAAGAATAATGCAATCCAGTTGCGGCGCTTGCATAAGCAACCGCTCTTTTCAAAGTATGTTATTATAGATTATCACGTATAGAATAAAAAAGTATTTTCCTGCTTGTTTATTGTTTTGAACTAAAGAATATGTAATATATATTAAGCTTGTAATAGTACCTATTTGTTTAATTTTATAAATGCTGTGGCTAAACATATTGCCAGATAGAGATCGAGTATTTACAAGCACAACTAACAATAGTCCAAATGTAGGTAATTTTTAATGTACTTTTCACTAAAATTTCTATAACTTTTTTGATTTTTGAGATATTTAGCAAATTCAAGCAGCACTTTTATCTTGATTAAAGAATATAATAGTTTTTGTTACTATTATAGTTATTTTGCGATCTTATTTTATTAACAAATATCTCCATTGTAACCAATGTACTTGTTTCAACGAATCTTTTCAGAATTCATAGCTAAAGGTTCCATCTTCCAACAGATTTCGCTATAGGTCCCATTTTCTTTAAACTGACGTGAAATATTTTAAGTTGAAACCCACTGGGGTGAAATTTAATCAGTATTTATTTTATGGATTGTTATAGTTTTTGCTGGTATCTAACTACTAACGATTTTTAAATAATTAGAGATACGAAGTAATTTGCTACATAGTCAAATGTTTTCAGCATATGCTATGCATATTCTTGAACCAAGTTTCACCTAACTGTACTGTACATTCCCGAAAGTTCGCTCAGATTGAATATACTTTACACTATATCCTGCTATAGCCTATGCTATATAACCTGGAAGAGAACTTGCGAAAACTGGAAGTTAAAACAGGTATAAGTTGGTTCATTGCTAAGGTTTCTTTAAGAGAACCGATCTAAAGTTTTGCAAAGAGAGATTGCCATTCAAAGAAACCATCCTTCTAGATAAAAGCTGCAATTGACTTAGTACTCTTGGATGGTCGCTTTTAATAATGGTCGCTGTCTGTAATGTACATTGCACATAAGTATCATATAACAATAAAAAATGTTATGTTTGACCTTTAACAAGTTTATCACCGAAAATAGATAAACAAACGTTGCATATTGTGCTTAGGAAGCGTGAATAGAGGGTTCCAGATTGGGGAGCTTACTGGAAAAAAAAGAAGAAGAAACAGTTAGAGCTTGGAGGTGAGCTTATACGGGAGCCCCATCTAAAACGGTTTAAGCTTAGGTCGCCATTCGACAGTATCATACCGGCTTTCTACTTAATCGGGACGCTGATGTTGCGCGTAAAAACATAGTGCTTGCAGAGCATAGAGAGGGAATCTCGAGAGGTGGTTTATGAGAGTGTTTTGCATTTTTGTTGTGTAACAACTTAGAATCAATTTGGGAGGTGCGAGTTTGTAGCTACATGGTTCGCATTTAGTGATTACATATAATTACGGGCCCAATTAAATGTTACAATGGAATGTTATGTGTTAATAAATAGGTGAACTAGTGAACGATAAGCTGAAACAGCAATATGGATAAGAATCCAAGTGATGAACCGTCTTCAACGAGTCACGAGTCGGAGCTGGTGTCGCCTATATCCGAGGAATATAGTGACCTAGAACAAGAGGCGAGTGAAAGCTCCGCTCCGAAGATTTTACGTAATAAAGTTGCATACTATGAGAAGGTATGGTCATCAGGAGCGAAAGAACATCCTCCTGGGGAAGACAGCCAGAGTCCTTTTAAAATTGACGTAATTGCGCTTGAAAAGCGATTGCAGGAACAAAAGAACCGTCGTCAGCATGAGCAGGGGGATGGTCCTAAAATTGAATTTGTTAAATTGCGTTCAACCCCACAGCATTCGCCAGGGTATGCGGCGACGGCGGGACAATCAGGTTTTCCGAGTGTGAACTTGAGACACTCATCCGGTTTTGGTGAGCCGAAAAGTGACGATTCCTTCGAGGAAACTGTTGAGCGTGTAGTGGAAGAGGGCCAGATTCGTGGTCATGCACGTTTGATAAAATTTGAAAAAGTCACTGTTAGAAAATCTCTCCGTGAAGTCACTACTTCCGGGGGTGTTAGCAAAATTTTGTTAACTGACGAATGCACAATCAGTCCTGTAAAAGACAAAACAGATTCAGAATATGTGTTTAAGACGACACATTTATCGGGGGATAGTCCCTCCTCATCAAAACAAGTTATCAATGTAAAAAAACTGGTCTCACCTCCTGGAATTTGCCTTCATACCGACACTGAAGCAACAATTGAACCAGGAGCTCATGCCGTCACAAGGAAATCGGTTACCATGGTTGGCGGCGGAGTTCCTCCTGGAAATTCTGTTACCTGTAGCAACAGAAATCGGCAAACGCACTGGAATCAAAAGGGAGTAGACTCTATTACGAGTCCTGTAGGAAGCACTTCTTCAGTTAGTTCGTGCGGTATTGCCGGTGCGGAAGGTGTTGAAGATTCTGCGAATTCTGAATGGTACAACGAGTACCGGACCCAATCTTTTCACAGTATGACTGCTAAGCAGTTTATGCGAAGCAACTCTCAGTACGACAGTCACATCCGGGAAATACGAGGTAAATTTAGATATTAGTTACAATTTTCGGTGCTTCTATCTATAGAAGTTGGTTGTTTTCACGCTACTCTTCATCAATTTTTCAATTTATATAAAGTGCTGACTTGATCGATGCGTATAGTATAAAATTCTCTCTGTATTGATTTTTCGGCGTCTTAAGTAATTCTTCTATTAATGTCCTATTGTTAGCCTTACCAAGGGCGTTCGACTGCTATGGGTGTGAGATTATTAGCTTATGATAGCCGTTTTTCCGCAGCTAACACTGCTAAGCGGAACTTTAGTGAAGTTCTTCGTCTTTAAATTTAAAGCTCTAAAAAATTTTTTCATATTGGGGCGAGTATATAAAGATAGTGATTGAGCTATTGTTAATATATGTATCTATTCAAAAGATAACCTTTCGGTTCCGTAGTTAGTAAGAAAAAAACGAAGATTTAATATTATATATTCCTGCATTTTATTTTCTGCAATAAAATTGTCCTATATAATTTGCAAAAAATTCCTTTAGTCGTGTGATGAATAGGTATTTATCGAATAAACAAAACAACTGTGACTATTGGGGTGTTACTAAGGTGCATATCTTTATGCAAAGGAATTACTAAGACTGTTTAGTCGATTGCTATCATTATCGAATATTTAACAAAACAAACTCAAAGTTGTCTGAGCAATTAAATGTGTTGGAATTTCATCATTTATGGAGAACCATGAAATAACGACAAAACCAGTTGTAGCAAAGGGTGACGTAACACTTTGCTGCGGTTGATTGAAAAGAGTCGCAGTTAAATTAAGATAGTGTACCAATGGTAGCTTGAATGGAAAGTAGCTGCCCATTTACCTGGGGCCGGCTAGAAGCTACCTTCAGCTGGCATTGGCATAAAAATCCATTGCCTGTGGCTTTTTTAACATGAAGCGCAGTAATATTATGATTCTGACTACTTTTGTAGTTTATTGTTAGGTCATTCTAGTTAGTTATTTTATTTAAACCTCAATTACACCATATCTATGACACTTCCATATTAATGTTTGCTTATTTATTGTATTTATTTACAGAGGAGCAAGAACGTGTCCAGAAAAAAACCTTTGTCAATTGGATTAACTCATATCTATCTAAGGTAAGTACAAAGTACTAAAATACAGTGCATTATTTTCGTCCATAAAGTCATTTTGAAAAACATTGGTTGGTATACTTTAAAATAACCGTTTAAATTGGAATAAAAATCCTGCCTCAAAAATGTTGGCCTATATTTTTTAGGTTCTTGCACTTTCCGTGATGTTTGAATTTATCATATTCTTTAAATTTCCATATTTAAGAGCATTCTGGCTTAAAATAATTGTCTACAATATTTAACATGATTTCGGTTTAATACTTTACTAGACATTTGCGTTCTTTTACTGTTAAAAAGTCGGAGAAGCTATACTTATTTACTTTTAATTCGTTCATTTCAAGGATTCTGGAAGAACCTTTAGAATAAAGGGATATTTTTAATTTAAGATATGTAAACAATTTGCAACAAAATTTGAATATGAAAAAATGGTAGTGAAAAAATGTTAATTTTGGTATCTATTGGGAAGTAATATTTACCGTTCTATTTTCTTACTCCAAGTGAAATGTAAAACAAGTTTTTCAGAAAAATCACTGTAGTAGTTTTGTGTAAAAAAAACTATTATCAAATCTTCTTAAATAGTAGTCACTTTTTTATTTGAGTTCTAATATTTTGTGCCATTCGGCTTAAAAAAATCCACATTGAGGTTAATCTCCAAGAAATTTAATTCTGAGATATTCAAAAAAATATGAATTTTTGTTTTGGTGGTTTTCACTGTAAAGTCGTCAAAAGTCTATTGATGGGCGGATAGCCAAGTTTATGATGCACTTTTGGCATTTTAATTTTTCCGCAACCTGATCTCATCAATATGCAAGCTGGCGAATTAACCATATATGTATGCCAAGAGCAAAACAACGATATTTTGAAACTGCAAAAACATTTTTGACCACACTTGCTAAAAAAATTAGGAAATACGACAGGTAGCCAAAAACGAAGTTGTTATTGTATCTGGTAGGTACGTGTTAATTTTTAAGCTTACAATTTGCTTCTTAGCAATGAATTTTCAGATTCTTGTTTGCTTTCCCTATTTTACTTTAAAAAAGCTTCATAGGCTTGGTATTTTTGATTTTCGGGGCTCCAATGGAAGAAAATGTTAAAAGTAATTAATTTATATTTCCTTTTATTTTTAACAATCGTTTCTATGACTACATAGAGTAGATGCATTTTAAGAAACTGGGGATTCCTTCACTAATTTCGATAGATTAATTCGAATGAGGGAAAGTAATGTTCAGCTCTTGAGCGGTTTCTACATAAGCAAATAATATACAATATTTAGCCAATCAGTTATTTTAAAGTGTCGTAAAATTTTTCATTTTCATTGCAAATTTTTACTTTATGGAAGAATAAATTCTTTGTATTCGTATTTATTTTATTTAATGCTTAATATGCATTCCAAACCCATGAAATGATTAAATTACAAAGCCATATTATACATGTACTCCAAAAGTGAGAGTGAGTCCAGATGTTCTGTAAGCATTAAACTGCCAATCATAAAGTAAAGGGATTTTTACTCTATTGAGTATTTTTGAGGCAAGTCATCTCACCATTTTATTGACTTTCTTAAAGCTACATTTCGGATACATATAGAGCTTTTCATAACAGCTTTTGCACGTGATTCAGCTATAAACAGGCTATGCTGAAATCGCATCGAATCGTCAATCTCGATTTTGTTTCTGCTTTCGATTAATTGAATCGATTAGCTAAAAAGGGGCCGGAAATTTGAAATTGTCTTGCGGGCTTTAACCAGCTTTAAAAATCATAACCATCATTTCCAGACAAGTTTTTGAAACAACGCAATTTTAGTTCAAAAAATTTACAACCAGCTTTGATATTTGTTATTTATGGTACGCTGGGTACATATACATAAATTTAAGTAATAAATTTGGGATTCCAAACAAATTTACGTATTGGTACGCCGACTTGAGGTTTACCTTTGTATAGTCCTTTTAAATTAATACACGACTTCGATTTGTTCACTAATTAATTTTATTGAAAATATTGCAATTACGATCACTTTACAAAGAAAGCCAGTGTATTAAAGCAGAGCCATTTTTTTTTATTTAAAGAGACCTAAAGAAAACTGAATAAAATACAGTAGAAGAACCAATTTTAATTAAAGGAAATAGAATATATAATAAGTAAATTCCATTTCACTAACTACAGAACCCTAATTTATACATGACGACACGCTTGACCTAGTTTTTGTTAAATGTTTGGATTTGCTGTCTGAGTTGTTCAAAAGCAGAAGTCATTTATAATTCTGTGATTTTATGGCATTATTCAATGCAATCGGGAAATGATTGCTACCGTTTTATAATCAACGTTATGTATGTATTTGCTTATCGTTTGATAATTTCAAATCATACTAAAATAATTTATATTAATGTATACATAGTTGAAACATAATTATAATTTTTAGTCCAATTTGATCGCTTGTCAACCGCATAAAAGGAAGTAAACATTCCAAATTGTTATTAACGTTTGAAAAGTCTCCTGTGCGTGGATCCAAAAGGACTGAATTCAAATTTAGGAATAGCTGCCATTATCCAAAAAATTTTATTTCACGAAAATAAAACCAAATTGAATTTATACTCTGCATTCATCAAACATTTAATGGGAAAATTTTTAAAATTCAATTCAATGGAAATTTTGTTATCTTATCTGATTCAGATAAAATTATTAATAAAGAAACAGCTTTTGAAAATATCTGCAGAAGATCTTAAGGGCGTCATTCCTGACTTAAAAGTCAATTAAAGAGTACAGGTTCGTGATCTCTTAATCAAGCCTGCGCGTGAATTGAAAAATCAAATTTAAATTTGGCCCCTTATGCAGGCTGGCAGGCTGGTTATCCACACAAAGAAAATTGTGGCCATTGTTCGTGGTATTTTCGAATGTTTTTTAAAGATTTTGGTCACCTTATCAATGGATTAATTAATAAATTACAATCGTCCGCTTTTTACTCCGGCAGACTTTTTTAATCATTTTTAACTCTGCTTCCCTTGTGCCCAAACGGTTTTATTTTTAAACGTATGTACATATGTGATTTTTATCGAATTCATAATCGATTACTGATTGCTGTTCGATGAATACTTGTTTACAAAGGAATTACGATAATATTAAAATTAATCCTCTGCAATACCTCGGCTTAGCAGTTTTAGGCAAGCTGTTCCCGATAAAAGAAATTTGTTTCTTAAGTACACTAATGTATAATTGCATATGCTTTTTTTTAGTAAATAAAAAAATTACTAAAGATAAAATGAAAAAAGTACAATTTTTGGTTCAAAGAGCCTAATTAATGTATCACCTTAAAGCTTCATATTTTACAAGCAATGTCGTTGTAGGACGTACGTGCAACCATAATTCGAAAAAATATTTAAAAGTTATTGAGCGCCTTTGACTTTGGAATAAATTTGCCTCATAGCGTCATATTTAAAATGACTTGTTATTGGCTTACTAACCTTGAAGCAGTACATTACGTCACCTCGCCTCTCTGGCGATGATAACTGACCAACTCACACGAAACGAATTCTTGGTTTCGGCGCCGGTCAGCCAGCCGGCGCCGGTCTTCGCGGCTAAAAGCTAGCCGATTTTGCGCTGGCGAGAAGCTCAGAGCGAAGTAAACAGAATGAACGATGAATGAATGAAGCGGCCGCGATGGGAGCTTTGAATTACGGAAATGATCGACTCGTGCAATTGTGTTTCCTCGGGGCCCCTTTCACTCGAGATGTGAACAGCCTCCTCCTGGAGCAATTTAAGGTTGCAACGGTCGCTAAAATCGAATCGAGCGATTAGCTTCTAAGCTATTGGCGCTAAAAATAGACGCTGCTTCAGCGGGATTAAGTGAAAGTTTGCGCTTGCCGCCAGTCGCTTAAGTAATGCGAAAATTGTGTTTTTGCACGTGACGCCCCGCCGGCCGGGACGCGCATTAGAGCTTGCCAAAGATTATTTTCATGCTAGAAATCGAAAATACATACATATATTGTGCTAGGGCATGCCGCATGCCTCGATGGACGTTTTCTAATTTATCAACGAAATAAATTATCCGGCGTTGAAGTAGTACAAATATATTTTAAAGAAGATTTTATACAAAATTTTATGTCACAGGTGATTGAACTTGACTTTAGACAATTTTATGCAGAACTAAATTGCGTAAAATTTTAATTGAACTAATTAAAATTTGTTATACAATATTTAAAATCATTATTCATTAAATTTTTCATAGGCGTAAAATTCGTGCGCAAATAGACTATATGCAGAAACTTAAATGAGTAATTTTCTTTTGTAAGAGACGACCTTAGAGACACAAGATAAACAAATTACTTTACACGCAATCATACTCTAAATAACATCAGAGATGTTTACGATAACATTTATCGTTGTGCTAGATAAGGACGGCATCTTAACAAGATTTCTTCAAAAGATACGTTCAAAAGATAAGTGCTTTAAGTTTGCAATAGCTGAATTTTATTAACATCTACGACATACCAAATTTTATTTTTTTATAAAGCGTTCAATGAAATTATCATTTCTTTTCTCACAAAAAATTTTAAATTTTGGAGATGTTTCGTTTTATTCTGGCTTGGCGATACGTAAATGCTATTTCGAAAATAGATTGCGATATTTTAGAGCTAGTAGATGACTTCATGTTAAGAAAAAAGTTCTAGGCCAATGGTACAAAATCCTTTCAGACAGATTCGAAGTAGACTGTTGAGTACAAAAATAAATGGCCTTTTAGATTAGTTTACTTTTTATTGAGAAATTTTGAAAAATTCTCCTGTTGAATACTCGAAAATTGTTACCTTATACCGGTAGTAATTAAATTAAAAATCTAAAGTGCCTGGATCATTATGTGTCAGATCTCACTTCAGTATAGAATGAATATTTTAGAATATTACTTACAGTTTTTCTAACCCTCATTGACATTCATTTTTTGTTAATTTCTATTTTTTTTTACATTATATCTTTAGAACCGAAAGTAACGAGGTGACATACATTTATATTTGATTAAGAGCCGTGCTAAAAATATGTTATTCATGGAGACTAATGACCGAATTTAAGTAAAGTTAAATAGGTGAGGAAAGCACATCCCTTGGTCCACAAATTTAGTTTTTCTTTAAGAGAATTTTAAATTTTTACAAATCATCAAGAACGGATATTGAAAAATATTTTTGGGCCAAATTCTTCTATTTCTACATACATACATATGTACATACTTCCGTTTTTTCTTTATATTAGCGATGCTAAGATGGTCCTCAAAGAATTTAGTTAAAACTAGTAAACCATAATTAGACCATTCCGTATTGGAAGTAAACAAATTCTAGACTCGTCCGGAAAATGTAAAGTGATTAACGATTTTTGAGACGAGTCCGTCCATTTTATCATAACCAGCTATTCTGAAAGGTTTATTATCTCGGCGCGTGAGTTGAGCAAGTTGTAATTTTATGAAATCAGAAAATTTGAATCTATCATCTTTTGTAACAATTTAGTGTTTAGGATTTAAAATTGCGTATGCCATTTGACAAATTCCTTTTCCACAACTAGGGGAATAAAATAGATTTTTCCTTCAACTAATAATTGGAGAAATTAAGAAATTGTTGGGAGCTCCAATTTTTTAGAGGAGGGGTATTCACTCTTCGGTGTCGTTTTTTGGTCTGTATTTTAATTCAAATAAATATTGCCACGTGACATATACTAGATGTAATAGTTAATAATAGGGCATGCCTCTAATTTTTGAATATCACACCCTTGTAAAAAAGTCTGCCTACGGGTACTACGATTTTTGATTGGAATTTACTCAAACGTATTTTCGTTCAAAAGTTAAAATCTTTCAAGTAGTCAATTAACTGCTTTGTCATTTAACCATCTGATCAACGTTCTTCAAAATTATTGGAATACTTTGATACAGGGTGCTCACCATTCACTGGAAGTAAATAATACAAATAAGGATTTTTGTTAATTTTTGTATTCATATATAGAAATGCTCTTGTTGACTTGAACATTTAATTATTTCTACTTTTAATTGTATTTTAATAACAATTTGTCTTTTTACAGCGTATTCCGCCTCTACGGATAGACGATCTCATATACGATTTACGTGATGGCACAAAATTATTGGCTTTGCTGGAAGTTTTATCGGGCGAAAAATTACCTGTTGAAAAAGGTCGAGTACTACGAAGACCGCATTTTTTAAGCAACGCAAATACTGCCTTACAATTCTTGGCTAGCAAGAAAATTAAATTGGTCAACATCAATCCTGCAGATCTGGTGGATGGGAGACCACCAGTTGTCCTTGGATTGATTTGGACAATTATCCTCTATTTCCAGGTGAGTGATACATTTAGAATTAATCGATGTCTTATTTATTCGTCGATTCTTGTATTCACAAATGGCTTTTTGATAATAGTCTTTGCACCCATTGTAAATTAGTAAGAAAGGGCTCTATAATAAAAATTTTGTAATTTTCCTCACAAGCTTCATATAAGAAGGAGAGGAGTAGTTAGTTTCATATTTCGTGCACCGGTAAGTTTGTAGAGATCTATTTTCTCAGGCAGAGCACGATTGTTTGCAATATTTTTAAACATATTTCGAGAATTAAAAAAGTCCTATTATTTTCGAAAGACATTTATATTTGAATTTGTTTAATTTTTATTGAGAGCGTAGTCTGTCTGAGATACACAAGCATTAGAACTACTCATTTTGGAGTTTTCACATTGTGTAGGAGCTTCATGCCTTCTTATTGACTTGTTAATTCTCTGATTGATAATACGATTGATTTTTTTTCCAGATTGAGGAAAATAGTAAAGCGTTGCGGTATTTGGATCAGGGCTTAAGTGGGTCAATGAGTTCTTTAGATAGTATTACACCAACGATGGCAAGTGTAAGCGACGCTAAGGCAGAGAAATGGAAACAAGGTGCCAGAAAAACGCTTCTGCAATGGGTTACTAATGCTTTACCGAAGTAAGACCAGCATATTACAATGAGATTATTGTTCTATAATTTACATTTGATATTTTAATTATTAGGGACGCAGGCATTGAAGTTCGTGATTTTGGAACTAGTTGGAGAGACGGTGTCGCATTCCTAGCCCTGATTGATGCAATTAAGGCAAACCTAATCAATTTGGCAGAGCTTAGAAAAACTAGTAATCGCGCCCGCTTAGAAACTGCTTTTGACGTTGCAGAGGCTAAGCTTGGTATTGCTAAACTTCTTGATGCGGAGGACGTCGATGTCGACAAGCCAGATGAGAAGAGTATAATGACTTATGTTGCGCAGTTTCTGCACAAGTATCCCGAGCCAAGGGTAATTTGAATATTGAAATTAAAATTCATGTATTAATCAAAATATTTCAGGGAACCGGATATGATGGAATTGCCACTGTTCAGGAAGAGTATGAGGAGCTCAGACAGTGGCTAATTGAAAAAACGAATTACTATCAACCTATGGCTAATAACAATAGTTTTCCTAGAGATTTTGCTGAGTATTTAATGGCACGAACTGATGCTGACATGAGATTACCACTTTATAACAAAATAAAGAATTTAGTTGACTCCCAGGCCAGTTTCATGCAATTATCTCGACAGTCGTGGGAGGAAATAGAAAAACTTTGGCGTCGTTTGCAGAATCAATTATTGCTTTGGTTATGGCTACTTGACTCAGAATTACCAGGAGATTTTGGTATGGTTGGAAAATGGCTAGCACAAGCTGAAAAATTGTTAATTGATGACGATATTCCTACTACAATGAATGAAGAAACAGCTTCAATTATTAGCAGAAAATTGGAAGAGCATAAAACATTCTTTGCTGATCTTCCAAGAATTACAGAAATATTCGAGAATGCTAAAAGATCTCCTTTGGCTAAAAAAATTCCTTTGGAACAATTGAAAACTATGGAACGCAGATTATACGAAGTCGGGCCTAATGCAGCCGAACGCCGAATTCGGTTGAAATTCCTCGAACACAAATGTTGCCTTATTGCCTTTTTGAATTTAGTTGAGAATAAGTTGCGAGGATGGACCGGAAAACATAGTTATCAAGACAAGGTACAACAGCTTTTAGAGCAATATAAAAGTTTTGTGTCTCGCAATAAAATATTCCAAGAATTTAGTAAAGCACTTGACGATATGCAGCAAGTAGTTGAAGAATATAAACGAGACGGGAATATTTCCAAAAAGGAGTCTCTCGAAATCGATAACTTCATGAAAGAAACTGAAGAAAGATGGAAGAGAGTCTCAATGGAACTGCGATGCTGCCTTAACAGTCTCGAAGAAGTGCTTGCTTGCTGGAAAGTGTGGAACTCTTCGTCAGTAGAATTCGAGGAGTGGTTAAATCTTGCTGAGAAAAAAGCAGCATGCTCTGAAGATGAGCGTTTGGAGTTTTTCCAAAATATCAGCATATGGAAAGAAAAATACCATCATATGACGGACTCAGTTAATTATTTAATTGCTTCATGTGAAGATAGAGTGTCTGCCGATCTTAGGGAAAAGCAAGCGAATTTGTCTTCCAGATGGGAACGACTCTTTTCGAATACAAAGCAATATATGCATGCTGGAGATATTATTCGTTCTCGCGAAGAATTTAAGAAAGGAATGGAGCGCCTTAGCACTTGGTTACGTAATGCCGAACATGTTTTGAATAAACAACCTTTGGGTACTTCAGAACATATCAAACGCTATGGGGAAGAGCTTCAAAAGTTGGCTGGAGAAGTTGATGAAATAGAGGACTTATTTAAGAACATAAGCAAAACCTTCCAAGGCCTCATTCAAGATCTTTCACGTGATGAAGTTGAGAAGATGATGGCCACATTAAAGAAAGAAAAAGAGTCACTTGTTCGTGTACGGGCTCAAATTCCAGTCAAATTGCATTTGTTCCATCAACTTCTAATTCAACAAGAATCATTAGAAGCTGGTATATTAGAGATACACCAATGGCTAGATGAGGCCGAAGGTCTCTTGGGAACCCTTTCGTTAAGTGGAACCAAGGAGAATATTAACGAGCAACTAAACAAACATAAGACATATTTCTCTAGAACACTTTACTATAGATCTATGCTCGATAGCAAGAATAAAGTATTCCAGAGTCTATTAAAAACTGCAGCCACAGAAAAGAGCATTGATACAAGTGATTCTTCTCAAAAAATGCAACAACTCAACGACAGATTTACTTACGTTACGCAGCATGCCCAGCAGTGGGATCAACGATTGCAAGAAGCAGCTCGGTGCTGGCATAACTTTAAGGAAAGCGAGCGCATCGTTAACGAATGGCTTCTTCAAGCAGAAACTCTTCTTCAAGAACGCCACATTGATTCCAAAAATGCAGTAGATACCCAAAAGGTATTCTTTGAGCATGCGAACGAGAAATGGATGACCGACTTGGTACAGACTGCTCAAGAATTACTAAAATGCCTACCACAGGACGAACAAAAACCGATTATAAATAGTGTGGAGAAACTTCAGGGTAGATGGCGAGACGTCTTATCGCAGGCTCCATTGCATCTAATTAAACTGGAGTTCCGCATAGAAGAAACGACCTTCTATCAGCATATGAAGGAGGTTAACAAGGAACTCCACTTGGAGCAACAAGCCTTTGATAGGAATGAGGATGTAGATTCTATTTTAAGCAGAAATAAAAGTTACTTCAAAACTCAGGGAACCGAAACTAAGATTGAAAAGTGCCTTGAAAATATGAAACGAATTAGTACAATGTACAGTCAGCATCGACCGAATGATAATTTATTGCCTGAGGCGTGCAAAAGCGCTGAGGACAATTGGATGCGAACTCTTGAAAGAATTGAAGACATGAGAAGAACCCTACAACAGATTCCAGCACAATGGGATCATTATCACCAAAAATTCAAGGAAATGGTGGACTGGATGGATATGGTAGATAAATCGTTGAAAAATATTGTTAACGAAGTTAACAGCATGGAGGAATTTGAGAAGGAACGTGTTGTATTCCAGGTAAATAAAAAAAGTTAATTGTTTTATTAAATGCTTATAACTTTAACTTAATTACATGCAGCTTAGGGAACTTGTGGTAATAATATGTTCAATATTTTTTGAAGTTCAATTTAAAACTGACTTTTATACATATTCGCATGCATGCAGATATAAATATTCCTATATGGTTAAAAATGTTGGGATAAATTATAATGATCAAATGCAAATATCAAAAATCGTCTATTAAAACAATTGTAATATATCTTTATAAGAACAGTACGCTATGAGTTGTAAACCAGGAATTCTTTATTTCTTCAAATAATGGATTTGAAAAGGAGGAATTTTGAGATGTATTGAATAATGAAATATTAATGCACTGTCCAAGCTATACATATCGAATCAGTTATTTAGAAACTTTGCCAAAATTTGCTATGTGAGTAGTATAGGAGAGGAAAATTAATCTTCGGCTTGCAAAATATCCCAAAAGTTTTAACCGTGTAGGAAATGTAGCTATAAATAGCTACTAAATCAACTATCACTGAAGTACATGTGCAATACATTTTCGATTTTGATTTTGTGAAGTTTAATAATTTTTGAATAGTTTTCGTACTAGAGGTACTTATTGAGACTATTAAGTTCATAAAGAAAATAATAGGGCGCTCTCTGTTTTGTCATTTGACTACGGAACTTTAAGCACAACCAACTGTGGGGTGTTGGAAGCCCTATTTTCAAGAGGTTTCTATATATGTGGTAGTTGTAGCGTCAAAAGAAAGTGTCTTTTCTTCTCGCTATTGATGCATATATTTAATTCACAACACTAGTACTTTAGGGTTCTAGTTTGATCAGCATGTACTTCAGTGTTGTATATACATATTTTAAACTCATAATATCAATTTTATTTTTATAAGCTTAAGCCAATTTAACAAACCATTTATTTTTTTAAACAGAAAATATGCCAAGAAGCCGACAACAAGCGAGAAGATATGAAATGGCTCGTTCGTACGTTGGATTCTTTATTATCTTACACCACAGAAGATGAACGATCAGTCGAACAAAAGAAACTGGAGGGTCTAATTTCCAGATATAAGAATTTAATTCCAACTATTGAAATTACAATGGTAAAAACTGAAGTGTTCTCAAAATGCTATACATATCGAAGGGAGGTGCATGAAGTCGTTTGCCTACTGAATAAGGTAAAGGAGCAGACTATAAATACCCCAGCACCAGATAGTTTGGAGAAGGTCAATAAAATGATTCAGGAGCAACAGTATGCTATAAATCAACTTGACCACCAGAGAACACATATTATGTCAATGCTTCAACGCGGACGCGATTTAAGTAAAGATGTTCACGCCCCATCCTTTGTTGGCGCAGAAGTGAAAAATCTTGAAACTGGATGGAATGAAGCATATACCGAGACTGTTGATAAACTGAAGAGTTTGAAGGGCACTCAAACCGTATGGAATGAGTTTGTAGAACAGAAAACAGAAATTATGAACTTGCTTCATAGTGCTGAAACTGAATTAAGAGCTCTAACTCCACTTCAAACGGATCCTAAGAATGTCAGTCAAGATTTACATGCAAAACGCGAGTTGAATGCCAATCTCCAACAGGCATCTCATCATCTTATTCCAAGATTGCATGAACTGTGCAGGGAATTGTCACCCCATGCCGCTCCTGTAAAACGTCCTATTTTAGAAAAGGAAGTAGTCGAAGTTGAGAAGATGTTCTTCAACACAATGGAGCACGTCAAAGATCGTGTAGGATATTTAGAGGACTATAGTGCAAAGTGGAACACCTACAAAGCCAGGTTGGCTGAACTTCAAGAGTGGGCAAATAGAGTAGCGCCCAAGCTAATTGAGGCGTTGCAGTCAGAAGATCTAACACCCGAAGAGCGCGTTGTAAAAACTAATAACCTGAGAGGAGTTCTTTCTGAAAAAATGAAGCAACTTGATAATTTGGGTGCAGATGCCGCAGAGTTAGCACCGAAAGAAGGAAATATCGCTGAGGCAAAACGGTTAAAGGGTGAAATTTATAAGTTGCAAGAGGTGTTAAGTGCAGTCAACAGGAATGTAGAGCACCAAGCTCAGGTAGTTCATGAGGATCTTGTTAATTGGCAAAAGTACCAAGCAGGTATCCAAGAAATTAAGCCACGCATAGAACAAAGTGAGATAAAGGTTAATGCAATTATGGCAAAACCTGCAACACTACAAGAGACTGTGCAATTACAGCAGCAAGCGAAACTATTCGAAAATCAGTGTCAGGAGCAATTGGACAAATTGCAAGGAATATCAACAATAAGTCACCAAATGCTCTGCAAAACGAATGCACCAGATGAGCTCGATGCAATGCATTCGCGGTGGGCTGCAGTCCACGATAACGCTAAGCAAATTACTAGCAAGTTTGACAAGCTCGTGTCTAATTGGCAATCCTTTGACGCAGATGCAACAAAATTGGAGACTTGGATCGAAAATGGAGGAAAGATCATAAGTAAACGGCCATCCCTGGTAAACACTCCTCATGTGGATAAGCTGGAGAAGGAGTTGGTTAAACTAAAATCATTTAATAATGAAATTTCCGAACAGCAAGCTAAAATTGTCTCATTGGGACAAGTGTCTGACCACATTGCCATGAGTTTGTCACCAGAAGGTGCAGCTGTTCTGAGAGATCGTGTGAATGCTATGAAGGCGCAGTTATCGTCTTTATCAGAGCAAACGCGGGGCAAGATCAACGAAATATCCGATGCGATCATGGCTAGGCAAGATTTTAATGCCAAGATCGCAAACTTCTCTAATTGGATGGACCATTTGCAAGGACAAATCGCTCAAGTCGAGGAAATCAATCCCGAGAGAGTTGAACCAAGCTTGCATCTAGTCCATTCTTTCCTGCAGGAGCATTCGGATAAAAAGCCCAATTTCGGCGTTATCTATGATGAGGTGAAGCAACTTTCTTTGAGCGCAGCTCCTGATGAGGCAAATGTATTGAATGAATCGTACACTTCATTAGTTTCCCATTTCCAAGACCTAGAAAAGAACATGCAACAGAAAAAATCCGCTCTTGAAAGTTGGAATGAGTTACTGGGATGGAAGAACGAAACCGAAAATCATTTGAATCATTTACGTACCAAGTTAGAGAAATCTGATAAACCCGATTCAGGCGAATTAGCCGTCATTATTGAAGAAATTGATGATATATCTAAAAGTCTCGTATTTTGGAAAGGTGAGGCGCGAAAGATAGATGATTACCCAGCTGTGCATCTTCGGGATTCTTTAACACGAAGACCAATTAGTGCCGTTCAAATGGTGAACGATCTCGAAAGTAAACTTGACAATCTTAAGATTCGATCCCAAAATCAAAAAGTTATTGCCGAGCAAATGGTTGAGAGAAAGACAAAGTTCCAAGAATTGGAAAAGGCATTTGCTCAAGGGTTAAATGATGACAAGTTAAAACTAGAGCAAGTTCTTCGCCTTATACCTAATGCCCAAAACATAAATCAGATAATTGCTGACCTCGAAGCTCTGAACCAAGCAATTCAGAACAAGGCCGACCTAAAAGACAAGATTCACGATGAAGGTGCTATGTTAATGAAGGAGGACATTGGTAGTATGCCTATTATTCAGGACTCTTTGCTTGTGATCGACAAATGTTGGGACAATCTGCGAGAGCAAATTGCTGACAGGCTCTACAAGTACAACTTAATTAGCCAAGCCCTCAAAGATTTCGCTGAAGTTAAAGATAGATTTGATAAGGAACTGGCTAAAGCGCAGGGTATCCACAATACCATACCCGTTCAACCAAAGGACGAAGTGGAGTTGCATCAAGCTTCGGAGAAAACCAAGAAAGCAGTTGAACAAACAAGGAAGTGCAAGATAGTCCTGGATGATTTGGATCGCAAAGGTATGTAACAATTTACTTTCAGAAATTATGTGATCTAAAACGCTTTGTCTTAAACATTTTAAAAATTAAGTTTTATTTAGACCCTTAGGTCCTGAAATTCACTTTTTAGGTTTAGATTCTTTTTGGAATACTGTATTTAAAAAATAACGAGGCTGCACTGAAATGATTGTAAATTTGTCAATATTGCAAGCGTTTCAGAGAAAGGAATATTTAATCATAAATGCAATCAACATTTTGTGAAAGGTCAGAGCTTTTATTTATTATGAAGTTTATGGAATTTTTCATACGATGCGATTGAAATCTTTGATATTGAAAACCATAATATTTGTTGCCTAAAACAGCCATTTCCAAAAAACAAACATTGGGTGCGCTTTCGCGGATTAACTTTCACCCTAATACATATGTTTGTATATTATCTTATATGTCCAAAAAACAGTATAGAAAGTTTAGTATTTTTATAAAAAATCAATAGTGGTGTTAGTACAACATTTTAAAACGTGGAAACCCTACAAAATTAAATAGCTTATTAAATCGAGCTATAGTCAATTTTCATTTAATCCTATTTGTTTTGTATTGGGTTTTGTGCTTATTATTTTAAAGTTTTATATAATTCATTGAAAATAAATAAAAGAAGTTAGATATGATGGTCATATTTTGAATTTCTTCCAGGAAATGGTGTTCTTAAATTATTTGAATCCATCGGAGAAGCAAGCCCTGAGAGCATTAAAGCTGATTTGGAGGACAGCAAGGCAAAATGGCAAGAGCTGTTCGAGAAGACATCGAAGAACGTTCATCTATTTGAGACGGAAGCCGTGATTTGGAACCAAATTGAGGAAGCGAAAAGGGAACTTTTGCCTTGGTTGTCCGAAACTAATCAATCTCTCTGCGACTCTGCTGATAACACCATCGAAATTGAGTTCGGCCCTATAAGGCTGAATAAGTATCGAGCAGAATTACCTTCGTATTTGGCCTTAAAAAGTAGCATTGAAGAAAAGACAAAAGAGTTGGTCAAAATAAATAATAACGAACCTATACCTGCTTTAAGTGCCCTGAATCAACTTTTGGCTGAGCAATTTGCCGAAGTTGAACATAATGCTCAGCGTTTAGATTCAGTCGCTCAATCGTTTAATGATCAAGAAAACGAATTGCGCAAGAAAATAAAGACTGCTGGAGAGGCAGTGAGCAAACTCCGAGAATCGCTAATTAAATGTGACGATATGTCGGGCGATAATAACAAAATTATAGAACGACTTAACCAATGCAGAGCTTTAAAAGCCGAGCTAGATAACGTTGGAGACGACATCGACAACCTTCGTATTCGCGTAGATGAAATGAAGGCTGTTTACCCCACCTTCGGGGACTCCATTATCCCTAAGGAACTGAACAACGTTCAAAAGAGATTTGAAGGTGTTCACTCGCATGCGAAAAAGATTGAAGGTACACTTTTGCAGTTCTTAAGAAAGTTCCATGATGACAAAGTGGGTATGCTCAAACGTCTCATATCCACTCAAAAGGAAAAGGTGTTGTGGTGTGTTCCTGAATCATCTAGTGACAAATACAATTTGGACGTGAAGAGGTCGACTCTTCAAGAGGTGCAAAAGAGCATAGCTGAATGTGAAAATCGACGAGATGATATTCTAAAATCACTGCAGATGCTGCAGGCTATTGAATCCCCTCAAAATGTAGCCGCACAAAAGGCCGAAGTCGAAACACTTAACGCAAATTTGAAGGAGCTTCGAGCAAGTTTCGATGAAATCAAAGGAATTTTGGAAGAAAATGCAGATTTATGGAATCAATATGAGACTGCTAACGAGGAGATGTCCGCATGGTTAAGGGATGTTGAAGGCAAGGTCAAAGTTGAGACAGGCAATCAAATGGATTTATCTCAGGCTCCTAAAAAACTAAATGAGTTGCAGGCACTTCAAAAAGATATTGAAAACCATAAGCCTATTGTGAACAAATTAGAACAGACATCTCAACTTTTAATAGAGAAAAATCCTGAGGCCAGAATTGGACAATTTGTCACTCATTTAATTCAAAGGTATCATACCATGGCAAAGAGTCTAGCTGCATATATCGACAAAATGCGAAACGCTCAAAAAATAAATCAGAATTTCGAACAAGCTGTGAAAGATTGTGCTGAGTGGTTGTCGGACGCTAAGATTGAATTTAACGAACTTGCGAGAATGGGTTCTCCTGGATCATCTTCTGCCACCGCACAACAATTAAAAGTTATTAAAGATTACATTAAAACTTTCGAAAATGGTCAAATACTTTTAAACAATGTGGTAGATATTGGAGAAGAACTTTACCCAGTCATTACTCCCGAAAATCGCGAAAAAATTCGAGCTGATTTACGAAAATTACGCGAGCAGTTTGATTATCTTCGAGATGAAGCAAATGCGCTTCTTCAACAAACTGAAGCAGTTTTGATTCAAAAGACTTCAATTGAAGAAAGCTACACTCAAGTATCTCAATGGTTGACAGAATCAAAAACGAAAGTAGCAAGTGATTTTGAGCTATATCCAACGTTGGCTGCAAAGAAAGCCGCTCTACAGAAGTTCAAGACCCAATTACAGGAAATAAATTTGCACAAAAATGCCCTCAAACAGCTACAAGACAAGGCATCGAATCTTGCTGATGATGAATCCGAACGAAAAGCGGAGGAATCTATTCAAGAATATAATCAGCTTGCAGTCAAGGTTACAGAACGGCTTAATGCTTGCCAAAATTTTGTTATAAATCATGAAGCTTATGATCAAATTTTGGAAAAAGCACAGGATTGGTTAAATACTATCAAATCTGAAGCTATAGACATACTTAATGATATAACTTTTGAGAAAGATGGTGCCGAAGAAAAGCTGATTGTAGTGGAAAATCTTATTCAGCAAAAACCTGAGGGCAACTCTATTTTCGAGGCTTGCAAAAGCCAGCTGGATCTTGTGTTAAAACAAACTCACCCAAGTGGGCATCCAGCGCTGATTAAGAGTTTTGAAGAACCAAAACGAGCCTGGGATGACTTTATGGCTCTCTGTGAAGATTCGTTTGTTAAACTCAAACAGCTTTGCAGCAAATGGGAGGAATTCGAGAATATAATCGATGGTATCGACTTGTGGATGAAAAATATCGAAAGTGTTGTTAAAGATCAGAGCTTAAAGAGCACGGTAGAAGCAAAGCAAGCCCATTTGAAAAAATTGCGGGAAATGCTTAAAGAGATTGAGGAACGAACTCCCGCGATAAATGACTTAATGGAGCAAGGCCGTGAAATTGAAGGCGAAACTGATTTAAATCTTAAGCTGTCTCGTATCAACACTCGATTCCAAACAATGAAAAATACATGCAAGGAAGCAATATCTAAGTATGAAGGTTACTTAAAGGATCACAAAGCATTTAACAAGAACTTTGACGATTTTAAGAAGGGTTTAGAAGAATCAATGAAAGAGCTGAAAAAGAACAATGAAATCGTTGGTGATCTATCAATATTGCAAGACCGACAAAGAAGGATCAGAGAAATGTCTGATCAGCGAATCAATGACTCTACGGCCTTTGAGGAGCTTATCGATCAGGGCGAAAAACTCTATAGTCATACAAGTCCCGATGGTCGAGAAATAATTCGTCAGCAGTTGCGAAACCTTCGTACGATGTGGGACAATTACACAGACGACCTTAATTCTGCCACTCAAAAACTTGATCACTGCCTCCTTCAGTTTGGCGAATTTACAGCCGCTCAAGAACAATTAACAAAGTGGCTTAGGGATGTGGAGAAAGCAATGCAAAGTCATACAGAACTGAAAACAACTCTGCAAGAAAAGAGGGCACAGTTGCAAAATCACAAGTTAATGCATCAAGAAATTATGGCGCATAACGCACTTGTCGATAATGTGTGCGACAAAGCTCAATCATTGGTTGATCAGACGAAAGACACATCATTAAATGTTTATTTGCAATCAATTAAAAAGCTTTTCCAAAATATCGTCCGCAAATCTGAAGAGTTATTAGGAAATTTGGAAAATTGTGTGCAGTCCCACAGTGATCTTAACAATGTTATTGCGTCTTCTAAAGCATGGATTTCGTCTGAAAAAGAGAAGTTGCTGGATTGTGATGATACATATGGTGAAAAATCAGACATCAAACGTAAGATTGCAATTTTAGATCAACTATCAGAGAATAAACCACACGGAGACAAACTATTGGATGATATTCGACAACAGTTTAATTTGGTCAAACAGAGTACTTCTCCGAAAGGTATAGAGGTTTTAGAAAAAGAAATCTCTGAGATTGAAACAACCTTCAAAAGCCACTTTAACGACATTGAAGGAATTCAAGGCAAGCAAAAAGATGTCCTCAATCAATGGGATACTTTCGAAAAATCACTTGATGAACTTACAAAGTGGTGTCGCTCTGCGGAAAGTATTTTCCGTGAGCAGCAACTTCAGTCGTCCCTTGAAAATAAAGTATCACAATTGGAAAAATACAAAGCACAACGAGAGAAAATTTTGCAGAAAGAAAAGGAGATAGACGCCTTTGCAGACAGTGCGCATTCATTAATAAATAATTGCGGAGCTGATCGTTTAAAGAACCTCACATCCCAAATTACTAACCGATATCAACTTCTGCAAGTAATGAGTAAGGAAGTGGTTAATCGTTGGCAGAATATGGTCGAAGATCATCAAAACTATACAGACAAATTGAAAGAAATTGATTTATGGCTTCAATCCGTGGAAAAGAATTTGGACATGGCAGGAAAGGAAGAGCCTATTAGCAGCACAAATATTCTTCAATTGCTATTATCTGAGAAGGAACAAGCTGAACATCTATTTTCGTCTTTGAATACACTTGGAGAAAAGGTACTACCCGAAACATCCACCCAAGGCAGAGAGAAAATAAGACAAGAACTCCGCGATATTCGAGATCGTTGGGACAAGCTCAATGATGGTATCAAAAACTTACAAAAGCGGCAAGAGGCCCAGTCTATTCAGTGGTCAAGTTATCAAGATATTCTCAAGCAAACCCTTGCTTGGTTGGAATCTGTTGAGAAGCTTCTACAAAACGAATGTCCAAGCACTTGGACATCTGCTCAAGAAATTCGATCCAAATTGTTCAAATACAAGGGAACTATGCAGGATATTAATTCCCATAAACGAGGTATTGAGGCTGTTAACGAAAAGGCTAACACTTTCCTCGAAAGCAGTGGATCCGACAGTATTGATGCGGTGCAAAAGACCTTATCAGATATCAACACAAGATATGAAAAAGTTTCGGATGTGTGCAATAAACTACTTTCACAACTAGAAGAGGCCTTCGAAGTATATCAACAATTCAGCGAATTGCAAAAATCACAGCAAGATTACCAGAAAAATCTATGGGATCGACTTACGGCCTATTCGGATTATTCTGGAAATAAAATGGCACTTCAAGCACGATTGATGAAAATTATTGAAATTCAAGACACACTTCCAGAAGGAACAGTGAAACTGCAGCTACTGTCGGAGCATGTTGAAAAACATGCTAATGCAATCCCGGCTAGATCCAAAGAGGCAATGTCTCGGGATTTAGATAATCTGTACGCCGATTTTGAAAAATTTGCAGCCTCAATGAGTGATGTAAAGAGCAATCTGGAGAATAGACTGCAACAGTGGAGTGATTACGAGATTAACTTGGACAGACTAATTGAACGTCTAGGTGAAGCGGAGAATAGTCTTAGGAATTATTGTCCGAAGGCGACCTTAGAGGAGAAGCTGGAACAGTTTAACAAATTCCAGGTAAGATGATTCCAAGGTATACACTAAGAAGTTGCAAGTTATACTATACCATAAATACATACAGTGACAAGACAAGATTAACAAAAATGTTAGGGTTAGAAGTTGTTTCTTTAAAAATTGTTGTGCACCATAACTTTAATAAAATAAGATAATTGTTTTAGAAATAAGAATACTAAATTGATTAGATTTTTACTTTTGAATTTTAACCTCGAATAATTAAAGCAAAGTTAATTAAAAAAATAAATTAATTCAACAGACTAGCAAAAAAAGAAATGACTCTATTTCGGAAGCACAAAATTCTAATACAACATTAAAGCAACAGTTAGGGAATTACCCTTTTAAGTGAATTATCCTTTTATTAAAAAGCTAATTTTGTAAATTGTAGGGTCTGTCACAAAGTTTGCGTCAAAATGAAGTGGAGTTTGAGAAGATGAAGGACGACACCTCAGAGCTTATCCAAAGCAGTGGTGAAACTCGCATCGCTGTAAATGTACAACAAGTGACTTCAAGATTCCAATCAATCCAAACTACCGCGAAAGAAATTCTCAAAAAGTGTGAACAGGCTGTTCATGACCACCAAATGTTTAATGAGAAATATAAGCAATGCTCTGAATGGGTAGCCAGTGCAAAGATTAAGTACAATAAGTCAAGCGATTTATCTGGTGTTGGTTCGAGGGAAGATCTTATCAAAAAACAGATAGCTATTCAAGAACTTCAGGGAGAACATGCAAATGCTACTCTTTTGCTTAATACTGCTATGGAATTGGGTGAGAAATGCTATCCAACCACATCTTCTGAAGGCCGAGAAATGATCCGAGCTCAACTGCAAGAATTGGAGCTAGCTTTTGAGCAATTATTCGATAATATTATGAGTACATCTCGCCAAATTCAAGGAAAAGTTGCCAAGTGGTCCGGCTTTGATGATATTGTTGACAAGTTGCAAACTTGGTTGAATGGAGTTGAAAAACAACTGACTCCTGAAATAGAATTAAAAACGACCTTGGACGAAAAACGGGCAAAACTGCAAGTTTACCGGGACATCTTAAACGATATGAACAACCATCAAGTAGAGCTCGGCAATCTTCAGGAAATAGCTAACAATTTGCCAGAGGAGACAGAACATGTTAAGCAAAAGTTAGCAGCTTTGACGGACCATTTTACAACTTTGCATAAACGGGCTCAAACGTTCGTAGAGCGGTATGAAGGTATTGTTAGTGACCATCAATTGTATTGCAAGGCCGTAATGGATACTCAGGAGTTCATCGATGCCACAAGTAATACTGTGAATCTTTGGGGCGATTTGGATTTGGAGAGGGTTTCTTTACACACGAATCTAGATCGCTTGAAAAATTTGCAATCTACCTTAGCAGACGAATTCCCAAGAGTAGCACAAGTACAAGGATTGGGCGAGAAAGTAATTCCTGGTACTTCTGAAATCGGACAGAAAAATATCCAAGCTCAAATTGATAGCACACAACAAGAATGGGAAGGCCTTCTATCGGCCATAAAAAGTACAATCGAATCTATCGAAAACCGACTTTTGCAATGGACTGAATTCGAAAAACTGCGGGATCAATGCTTGGATTGGATTCGGGGAACTGATAACAGACTCCATGCGATAGACCTAAAAGCATTCTTACCAGAGAAAAAAACTCAACTTGAGACTCTTAAGGAGATGCAAGGAGAGGTACGGGCAAAGGAACTCGAGATTGATAATGTCTCCGAGAAAGGTCAACAATTGCATAAAGGACCAACTGGCCATAGGGTTTCTCAAGTTAATGAACTGGTTTTGAAATATCAGCAGGTTTCACACAAAGTGAAGGAGTTCAACAATCGCTGGCAGCAGTATGTTTCGAGCCATCAAGATTTCGATAGTCAAGTGGCTGAGATTACTCACTGGATGAAGGGAATTCAAGATAAACTCGCTTACTGCTCAGACGTGGGCGCCTTGTCACAAAAGGACTTGGAAGGCAAACTAAATGCCATTCAGGAAGTTATTTTACTTAAAGACGAAGGTGCAATGAAAATCCAGTCATTAGTAGAGTTGGCACAAATTGTTTTGGCAAACACAGCTCCAGCTGGTCATGAATCAATAAATAAAGCTATTGCTAAAATTCAAGAAGATTGGTCAACTATAGCTCTAAAAATGATTGACGTAAAGGCTAATCTTGACGATTCAATTAATCAATGGAGCGGTTTCTTGGAGCAAGTGCAAAATGTAAAGAAAACCGTCGATTGGTTAGAAAATATTCTTAAAGATCTTTCCGAGTTCCAAACGACTATGTCTGAGAAACGTGCGCAATTAGATCGCATCAAAGGAGTTGAGGAGAAGGTGAGAATGGAAAAAATTGATGTTGATGCTTTGAAAGCACAAGCAGTTGAGATGTTGGCTAGTGGTCAACAGAGTCAAGCTGCTTATCAAGCGCAAAGCACTCTGGACAAATTTGATGAACTGGCCGATAGGACAAACAAACTTCTCGCCGATCGGGAAGAGCAGTATCGTGATCATCGTTTATACAAGGAAGGCTACGACGATCTTGTTAGTTGGATAAGTCGAGCAAGGGAAAAGTTCCCATCCCTTAGACAGAGCAGTTTGAGTGATAAATTAGCTATCGAGAACGCTGTTGCAGCTACTGAAGCTCTTTTGAACAAACAGGCTCAAGGAGAATTGCTGGTTGAGCATTTGGTACACACAGGTGAGTTTATTATACAATTTTTGTTGAACATGAACTTTAAATTTTTGAAATCTGAGAACTCGTAAATAGTAATTCACAAAATTTCGTAATATACATAAAGTATTATAGATTTAGCGAAAATTTCTATAATATATTTTAATATTTTGTGTTTTTTTTTTTATATTATATTTACAAAGTTTTTATGTACGCATAAATTAGATCACTAAAATTCACAAACCAAATTTGCTCCTTTTTGGTAAATCTTGATTTCCATCAAAACCTTTTATCGAAATATGAATTTAAAACAGGCATCTAATTGAAAAAATGTTTTGTGTATAGGTGAAGTTGTTTTAGCGAGTACCTCACCACAGGGTCAAGAAATAATTCGTAATGATATTCGTGCTCTGCGGGATAGTTTCGAAAGTCTTTTCAGAGAAATTATCCAGCAAAAGGAGCAATTAGAAGTGACTCTGTTGCAATGGCGAGATTACAAGGAGGAGTACGAGCGGCTTTTGGAATGGTTACAACAAATTGATATCATGGTAAAAAGCCACAAATTAAACTTGTATCCAGATATTAAAGAAAAACAGAAGCAAGTAAACGACATGCATGACATCATGCAAAAACTTGAAAAAGGTAATGATGACATTGATAAATTTAATCAGTCCGCTTCGGGGCTGCTTGCATCTCACCTTGATACTTATGTGACGAACCAGCTACGTCACTTAAATTCTATGTATCAGGTCCAATTGAATTTGGCCAAGGATGTCCTGAAAAAGGTCGAAGGTAATCTTGAACAGCACAAAGAATACGAACGCAATCTAGAAGATGCCCACAAATGGATTGAAAATGCAAAGGACGTTATAAGACAATGCAGTGAGGCATCAGGAGCAAGCTCCAGAGAATTCCTTCAAGCAAATCTAGATAAAATACAAGATTTGATTAGAAAGCGTGAAGATGGCCAGAGCTTAGTACACACAACTATAAATAATGGAGAAAAAGTTCTTAGAACAACAAGATCAGACGGTCGCGATGTTATAAATGTCCAAATGAAAGAATTGCAAACTGATTGGGATCGACTTATTAAGAAAATGTCAACAGCTAAAGTCCATTTGGAAACCAGCCTTCTTCAATGGGCTGATTACAGCTCCAGCTTCTCGCAGCTACAGCAATGGATCTCTGAAAGGGAAGCAAAATTGCAGCAAGTAGGTGAACAGAAATTGGTAAAATCACAGAAAGGTCAGCCAGGCTTGAGCGTTGGACTTAGTGAACGGAAAGCTAATCTAAGGCAGATAAATAATATTGTTCAAGACATTGTGTCTTTTGAGCCAATGATTCAGTCTGTTACATCAAAAGCTTCTGACCTAAGGCAAGGAGCCCCTGCAACCGAAATATCAGCGAAATATGAAACTTTGAACAAACAGGCTAAAGACCTCTATGAAAAACAGAAAAATACTATAGACCAGCACCAAGCCCTCATTGAGGCAGGCAATGAGTTTGCTCAGTGGTTAAGAAATGCTAAGGAACGCCTCAGTAAATGTGCTGAGCCAACTGGCGATAAGGACATTTTAGCTAGCAAGACTCACCAATTGACCATTCTTGAGAGCGAAATTCCTGCTGGCCAAAATAAATTAGATAAGGCCCTACATCAAGGTGAAATAGCGTGCAGAAATGCAGGTCCAGAAGATCGAGAAATCATTGAAGAAGAAGTCGCTTTGCTGCAAGAAGAATTCGACGCGTACGTCGAAGCTCTCAAAAATGCTAAAGGTTATCTGGAGGTTGGAATTGTTAAGTGGACTGATTATCAAGATCAATATACAGATGCGTTAGAATGGTTAAATAACACCGAAGCCCTGGTTCAGTCATACAACAAGCTCCAAGAGAGTTTAGCTCAGAAGAAGAATGTACTTGAGGAGTTCCAAGGACACTTGCAGACATTGTTCGATTGGCAGAAGGAGTTGGATCATTTGAATGTTAAAGCTCAAATTTTGCTAGAAACTTGCGCTGATACAAGAATAAGTAACGCAATTACCCAACTTACTACCAAATATAATGCTCTGCTAACGTTGGCTAAGGAGGTAATGCGCCGATTGGAATTACACTACCAAGAACACCAACAACACCACACTCTATATGAAGAGTGTCAGTCTTGGATTGAAAAGACCAGGGAAAGATTGAACGATTGTCAAACTATTCCAAGTACACTGAACGAAGTACAGATTAAATTGAACACTATCAAAAATTTGCGACAAGGTTTCGAACAAGGCCAGAACAAGCTTCGTTACTTACTTGAACTGAAAGAAAAAGTAATAATGAATACCGAACTGAGTGGCGCTGCTAAAATACATGAAGATACAGAAGCGCTTAAACAAGATTATGAAAAACTTCTCGTTGACATCAATGAAGTTAAGCAGAAATTGCTGAATAGAGCTGCTCAACTGGAGGAGATCTATAAAGTTTATAAGGTTCTTATGGAGTGGCTTCAAGAAATCGAAATGAATGTTCGTCCAAGTGACGAATTATTAAACGATTTGAGTGAAAAGAGAACAGCGCTTGAAAAGTTCAGAGTGCTCCAACGTGATATCAACGGTCATAGTGATATTATTGAAAAGATCAAAAACCGCCTTCGTGATGATAAAAATTTAGATAAGAACGATTTCGTCGAAGGCCTCAACAAATTTGAGAACTTGCAAGAAATTGTTGGAAAACATATTGAAAATCTGGAGAACCAAGTCAACAATCACGAGAAATACAAGGAGGCGTTAAGTGAAGCCCAGGATTGGGTTCGTAAGACCAAAATTGATATTGAGCAATGTTCAGATTCACATGGTGAAAAGGACAATGTTACTGATAAACTAAACAAATTGAGAGAAATTGAAGAATCGATGCCAGAAGGTTTGTCACTTTTAGATGGCGTAGAACAATTCAGTCAAAACGTAATCGCAACTAGCGGAAGCGAGGGCCAAGACTTGATCTCTCAAGAAATCAGACAATTGAAGTATGACTGGGAGAGTTTACAAGCGGCTTTAAGGGATGCTCGAAATAACCTCGAATCCTGTATATCGTCATGGACCGACTTTTTGAATAAATACAATAAAATCAATAAGTGGATCGAAGATATGAGCAAGAGAATTCGAGACGCCAGTGAAACAGAGTCAAAGAGTTCCGATGATTTGGTGCAAGCAAGGGTAGGAATATTTTAAAACTTAGTTTTTCAATAATATAATAACATTTTTTTGTTTTTAATTTCAAAAGAGATTATTAGAAGAAGTCCAAGCCGAAAATGATGCTGTTGAAGATCTTAATGAGGTCTGCGAGATCCTAATGGAACATAGTGCTTGTTCTAGAGTTAGGGATCAAACTATTGCAACTCAAGCGAACTACACTAAATTATTAACAGCTGCTCAAGGTTTGTAATTGGTATATAATTTTGAAGCAATTTTAATTAGTTTCTGTTACTAGGTCTTGTAGCGAAGACAGAAAAGAGTCTATCAGATCACACCGAATTTTTGAATTACAAGACAGAAATGAGTAACTGGATTCAAAAGGCCAACAGTGTTTTGGAAGAGTGTCCTGGAAGTGGAGATTTGAAGGCAATTACAACACAGCTCGAAACTGCTAATGTAAGTACAGTGGACATTTTTTAGATACTGTCTATATATTTATTTAGTTTCTGTGTTTAATTAAATCAATTTTATAATTCCTGTAGTCATTAAATAGTCGACTACCTGAAGGACAGCAGCTCTTTGAAATTGTTAAAGATTCATACACGAAAGCTACTAATGTAATTCCTGAAGACAAGCAACAACAGCTTCGAGATCATATGAATCAACTTCGAGATGACTGGGATAATCTTAATATTTCTGTTAAGAAAACAGTAGATAATCTTAAACACAACCAGAATAGATGGTCTGACTTTGATATCAACAAACAACGCATGGAAAAATGGTTGAAAGACACGCAGGATGCACTAAACGTAATTCCTGATAGTAAAGGCGAAGTAAGCGAAATGAAAACGTTGTTAGAAAGATACAAAGGCATTCTTGGCGATATCGAACAAAAAGGCAAAGACTTGAAGGCGTTATATGATGAAGCTAGCAATCTTGGCGCCGAAAGTGATGAAATCCATCGCATGGAGAGTCAATGGGATAAACTGAAAAACGATTGCGAATATAAAATTAAATCAGTTGGAGATGAGATATGCGATTACAATGGATATCATCAGTGTATGCAAGATGTTGAAAAATGGTTGCTGCAAATATCTTTCCAACTAATGGCTCATAATTCACTTTTCATTTCGAATCGAGATCAGACTTTAGAGCAAATTAAACAGCATGAAGCATTACTTGATGAAATACAGAAATATCAGTCGAATGTAGATGATCTAAATTCGAAGGGACAAAACCAAATAGAACGATACCAAGCAAAAACTCCAAGCATTAAGGACACCATTGAGACACAATTGAAAAATATTCAGGATAGTTATAATTCTCTTCTTCATACATCTGTCCAAATCAAGAACAGGCTCCATGAATCTTTAGCTAAATTCCAGGAATATGAAGACACCTTAGTTAGCATTATGAGGAATTTAGAAGAAACTGAACCACTGATTCAATCGGAGCTAGACACTCCAGCCATGAATTTAGAGACAGCTCAGAAACAATTAGCATTTGCGCATGTAAGTATTAAAATTTTAAATGTTTTTGAAGTTTTCCTTTAATCCTTTTTTTCCCTCAGAACATACATAATAAACTTCAGGGAGAAAAGACACGCCTAGCCCTCGCAGTTCAGGCTTGCGAAGCTGCCACTGCATCAATTAGCAGACCCAGCTCACCCCTTGAAACCGCCATGCAACCAATTCCTGAGCGCGAACTTATAGTTCGAGCTAAATTAGAAGACCTTATTGATCAGGTAAAAGAAAGTTATAAATGTCCTGAAAACAAAATTAAAAAATTACTACCCTCTTGTCATATATTTATAATACAAAAAATTATCCGTATGGTTTATGTGCGTTATAAAATCGAATGTTTGATATTTAGAAAAGGGTTGATAAATTGTGTCCTATAGGAATATTTAAAGGTTCGCTATTCGCATGTGATATAAAAGAGACTTATATATTTGTTTTGATAAAAACAAGAGAAATATTAAATATTTTGTTTCCATATTTACAGGTGCAATCTCATTTGGACGGCTTAAGTGCTACAGTGCAGGAGCTCGAACAACAACAAAAACAGAGAGCTGAGCTTCAAGATTGGATTAAGAAACAACAAGGCAGCGTTTCCGACTGGGAGTCAAGACCTTGCAAATTACGTCCGGAGGCTGCTAAACAGGAATTAGTAGCGATGAATGATCTTCTCAATGTAATTGGGGACAAGCGTTCACAGCTCATGACTGATATGACGGGATCATGTAAGTTGCTATTATTTTTGCAATATATTTTTGTAATATAATATAGCTCTTTGTATTTCTGCTCTTGTGGCGACGGTATTCTTTCCGTCATATTTGTTAATTATTTATCTATTAATTTCTTTTGGCGCGGAAATTTATCGATTGATTTAGCGTTTTAAACCAACATGTTTTCTGCACGATGGTTTTTTAATGATTTGACAATATTGGTTTTTTTATTTTCTTATGTTACATTAGTATTTACTTTCTCTGTATTCACCTGGGGTCAGTATCAGAAAAAGTTGTGTACAATAATAGTTAACCTAGTCTCCCATTTTCTGCTGACCTAAAAAAAAAATTTAAATACAAAAATTGATTATCAGAATAAAAGTTCTTCTTCAGTAATTATGTTAGAAATGCAGGAAAATTGCATAATTTGTAAATTAAAATATGAAAACAAAAATACATGACCAGTGTCCTATTGTCAGCATTTAAAATGGCTAAACTTATTAGTACAGTTCATTGATATGGTTAATAATGTTTTCAATTTTGAAAAGTAATATTCAAAGCTATTTCATATTGTTAAAAGTTGAAAATGGGCGCCACATTATCAAACTGTAGAATTTCAAAGATCGATAAACCGATTAAAAGACTTGTCCTACCATGCATCTCTGTTCTCTTTATAATAAAAATTAATCCCGAAAATATATGGATCAAATTCTATAAATTCATCCTCATTTAATAGAAAAGGCTCTGAAAAAGCTTATCGTACCGCTTAGAGGAAGCTTAAAAGTTATAACTTAAATTTTTTTAAACATTACATACATATTTAGTATGGTGGGCTATTCTAAAGCAATAAATCATTTTAGTTGCAGATGACGATACAACAGATTTGGAAGATCAATTAAATCAATTAGAGTCGGAATTAATGGATGCCATTGCTAAAAAGCAGAGTGGTCAAAACATCATTGATGGCTATCGTCAATCTGTTCAAGATATTCAATCTTGGTTCGACAGTTTGATTAAACGCATGGATGTGCTTGATAAAGGCAGTGGTTTAAATTGTGCCCAAAAATTAGCTGCTATACTGGAGATCAAGGGTGAATTTGAAGATCAGGGCCCGAAGAAGATGAATGATCTTAAATTGAAGGCGGCTAATGTTACGGAAATTATTAGTAACTTAGACGGGCAACAGGTGGAGGAACAAATGAAATCGATTGAGCGCCGATATAATGATTTGGAGAAACGAATTGAGCGTAAAGCTCAACTCTTAGAAGTTACTAATAAAGGTTTGGAAACTGCTAAGAATGAAATTGATCAAATACAAAACTGGGTGAAGCAGAAGATTGATGAAATACAGGCACCTCCTTCAATAGGATATGAAGCAAAGTCTGCCGAAGCGCGTCAGTTGCAAATGAAAGGCTTGCAGAAAGATGCCGATGCTAAACAATCATTATCAGAAACCTTGGAAAAGCGCATTGCTAATATGCAGCATGAACTTGAACCGGTTGAATACTCTCAACTGGAATCAGCTCTGAGGAATTTGGGCACCGATTTGAAGCATCTATTTGGACTTCTAAAAACTGAAATGGACAAAGCTCAAGAAGCGGCTAAAACAAGAAAACAATTTGAAATTGATTTGGATAAAACTAAGACTTGGATAAAGAACAAGCTGGCAGAAGTTCGTAAGTCGACTGGATTCCAACCACTTACGTCCACTGGTGTCGCAAAGGAGATTCAGCTCAATAAGAAACACGAAGATGATATTAAACACTTCCAAGAGAATGTCTTAAACGATGTAATGCGTCAAGCAAGTAACATCCTTAGAGAGTGTCCACAAAATGAAGGCAAAAATCTGCAAAAATTGTTAGATGATATTAATTCCGACTACAATACGCTGAAAGACGAAAACGCGAAAAAACTAGAAAACTTAGCTGAGCTTTTGCAGAATCGCAAGAATTTCGAAGAAAATATTAACAAATTAAATGATTGGCTTAACGAAGTGGAAATTATTATATCTGGCGAACTGAGAACAGTAAATCTTCCAATCATGGAGGAGCAGTTGGCCAAGTATAAAAGTTTGGAGGGAACAACCAAGGAAATGGGATCTCTGTTGGGAGAAATAGTTGAGCAAGGCAAGGCGATCGCTTCCCAGATCAGTAATGCAGATAAGTTCAAGTCAAACGAGGAAATCAAGAACTTAAAAGAAAAATATGCGAAGTTATGCCAAAATATTAACGATCGCTGTAAAATATTGGAAGATCACATTAACAAGTACAAGGATGCAAAGAGAAGATTGGCTGAATGTATTCAATTTTTGAACAGCGTCCAGCAGCGCTTGCGTGAGCTTAATAAACCGATCGGAAGCAAAATTGAAGATGTCCGCGAACTACTGGGAGCTTACGAGCAGATTTTGGATGAATTGAAAGAAAGCAAATCGAAAATGGGAGACCTTCAAGCCGAATACTTGCCGGAACTGCAGACTATACTTGGTCAACAGAATGACATGATTAAGCTGATCGAAGATCAATTAGCACATCTAAAGCAATTGTTGCTTCTTCGGGAGCAATTTATTGCTCTAATAAACGAAATAATTGCGTTCATAATGAAGTACACTGACGTTATTAATGAGATCGAGCAATCTCCGGATTCTCTCGAAAGTAAAATTAAGCAGTACGATGATGTCATCGTTAAGATCCAAGAATGTGAAGCTCTTCTCGCGTCAGCTAGTGATAAGGGGCAGAAAATAGCATCAGAAGGCACTGCGGCAGATAGGAACAGTATCACTGAGCAGCTGCAATCACTGAAGAATCAACTGCAGAACCTCAGAAAAGCTGTCGAGGCCCAGAAGCAAAAACATCAAATTGCTTTAGATCATCATAAGAAATTGGGCAATGACTTGAATGAAATTTTGGACTGGTTACATCAAAATGAAGCATTAGCCAAATCTCGACCACTTCTCGACAGGGACCCAGATTCAGTCGAACGCGAAATTCAAAAGCACTTTGTATTAGCGACAGACATCCAAAAGCATTTAGATGATATCGAAAAATTGATTGAAAAAGGTCAATCGGAAGCTGGATTACCAAGTTCCCTTTTAGAGATAATTTCAGAGGGAAAATCTCTTCTTAGTAGCCTTCCAAATGAACTGGCCGATCGCGAGAAATATTTATCGTCTAATAAGCAATCGCGATTAGATTACATGAATCTAGTTGCTAAGTTCAACGCATGGGTACATGAAGCAGAGATTCGTCTTCAAAATTGTCAACATGGAATCGACTATGAAAATGTCCAGAAAAATATTGAGGAACATAAATTATTCTTCAATAACGATATGCCCATCAAAACACTTGTCCATTCAGACATTCTGGAAGCTGCAAATAAAATAAGGCCATCTTTGAACAACCTGGAACAAGAGGAGCTATCTAGAGAGTTACAGCAGCATCAACAAATTCTCAAGAATATATTAAATTCAGCAAAGAGTCAACAAAGTTTATTGGAGAAGGAAGCAATCAACTGGAAAGAATATTGTGAAAATTGTGAAAAAGTGAAATTGTTCATCGAAAAAGCCGAGTTTAGTGATGAGCCAATAACAAAATTAGCTGGTTTGCGCTCGAATATCCAGAAGATCAACCTAGCATTGAAGAATATCCAAGTAAGTACTAATATAATTTCCAAAATATCTTCTGTTAAGTCCACTGGTAGTTAGTAAATATATACATAAATAGAGGAAGGGGGAAATTATTGGTCGTTAATACCCATATGTGGTATGTATCATAGTTGCAAATATCGTCAGATTGGAAATGCAAGTTAGATTGCGACATTGTCGCGCCAAAGTAATGTTCAACTCCAGCGCAATTTAGTTTTTTTTTATATGGCTGTGTCGTATTGCTTGGCAGTTGTAATCTCCATAGTTTTTTCTATGGTAATCAATTATTTACTATTTGCATCGATGCAATAGTAGCAAATACCAATTAATCTGAATATATGAAATCTAGGGAAAATATGTGTATGCACGTTTACAACAAAAACTTGCAAAAAGTAACATATGCACATGCAAGTCAAATTGAACAGTGAAGCTGCTGAGAACAACTGTGGAACGCAGAGATATAAACACCAGGTGTATTTTCATAACAAAATATTCCACCTGATGTATACAAGAAATACTTTTGTTAAAGATAAGATTATAGATTTTATTTTGCACAATGCGCGCTTCCGAGCGATTTCATAATTATAAACCTTGGCGCTATTTTGAGAAAACATTATTAATGAGGGTTGTGTTTTTTTTGGCTTATCTGGACTTAAAAAGTAATATTCTAAAGTTTGAGCTCCAGAACAAGGGTTTTAATAAAACAGCATGGCATTTTTTGTAAAATATTTTGATTTTATGACACATAAAATTAACAACTGATGTAAGGCTCAAAGTATCATTTTTCCCTAATTTATTGAAACAAATGCTGTTTTTGAACAATAGCATTAAGTGCCAAATTTATAAATTATTTTGATCCAATTTTGCGTATGCATTTATTGGCTTGCTATCTAGGTCATATTTAAATTTGTGGGGGTGGCGGACTTTTGCCTTACTATACATTTAAATTTATTTCCAAGACTTTTTAACCGAATTGGTTTTTTAATCTAGTTTAAGCTTGGCTATTTCCATGACAACATCCTCGCTATGTTCGCAAATGGGTTGAATCGTTCAAGAGGGTGAAGAATTCAGTATTACATTCTTGTTAAAATCATTATTATCACGTTGAAACCTACCTTGTCCTACCTGCTACGGAAAGGTTTTTTTTTGTAAGTATTCATTCAACAAGCAGATTGGACAATTATTTTACTCCGGAGAAGAAAATCCCATGTCCTAAAAAGTATAATAAATAATAATTACATTAAAAGTCCTCTGCTACGACTTTCAACATTAAATACAAGGCTTTCCTAGATTTTTGAAGTCGGTGTGAAAACCTGACTCATATTAATACAATACTAAGTAATCAAGACAATCTGATTGCCTTAATTATTTAGCATTGAATTAATACACGTAAGTGAGGTTTTTCTTTTTTTGAAGTCGCTTAAAAACCGTGCTGTTTCAAAGTCGCAGTTTGGGTTCGATAGTGTAAAATAGTTGAAACTGCTAAATTTTTATACATACATATATAGGATAATATTTGTTCATTTGGCAACATAATTTTTTTAAAGGGGCTTTAAAATGAAGAAAAGAGAATAGAAATTGCGGCTCATTGTAAAGATAATATGTAATTAAATGTGCAACTGGAACTCTCGGGTCTTAAGATTTAAAAACCTCCGCGGGATAATTTAGGTTAATGATAATAAGGAAAACGGCATATGAAACCGATTTCCGATTGAAAGTGCGGATTACTTCAACGCAACGAAGCCGGTTTTGAGCCGTCGCCGGTTTCTTCTTATTTTTTCGAATTACGCAGAGTTCAATATTCAGATAGAGCTCAAGTACAGTTGAGCACTCGGCGAGCTTTTCGAGGTTTTTCTGCAGCCGGCACGGAATAAATAAACAAGTCGAACAGTTTCACGCGCTTTTATACGGTCCGAGGGGCATGACATCATCGGCGAATTTTGCTAAAACCTGTTTTCATCAAAGGAGCTTTTCGGTGACATACAAAGATGAGCTCCGTTCAAGGGAATTGGAAGCGAGGTTCGCTCTTTTCGGGCGGGAAAGAGATTCTTTCTCTCTTAAATCGAGAGCTTTTTGAGAGTGAATTTGTTTTACTGCTTTTACACACGCCTTGAAGTCACCCCCCGGCGCGGCCCCCGGGACTGGAAGAAAACAGTGTCAAGAAGCCGGTATCACGAAAGCTTCTACCGGCTTCGGGCTGGAAATTTTCCAGATCCAGCGGTTAAGGTTTTTTTAGAACTTTCACCAGGTCTTGGGTGGGGGAGGGGAGGGTCTTGCAAAAGCCGAACTTTAAGAGCGAATTGGGGAAAGAAGGCCCGGCTGGAATTTGGAAAGTGTATTTTAAGCCTACGTCAACTTCCAGGCCAGACCTCTCTGGAGAAGTGGCCCATTCGAATAGCACTTTCAGAGCGATTCGTCGTGTGCACAGAACTAGATAAAGAAGCAGAGACAGGAAATAAGTGGACATTTAGTAGAAGTGTTTTATAAAATTATTGCGGAATTAAATTCTGAGTCCGAGCATAGGGACAATATCCGATAATATATTTTGAAATTGAATAAAAACGTTTTTTTGTTTTTCCCCATTTTGTTTGCGCTCCAGGCCCAGAACGCCGACATCGATTTGGTGAACAAGCAGTCGCAGGTGATTATCCGTCAGGCGGATTCGCGAAATCGCGAAAATATTGAACAGGAAAATCTAGCATTAAACGAGGCCTGGTCAAACTTGATCGGAAGTTTAGAAAGTCGCCGAGAATCCCTTTCAGCAGTGGCAGAACGTTGGGAGGAATTCGAGGAGAAACTCCATAGTTTGGAAAAATCTGTCGGACGTCTTGAGGAAAAATCCCGACATGTTGATTCAATCGTAAAATCTAGACGGCACTTGGAAGAAACGAAGAATGCTATCCAGGTGAGTGCTGAATAAAATAATTTAAAATTAGTTACCGAGTTATAAGACGAAGTTAATTAAGTCGTGTGACCATTTCTCGCGACGACCACTTAAAAAATATGCTTCTGGTGGCTGCTAGAGCCGCTGTCGATGCCGAATTCAAAATAAGGCGATTGTGTCATCCACTGACCTTGCCTGGTGACTTCACGAAGCTCTTTATTGCTTCTTTAATACGAATCGCTTTATCTTGCAAATAGTTGTTTATCGGCAACCAGAATTTAGATAAATATTAAAAAGCACCAAATGCGCCCTGTGCGACGGCATTTTTTTAATTCAAATATGCAATGCAATGTGTTCGTTTTGCATTAATTAATCTTCCGCTTATTCCGCAGGAAATACTCGCTGAAGCTCAAGAACTTAAATCATCACATAAAGAGATCGAGGCGCTCTCAAAATCAATCGTCACATTCCTTGGGGAAATACACAAACCCTCGGCGGAGGCCATACGGGCCAAAGTGGATCAGCTAGCTGACCAGTACGAAAAGTAAGTAGCCCTTATTTTTTCAGTAGAATCATTAGGAGATCAATTATTAACTGCCTTCATGAAATCCACCTTTTATTCATTTCCGTTCTGTTTGGATCGTAATGCGATATAACTTGCCTTTGCTGCGAACTCATTCATTATTTTTGAATTTGCTTGAAGGTCAGGAAGTAGAGGTGTTTTCCCGTTGACGGCCCAAAGAATAGGAAATTTAAAACTACCTTTCTTAGATGGGTCTTGCTTAGAAAAATGCATCGAGCGTGTAGGATACTGCTTACGTGTTTTCATAAGTTAGCGCAACTTACGTGTATACGAAAATATTTAGTATTTGTACAACTGGCGAAATAAAGTCTCATGTCTTTTTCTAGCTATAAAGTATGTTGGTTAAAATATTAACCTTTGGTTTTCGAAATACAAAAATTATATGAGTAACTAAACAAGCGTAGATAGTTAAATTAACAAAGTGTAAATTGAATTGACACCTATAATTTTCATATACTGGAATGAAACTGGTTAATTTTACAATAACGAAACATTTCCTTCAATGGATTAAACCCCTTTACATGAAATAGTAAATAATAATTTAAAAACATTTTTTTTTTCCGGTATACATTTTAAAATGCATATGTTAAAAAGTCAGCGTGGTAGTTTTGAATAAAAGCATAAATGCCCTTTGATCGTTAGACTTACAAAACTAACTATTCTTATTTTGTTCGAAACACAATTTTCTTAATGCTAGCCTAAAGTTAATTGCAATTTATTTAATGGAAATTTATCTCAAAATAAAATTAGTACATTATTTCAAAATGTGGTGAATTGCAAAATAAAATTGTAAATCATTTCGTCGCCATAATCTATGCACCAGGAAAATACTAACACTGAAATTTGCCTTACGAGAGCAGTCTCTAACTCATAATAAAATCGTATATTGGCCATTATTTCTAACGATAGGAAAATTCTAAGAAACGATTCTTCGTTATCCGAAACGAAAATAACGAATTATGATTGCTTAGCATTATGATATTCGTTATGCAGTTTCTGACTATTATTTCTAATGATAGGAAAATTCTAAGAAACGATTTTTCGTTATTCGAAACAAAAATAAAAACGAATTATGACTGCTATTGCATTATGATATTCGTTATGCAGTTTCTGAAAGTAGAATTTTATCTATCAAAAACAAAAAATATATACATATATATATTTTTTAAATCACTCGTTGAATTATAAATTTAACTAGAACAAAAACGTTTCAACAGAAACATATAACAATATGTTTAGAAGAAATAAATATAAAACCATGTATTTGAAACGAATTCGTTTAACAGTTTCAGCTGTTTAAAATACAATTGTATTTCTTTAGAAATTTGCATTAAATTACTATTCGATAATAAAATTAATTAAATTTGAAATTCAATAACATTCGATGTTGAAAAAGACACTATAAACTTGTTCAAAACTGTGCTCAAGGTTCCCTTAGAATAATCTTTTCAAAAAGTTATTTTCGGACGTTTAATCGTATTTCAATTAAATCTTAAAAAATACAAATGGGTTGAATAATACAATTTTGTGCCAGAGATATAATTGTTGACATCTTTCGTTTGATGATGTTATAACTAGCTTTTACTTGGTTATACCAAAACAGAAATGTGCTTGTCCTCGTTAAGTAATAACAAGTTATGCATGAGTAGACGAAGGTAGGAAAAATGTGTCCCATAGTTTAAGGTATTCTATTAACATGGTATGCTTTTTTCTTGTTCAAGCAGGTCGAGTTAAAAGTTTCCATTAAGCGAGACAATTCAACGAATATTGTAGGTTTAATTGAAAGTACAACTTACCTTTTCGCGCTTAAATTCCGAAGGCGTTAAGAAATTTGTACGATTATTTTATTGTTTATTGCATAGTTTAGGTTCCTTAGAGGGTATAAAGATGAGTATGAAAAGCCAGTTTGAAATCGGGCTAAAAACTTGTCTGACATGAATTCCAATAATAGAAAATTGTCGATTATATCAGGTTCGATTTTACGCTGATTTTAAGCAACGGAGAACTCAAAAGCGAAAATTAATTATTTAATATCCCTATTCAGTAAAATTGAACAGCTATATTTACACTGAACAAGTGCTATTTTCCTTTCGATAAGATTTCTTTTGTGTAGATTACGAATATGAAAATTGCTAAACAAACAAACAAACAAAACAAAAAATATATTCGAATTTTCGGCAGTTGTCAATTGTTTATTGTTATTTAGCATTATATGTGTCCAAAACACCCTTATCTACTTATAGAGCTTACTCAAAGCAAGCAGTCATATAACTGGGCTATCAGGCACCCCAGTGTGCCAGCTCTGTATTTGACTTTGGGAGAGATGTGGCAGGACGGGTTAAAGAATTTAAATGAAATGAATCTTTTCCCACCTCTACAATCTATAGTATCTTATTTCTAATACTCTCTAAGTCCAAAGACATTTTTTAAACTATAAAAATATGAATTTTAAAATAGGAAATAATTTAGAGTGACGCGTTAGATATTGTTTGGTCAATCATATCGAAAGACAAATTTAGTTTATTGCGCTTGAAAGTTGGTTTAATCTACTTATTTTAAACACCAGAAGACAGTTTTTTTCTAGCATCATTACGACTTACGCAATTATAAAATATTGATCTTATTTGATCTAGATGATAATTTTCGAAAAGTTGTTTCTTTTCTTGTTTTTTTTTCACATCTAAGTCTCGTGAGATTAACAATTTGCAAAATAAGATATTCTTTGGGAAATTGGGGTAATCGCTTTAAAAATTTATTGCTAATTAGAGCGAATATCATTATGTAGGTGTGGTAGCCGGTTTATTGCCAATAAAATTTGTTTTAAACAATTGGATCGCATAAGGTCGTTGTCTAAAAGGAAAAGTGTAATTTAAATTTAAGATTCCAGCGCCGAGCGCGATCTATCTTGGATTTTATCACATGTGTGCATAACTAAGTCTCTCTACTTTCGCTTTTCAGTAGGGAGAGCAGCATCTCGGCCACCTTCCGTAGAACAAAGCTCGAGTTAAAGCGCCATTCGAATATTTGGTAATGCCGTGGTGAGCGACATTCCAAGCTCCTGAGTATTTTTGGGTAGATGACATAGAGCGAAGCAAGTTCGTTTTTTCAATGCAAAACCGCCGTCGCGGGGAGCTTTTCGCGTCTTCGTGCCAGATACCTATTAACCCAAAAGCTATATATATAATTAGATTAGATTGAAAAATGAGAGACTGAGCGACTTTTGGCGATGATTGAGCTTTTCGATTATTCGTTGTTTTTGGAAATAAAAAAAAGGTGGATAGAGGAAGTTATGACACTTTTCGGCATTCTCTATAAGATCACCGCTCAATTTGAATATAATTGGTGGAAAATATTAAGACAAAAAATTTGTCGATTCTGAGACGTTTTTAAGATATTAGTCAAATGAAAGGAAAATCAACTAAAATATATGCCAAGATAAGAACCAATAGGCCATTTCTTGATGATTTCGCCGAGTGTGACTTCTATTTTTAGAAAGATTTTGCGAAAGTTTTCTTTACTATACAAAATCAAAGTCCGTGAGACTTATGGTTGTGGTCGTATGTGAGCTAATCATGAAGGCAGTGGGTTGCGGCTGCTTGAACTAAGCTAGATTCAGAACGTATTGTACCGCGTACGAGACTGGATGGCTGGAGAGTAGAAGTTATAATTAGAGGAACCGAGAAATCAGTTACAGAAAAACTGGATAATAAAAAGAGTGTAGTGTTTCATAAAAACTCAGAATCATACTCTCTTTACAAAAGAAGAAGGAGAAAAGGAAAAAGGATACGGAAAAAGACATAAGAAGTCCTAAAGGGTTACAATTTCATTTCGACCTAGCCGTGAACGGTTGAACCTATAATTTAAAAGAAGGAACGAATATATTCAGTAGTCTGTTGTTAAAAGGTTTGTGCGATTTTTGCTTTGATATTATTCGTTAACTTTCTGCCTGAAGATATTCTTGCGTGCCTGAGGGAGATATTTCTTACTTTTGAGCCATTGATTAATTCCTGGAAGTGTTTTGCAAATAACATTGATTTGGGCATATTCGTACGTGGTACAAAACGGTTATTAACATTTTCTTGAATGTTCGGTTTCAACAATAAATGCAAATTTTATCGTACTACCAAAACAAATTTGCAATGAGAGCATTGCGTAAAATTCAAGGTTTTTTACACAGTTGCACTTTTGAGGTTTACTTGTATACCGGATGCGATCATCGGGGGAAATAGAATTTATTTCAAACCTAAAAATTTTTAAATCTGTCGATGACCGGGAGTAAACATATTAAGTCGTCAGTTGCCAAATTCGTAAACATTCATTGTAATTATTTAAAAATTGGAGTCATAGAATTGTTTTCATAATATTTGTCTTGGCAATAATTCATTGAAGCTTTCGGCACCGGAAGAATCCGAATAACATTGAATTTTCATACAAATTTCAATAATTCTTCTTTTTAAATTACACCGATACGTCGCTTTCTTAGTATCTAGGGGGTTGTCCTTGACGCCTTCTACTTTATTGTGTCTTCTCTGTTCTATTTCCACACGCATTTACTAAATTTTGGAGCGCTAATAATTGCGGTGAGAGCTTTTCTCAAAGTTTATTCGGGAAAGAGCCGACGAATAATTTCGTGAAGATTTTCGTAAATATAGTTAAATTTAGGGCTGCTGTTTTTAGACGTAGCGCAATACTTCTGCGTAAAGTCAGACTGTACGGAGGTTAGAGCAGCATTTTCTCATAATTTATCTTTTTTTCAATTTACAGACTAAATACATCGTTGCATGCGAAGGATACTAAAGCGGCAAAGGACTTAGAGGATATTGAAGAAATATTTAGAAAAATTTCTGACTTGCAGGATAAATTTAACACGCTCTCAGAAGAATTAAGTGAGATACACGTGTTTGACGTGAATCAAAAGGAGGTTGAAGATAAGCTCGCGAAATCGCGAAACAGTATCAGTGCAAATATTGGAGAAAGTGCAGCTTTAATTAAAAGTACACAGGATAAATACTTGAAGCAGCAAAATCTCATACCATCAGATATATCACAAGAACTAACATCTTTGGAATTACTATCGGAAAGATTGCAAGGAGCTATGGACACGAAGGATAAAGAATTTAAACGGGCTAGAACCGTTCGTACTGAATATTTAAATGGTGTGGAAGAAGTGCGAACATGGCTACAAAATGCTGAGATTAAAATTTTGGACCGTTCTCTTGAACCTCTTAAATTGCGGGAAGTATTGTACAAATACAGCCAGGAATTAGGAGGAATTTATGAAAAATTAGGTGAAGTAAACGCCAACGGCAATATTATAGTAGAAAATAGCCGTAACAATGAAGAAAAAGAGCTGGTTAAAAACACCGTCGATCAGCTAACTCAGCAGTTAGATCAACTCCGCTCGCTGCTGGATGAAAAGAAACAACAAGTTGGTGATAGTCTAGATGCATGGACAAGATTCATGAATCTGTATCAAATTGTTTTGTCTTGGGTAGCCGGAAAGAAAGTTTTCCTTGAGGAATCATTAAGACTGACCACTTTGCAACAAGCTCGCCAGAGGCTTAACGAATATGCAATTGCTGTGAAAAGTGTAAAACCCATTACAAAACATTTAAGTGAAATGGACAAGGAACTAGAACTGATTGCTCAAGTTACCACTGTAGGTGACTTAAAGGATAAACTGCAAGAAGTAGAAACAGCTAAAATTGAAGTTGAAGCCTTATTGGTCCAGAGGGTAAGTTAAAAGAAGGGCTACTGATTTAATCGATATAAAAATATTTGGAAAACATTTTTATTTTGTAATTTCAGAATGCATTACTTCAAGAAACTGTTGAAGAATGGGATCAATGCGAAAAGAAAATAAAGGACATTCGATCTTGGATAGAAAAAACTAGAAGTTTCCTCGAATCCCCACAGCACAAAAAGAAGTCATTGCGTGATCAATTAGGCTTTTGTGAAAAAACCGTTGCTGACATAAATGTTCAAAAAACGAAGCTTTCGCTGTCTATAGAAAAATTAGAGGTAAGGCTGGAGAAAATTGGTGGTTAAAGTATGGTTATTTGAGGAGAACTAAAATCAATCTGTGGGATTTCTTATGCATGGTAATTTGTTTTTAAATACAGGTTCACTTTAAAGCTGGAATTGGTGGTGATCCTCGATTGGCTGAGAACGTTGATGATCTCTTAAAGGTTTTGGATGAACTTAATGTTGTTGTTACGACTAAAGTCTCCAGCCTGGAAGATACATTGTCTCAGATAGATTTGTACCAACAGCAGATGCAATCGTTGAGGCAAAAGATTGTGCAGGAGGAACAACAACTCCGTACATTGATGGCACCTTCCTATTTGCCTCAAGATCGCGAGAAGGCAATGGTCGATCAGCAGGTATGTTTTCCTTCTTTTTTAATAGTTTTTTTTGTGTAATAAATATTTAAATAGAAGCAAACAGATATTTAATTCTATAGTTAGGCCAGATCGTGATCCTCAGTGGTGTTATTGATCGATTTTCTTTTAATATTAACAAAGTAAAGTCAATCGCGGATCCTGTATTTTTTTTGTAATAATTCATATTTATTAATTTTTGTTCCACGTGCTTGTATCAGCACTTGAAACTTTCTTTAACGCATAAAGACCACGTGCTTTTATACAGAATACACTTTTATTTTTGGTTACATTCCAATGCACTAGCATTCGGTTGGTACAGCGATCCATTATGATGTCACTCGAAGATGTATTTTTAGATCACTTTCAATGCTGTCTCTGAAGTGATTCACTGAAATTTTATTTTTATATGAAGACTGCTGCCTGCAGAGATACATGTTCCATTTTATATTACTCGCTTACATTTATCTTTGGTTTTTATGTGACCAATGCACGTGCTGAAATATTTGGGCAATTATTTTTTGTAATCAAATATCGATCAATATCATCAAGATTTACACAAACTTCGACAGCTAGGAAGTGTAGCAAATGGGAGTATTGTCACTTTAACAGTGTTCTCATTACCATTAGCCACAAGTTAATATCATCAAATCAAATGCTTATTTGAAGTAGATAGTTTGGTTTATTGACAGTAACTTACATTTAACAATTCAACAGTAAATAGTAAATGGTGTCTTTATTCACATATGCGACATTATTCAAGTATTAGTAATTTAATATTGATTCATTTGTATGATACTTTCACTACATAGCATTTATTATTTTTTCTTTTCTGGTGTTTTGTTTTCTTCTGTTCTCTATATTACTGAAAATACGAAACATTGCTGCTGAAATGTATCTCTTCATCACACTATTTTTCTGCACGCGTTCGTCCCATTCCTTTCCTTTTATTATGCGCAATATTTATCTGCTTTTTGCTTACTCCCGGAAAATTTACGCAAACAACCTTGTGCTTGACTCCCATAATTATTAACAAATGATTATGTACTCATAATATTTAAAATGCCTTCTTCTGGTTATGGGTGCTTTGTACTTTACTTGTTATTTTCTGGGGTATTTTGAAATTGAAATTAAACAGTCGTGTCGGGAACGAATTAAGATACTCCACTCCAAGATCACGGCCCGCAACGAGCGTATAAAACTTCTCATATACCGCGGAACACCAGATGATCAAGCATTAGATACTAGGATATTAGGATTATAATTTAATATTTTCAGTTAATTGAATCAAAATTCATTCACATACATATCCAAAAAGAACTTACAGTTTTCTATTGTGAAAGATAGAAGAAATTATTAACTTTTTTGGAACAGGATAAATAACACTTACCAGGTGTCTCCCAACCTGTCGGTGTACTTTATCGTACCTTTCGGTTTTTTTGAGTAGGATAGCGGAGAACTATAGGATCTGTAAATAATGTTATAAACAGAATAATTAATAATAATCGATATCAAAATAAACAAAGTTTTGTCTTCTTAAATAACATTTTGGCAAATCCCATTCCCATGATAGGCGCTGCGCTCATCAATTGAAGAAAAACAGCAAAAGTACGACCAGATTGCTGCCTTGTCTTATACTTTGGATCCACTTTCGGTTGTGGCAGCATCCTCCAGTGTATCAATGTACCTAAAGCCATCAAAGCTGGGCTTAACTTACGCCGAGGTGCTGTCTGGGCGTTCGAGTCCAGTGAGTTATGGCGTTGTAACAAATATAGAATCGCAACAACCCCAACAGGGCGTGGTGCAAGTGGTACCCCAAGAAAATATAATCCATCGGCCGCAACCGCAAGTGCAGCCACCTCCAAAGCAACCCGAAATTGCGATGACTTCAGCAATACACAAACCAGAAAGAGTAAAAGATGTCCGATTGAAACAGGAACATCCAAAACAGGCTTTGGTAGAAATTGATGAAGATTTGAGCAGTCAAAAAGTGCAAAGTCCCATTACGAGTGTTGCCCCAAGCAAGGATGTTGAAGAAATTACATTTAAAGTGGTAGAACCTCAGGTCGAATCTATTGACGATAAATCTATTGATACCAGTGAGACAGACAACAAAGGTAATAATGAGAGAAACAAACTTGCTGTACAAAAACGGGAGCCACGAGAACGTGGTCGTTCACCTCGAAGAAGGCATCCAAAACCAAGTGCAGCCGAAAAATCAAATGTGCCCTCTACAGCGGAATACATTCAACCGGTTAAATATCAAGAACAGATCCCTATCGCAGCTCCCAGAACAACACTTTCTCTTCCCCAGGAGACAAGGTCGCGTTCGAAGAGCCCTATTTGGTGCCCAGGCTCTACAACATATGCTGAAGTTCTGCGTGGAGCTGAAATTGCTGCCGGACAGCTACAGGCTGTAGTCCATGACGTGAGACCACCTCTTGAAACTGCAATCATTGGCACCGCGCATCCTCATAATCCAGAATTATACCCACCCACTCCAAATGCAACAGTGGTTTCTCAAGTTAATGTGCCACAGCCAACTGAAATCAAAGAGCCTTATCCGAAATACGAGGAAGCAATACCTGAATGGAATTATTCTGAACAACCAACTAATTACTACGTTCAGGCCCCATATATTCAGCAGCAACATCAGCAGGGTCATGCTTCGTTCACATATCCAACTCAAAATATTACACAATATCAAAGCTATCATTATATTTCACAACCTGCAACAGGATATTATCAGCCTCAGCAACAGGGATTAGATGGTGTTTATCATTATCACACCACCTCTCAGGATTTGATTTATTCTGAACAAAATCCATCATTCTACCAACAGGTTGCTGCTATTCCTGTTGAGATTCCTCACATGGTTCCGCCAGAAAATCCAATGCCAGTGCAATTAACTTATTCAGAAGCAGAAAGACACACAGAGTGTGCGAAACGACCGTTGCAGTCCAGCGAAATGGTCAAAATAGATATAAATGTGTCCAAACCTAAACAACAAAAATTGGAACTTCAAGAAACTAAACCCCGACGAGGGGTACTTGAGCAAAACAAAGAAAAAGTTCCTTCACCTGTGCAAGAAATAAATCTCGAAGAAAAAATTAGTACCATAGCGAAAGAATCAACTAATGTTCCAGATGTAAGCGTAAGCACCGAGACCGATCAGAGCAAACCAAAAGGATTTTCCTACGCTCAGATACTGTTTAAAGGATTAGAAAATATTTCTTTCCAGCCATCCAGTAAACCTCCGATGCAAACAGTACAGATAAGCGAAAAACAACAGCCAAGAAAAGTTAAAGAAGCCACATATTTTGTGGAGCCAGAGAAAAATGTTTTGAAACCACAAACGAATCGATCGTATTCAAAGTCTCCTTCTCGTGACTCTATAGAAGTCAGTAGAAAGGAAGGCGTACCGAAGAAGCATCGACAAGAAAAAGACGACCGAAGTTGTAGACCAAAAGACATTAGGGAATCGCCTAATATCTCGGAAGTTTCTACAAGAACTGCATCAAGTTCACAAGATTCATTTGTATCAAAGGAAAAACATAAAACAAAGAAAACGAAAACTAAGAAGACTAAAACCATTGAACCAAGTGAAATCGAGAGTCCTTCAAATATTGGGGAAATCCCCACAAGTTCTTTTATAGAAACGCCCACGACTGACGTCATAGAAGAAAAGGCAAGTGAAGGTGAAAATTTGAACGAAAATGTTAAGGCAAAATTACAGAAAAAGAAAAAAAATAAAAAACAGAAAAAGGATATGAAGAACAATGACGATATTGAAAAGATTGACGTAGAGGACAAAAAACCAAAATCGCAAGATGTCGTTAGTGTAGAAGATAAGACACATTTGTTTAAAGAAGAGACCATGGCCCGTGGAATTCAACAAGATAAACAAAAGGACGCATTTGAGATAAATACAGCTGCAGTGAAAAAGAAATCAAAGCTAGGAAAAAAGAAATCAAACGAAAGCATCGAGGCTGAAAAGCTTGATAAAGCAAATATCATTGAGACCACAAAAACGCTAATTATGGCAGAGAGTAATGTAGATTATATCACAGACGATAAGCAAAAGAAAGGGAAGATTAATCCATTGATCGCCGAGAAAGAGATTTATTTAGAGATAGACCAAGGGCAAGCTACGCCACAAATCGAAAAACCAGAATCTTCTGTTTTTAAAATCCCAAATTTGACAGCAAGTGAAATAATTCTAGAATCCAATCAGAGCAATCCTGATAAACGTATGTCGAAAACAGATATAGTTGTCTGCTCAGTAAATGTTGCAGCTGAAGAAAAGGGAAAATTACAATCTGAAGGGGTATTAGTTGAAACTCAGGAAATCGTTAAACCTGTCCCAACATTTGTTGCCGAAGCTCCAAAGCTAAGTGAAACTACTACCAAAACTGAAACAACTGTGATCTTGGAACCCTTTCAAGGCGTTTGTGACAAAATTAGAGAAAAAACTGAGGAGCCCTTACCAGTAAGTTCGATAAAAGTTGAATCGGAAAAGAAGGTCAAGAAACAATCTGAACCAGTAATAATTGAGTTACAAGATATCACAACTATTCCTAAAAAATCTAAGACAACGATGAGTTTTGAAATCTCCCAAATCAAAACTGATCAATCTCAGCTGAAGTTAGATGAAACTTTAGTTTCTACCCCTGTAAAACTTGAATCTCAAGTAACAGACAAAACGCATGTCCAGGTATTAAGTGGAGCTGAAGAAATTTCAAAAACTATACCATCCATTAAAGAAAACACACCAATTGATCAACTAGTTGTTGAAACTCAAGAAAATATAAAAACAATTCCTTCTGAAAGTGAGATAACTTTAACACTCGAAAAAACACCATCTGACCAGATAATAATTGAAACTCAAAAAACTATAAAAGCAACTCCTCCCCAAAGCGAGACGACTTTGATTTTGGAACAATCAAAACCTGCATTAAAATTAAACACATCGCTTGTAGTTGATCCGACAAAACCTGAATCAAAAGGATCTGATAAAAAACAAGTTGATTCAAAATTAATTGAAACTCAAAAAATTACGAAAACAACTCCGAAATATATTGCGGATGCATCCACTGATATTACCAAAATGAGTAGCGAGATTCAAACTCATTTAAGCCAGAGTAATATTAAAAGGGATTTTGGGGAAAGCGACTTAATAAATATATATGAGAAATCATTAAAAATTGGACAAAATCTTAAGGACGAAGAATATCAGTTTGTGGAAAATCAAATTCACAACATAACAGTTACAGGTAGAACACAAAAAATTGCTATGATAACACACGAAGAAATTTGTCGAAAGCCAATGATACAGATTAAAATGGAGTTCCCAGAAGTTAGTCTCAGAGTTACGGAACGCATTAAGAAGGGTGCCGAAAAGATTGAACTGCTTGACTCAACTGACTCTGCGGTGGTATCTGTAGTATCAGAAAAATTAAATGATCAGGTGAAGAAAGATACTCTTAAGACTGATAATGTAATAGTTGAAGAGGTTGCAAATATCATTACTTCCGAAACGTCCGAAGAATTTAAAGAAATCTTAGAAGAGCCTAAACCTGAACTAGCTGACGTTAAAATATCAAAACCCGATCTTACTAAACAAGTACATCCGATTGACGAGGGTACCCAATCTTTGGAGCAGACTGTAAAGCCGAAGGATGTTAAACAAGAAAGTTCGATCCAACATGACTCAAAGAAAACACAAGACGTAGATATTCTTAAAACTGAACCTCAACCAGAAGAGTTAACGGAGCAAGAATGTGAATTTTTGATGAATATCAAGAAGAAAACAAAACAGAAAGTACGGCCAGCGATTCCAAAGGCGTTCAAAGATGCCTCAGAAACAAAGGAAGCACCACTTCAAGACGAATGGGCACTAACAAACGTAGTTGAAACTATAACTACCGCTGTAAAGGATTTAAAGACCGGAGAAGTTATCAAATCTACCACTATACCGGGGCAATTATCGAAAATGTCATCGAATGTAGCGCCAGCATTAATTTTAAAGACCACACAAGAAGATCAAGTGGATAATTTAAGTACCACTGCTCAGCCCTTAAGTACTAACCAAGCCTTAGATAGTTCTGTTGAAACTAAACAATTGAGGGTTCGTGACGACTCTGTTCCCATTAGTGTGATACATGAGAAGTCTTCATATCATGATACTTGTGCATTGATTGATGCCGAGCGTAAATATTATGAGCAAAAGCAAAGTGATAGCAAATTGGATACAACCGAACAAGAAGAAGAGCAAATACTTAAGCCTACTAAACAATTAGATTCGAGTGTTGATCTTACTCAAAATAAGCTTGAACTCACGGAGAACCCTCCCCACTTACCAAACTTAACAAATATAACAACTGACAAATTAATCCCAGACCGCAATATTCCCACCTCTGCACTTAATAGTAGTTTATTAACAAGTTGTGAAACAGCACCGACTAAGCCAGGCAATGCAACAACAGAGGCGTCCAGCCTACCACCCACCTTTAATTATTCCTCTTATGAGATACCAGCATACGATCTTTCGTTAATGAGCCAAGCAGAAAGGAATTACTATTTATTCCTAAATTCCCCGATCATCGAACCTGCCATAATTGAGAAGATGTCTGATGAACCCACAACTAGCAGAGAAGGCGAAAAAGAGCCTAAAAGTGAAAAATTGGAGGGAGATGTGCAAGAAAAAGGTAAGAGTGATATCGTTCCACAGTTAAAGGAAAATGTGGTTGAACCGCAATTTGTGCAAGGCAAAAAGTCGGAAAAACCCAAATTAAAAGAAGATACAGATAAAAATAGCTCGTTGGATATAAAAATGTCGGTAACTGAAGATAAGCGAGACTACCAGCCTCCCGTTCTAAATTTAGATTTAGGACTATTTAGTGGTAGAAAATATGAAATAAGACAACAAGAAATAAAACACAAAGATGAATTGGTTGCCTCTTTTCCTATTAAAGACTGGCTTCCCATTCTTGATGCACCTAGGGGTGTGTCCAATGATCAACCCGATGAACCCGATGAATCCAATAAACCCGATGAACCCAAAATTGATGGCATACCTCTTTCTGGTGAAACAGAACCCCAAATTGAAAAAAGTACTAAGACTGATGAACCACAAAAATTAGTGTTTGAAGTTGAAGGTGCCTCTGATCGGATTAATTTCCCTGCTAAAATTGAAGAAACACAACAGGCGTCCACACAGCCTACAGTTGTCGAAAAGGTTATTCAGACACTGGAGCCAATCCATAAGAAGGCCACAGATACACAGCAGAAAAATGTCGAGCTCTTGACCGTTGAGAAAAATGTCGAAACTCCAAAAGAATCTGTTCAACCCCAGGAAGTAACTAATATATCGAAGCCTGCATATGCAGTTTTACCTGTCGATGAAACCTCTTTAGACTGGATGAATGTTCTTGATGAACCAATTGTTTTATCAGATGTTGAACCCGAAACCATCAAACCTGTTGTCGATCAAAAACAACTCTTGACTCAAATTAGTACTACATCCGTTGAAACACAAAAGATATCTGAAAAAGAAGAGACTTCTGGTAGTATAGTGGAATTACTACCAGAAGACAAAGATAACAAATTAATCCAATCTCTTGTTTCCGAAACGGTTATTAAGACTAAAGAACCAACATCTAAAAAAGCACTAGACATAAAACAATCGGTTACTGATTTCATTACAGCTGAGAAAACAGTACCTGATAAATCTGCTGAACTTTATCAGGAATATATTAAACCTGATTCAGAAGTCGGTGCAATAAGTACTGCAAATGAACCAAAGCTAATAATTCAAATTAGTACTAAAACAGTTCAGGATCAAGAATCAAAATCCGATGTAAAAGGTAGTTCACTTAAGACTTTAGAATTAGTTCAAGAAAAAGAAGAAAAGTCTTTGCGACCCATTGTTGTTGAAGAAGTTAAGCAAGTACTAGAACCAACACTTGTAATGCAAAAAGAGGAATTACTAAAATCTGCAGAACCTACTACCATTGAGATAAAACAGCATGATGAGACTCCGAAATCTGCTCCAGCACAAGCAGTAGCAGATTTACCAAAGACTGTGTACGCTGGTCTTCCTGTTGACGAAACATCTTCAGACTGGATGAATGTTCTTGAAGAACCTATGACATTTTCGGATGATGAACCGGAGATCAGTGAGAAATTAACCATGGCACAAACAAAACCGGAAGCTGTTGTAGTGGCCAAAGCAGTTGCGGAAATTAAAGATGTTGTTCAGACAGTGGAATTGGTTGCAAAAAAAGATCAACCTGCTAACGTGGAAAAAGTTATACAGGTAACAGAAACACTAGTGACAAAGAATATACAGCCAAAGGTTGCAGATTTCATTGCAACCGAGAAAACACTATCCGAATTTGTGGAGCCTCTCAAAGATCATATAAAACCACTGGAAGTTGTAGGTACACCAAAGCCTGCATATGCTGGTCTTCCTTTAGATGAATCATCGTTAGACTGGATGAACGTCCTTGATGAGCCTATGACGTTATCAGATGATGAGCCTGAATTCAGTCCTAAACCTATTGCAGATCAAGATAACAAACTGCAGATCAGTGAAAAATTTATCGTGGACCAGAATTTATCAATTGAAACTAAAACTGCGCCGGATCAATTTAATTTGTCTAGTCAGACGGTGGAACTAATTCCAAAAATACGAGAAAAGCAACCAACGGAACCAATTGCTATTGAAGATATTGTTCTAACAAAAGAACCACTACTTGAGAAGGCAAAGGATATACAACAGAAGGTCACAGATTTCATTATTGCTGAGAAAAATGTATGCGATAAACCAATGGAACTTCCAACAAAATTAGTGAAACCGGAGGAAGTCCAACAGCAGCCTATAATTGAATTTAGTTCTAAAACAGTCGAGGTACAACAATTGCCTTCTGTTGTTGAACAAGTTATTCAGACAATTGAGCCATCGCCTGAAAAAACAAAAGATGAGAAGCAGAAACTCCCAGAACAAAAGCTTTCAGAGCATGCAGAACAGAAACTTACAAAAAAGAAATCTGCAGAGAAGAAGAAGAAACATGCCGAAGAGAAGCCTGTAGAGCAGAAAATTGAAGAACAAGAGGAAAAATCTGTACAGCCGAAGCGCGAAGAGAAACCTGCTGAAGAGCAGGAGCTCGCAGAACAGCTTACACAGAAGAAACCTTCGGAAAAGCCTGCAAAGAAAAAATCTGCAGAGAAGAAATTAGCCGAATCAAAACTTATGGAGAAGCCGCTAGTCCAAAAGCCGACTGAACTGAAACAAGCTGAACACGAGCTGGTACAACAAATTTCTGTAGAGAAGCCTTCACACTCAATTAGCACAAAGACACAATTGTCTGACAAACCCATAGAACCTTCTAAAGAACAAGTAAAAACTCAACTAGAAACTGAAGTACCCAAACCTGTATACGTCGGTCTTCCTATCGACGAAACATCTTCGGACTGGATGAACGTTTTGGAGGAACCAATTACTCTATCGGATGATGAACCCGATATTAATGAAAAACCTGTTCCCACTCAAACGGAATCCAAAACGGTTGAAATACATAAGTTAACAATTGAATCTAAGGGTGTTAATGATCCAGTTAATTTGTCTATACAAACTGTAGAACTAGTTCAAGAAAAGGAAGTGAAACTCCCTGAAGTTACTGTTGTGGAAAATGTTCTTCAGACACCAGAGCCGATCCGAGAAAAGACAAAAGACATACAGCAAATGGTAACAGATTTTATTACTGCTGAGAAAAATATCGATCCTTCAAAAGAATTGGTGAAACCCTCAGCAGAAACAAATGAACCAAAATCTGCATATGCTGGTCTTCCTGTTGACGAAACATCTTTGGATTGGATGAACGTTCTCGATGAACCAATGACTCTATCCGATGAAGAGCCTGAAATAATTGCAAAACCTATTTCTGATGAAAAACAGCCTTTAATTCAAATCAGTACTAAAATTATTGAGACACAAAAAGATGTTCCTGAGGAATTAAACCTTCCTTCTCATGCATTGCATCTTAAACCTGAAGAAAAAGAAGAAAAGGCTTCGCAAGTTATTACTACTGAGAATGTAATTCAAATAGTACAACAACCTTGTAAAACAACGCAAGATAATCAACAGATATCTATAGAGCGAAAACCCACAGAGCAGAAAGGTCCAAAACAGAAATCTGACAAGAAAAAACCTACAGAGATAAAGCTTACAGAAAAGCCTGCAGAACAAAAACCTGAAGAGCAGATGCCTGCAGAACCAACAAAGCAAAAGCCTTCAGGGCAGAAAGATGCAGAAGGAAAACCTGTAGAGCAGAAAGATGCGGATGGAAAACCTGTAGAGCAGAAACTTGGAGACAAGAAACCTGCACAGAAGAAGCCTGCAGAAAAGAAGCCAGCAGAAAAGAAGACTGCAGAGAAGAAGACTGAAGAGCATTGGCTTGTAGGGGAGTCTTTAGAGAAGAAACCTGTAGAACAGAAGACTAAAGAGGAGAAACCTGTAGAGAAGAAGGCTGTAGAGAAGAAACCTGCAGAGAAGAAGTCTGTAGAAGAGAATTCTACAGATAAGAAACCTGCAGAAAAGAAACCTGAGGACCAAAAACCATTAGAGGAAAAGCCTATTGACCCAATTATTAAAGATGCACCAATCCCTGATATTTCAGAAGAATATGTCAAATCGCAGAATGTGGCTGATGCACCAAAGTCTGCATTCGCTGGTGTTCCTGTTGATGAAACATCGTTAGACTGGATGAACATCCTTGATGAACCTTTAACACTCTCAGAAGATGAATCAGAGCTCAGTGCAAAACTGATTGTCGACCAAGCAGAACAGTTGGTTAGCAAAGCCACTGACAAAATTGATGACAAAGTCATTAAAGTTGTGTCAATTGAAACAACTCAAATGCTTGAGCCAACCATACTGTCACCCATTTCGCAAAACAAGGAGGAGCCTAGTTCAGTTTCCACCGACGATCAACAAAGTATCAAAGAAGAAATAATCGATGAAGAACCAGACCTCAGTAGTAGTGAAGTTTCCATCGAAGTTGTATCTATTTCGACGACTGAAGTGAAAACTGCAGGAAATAAGCCAATGGGACTTGAGATAATGTCTTCAGCAGAGACATCTCGAAATACTAGTCTACCGCAAACTAAAGACCAGGAAGCTGAAGAAATGCCAATACTTCAGTCAACAGTACTAATGAAATTTCCTAAACAAGATCGCTATAAGGACCAAACGCTTCAATTTATATCTTCAGAAAGAGGTACTAGTCCATTATCAGTTTCTTCTACATTAAAAGAAGAAACAAAACAAACTTCTGAGCAAGAAATACAACAACCAGTAGTAGAACCAAAAGATCAGCAACAAGGTGAGACTTTTACTGAAGATATTACATTCCATACTACCCCGAAAGAAAATAAGGTAGAATTTAAGATAGTGCAAGATGTAGTAAAACCTTCAAAACAAGACGTTGACAGAGAAAAACTGGTAATAGACACCTGGTCTAGTGTTTTGGAAGATGTGCCTTCTGATCTGAGCAAAACAGATATACAAAAACCAAAAGATAAGAAATCTATTCTCATTTCAAAGTTATCGGCAGATGCTCCTGAATTTCGTCCTTCAAATCGTTTGGTACATGAAAATATACCTGAAATCATAGAATTACCTGAAAATAAAAATCGTGAAATTAAGATTGAACAGGAAAAGAGTCAAATTCGATCTCTACCAAGTCAAAGTGAAGAAGATACTAAAAAGACACTGCCTGCCGAACCTTTGGTACGGCTTGAAGAAAAGGAACCAAAGCAATTGCCCCAGCGCAGAAAGGAGAGTCCAGTTGCAGAAACCATTTCGGCGCAGGTTAGTGTTGTGCAACTCCCACCTGCTCCTGTCAGTGTTTGGAATATTGAAAAAGGTGATAAAACATATGCTGAGGTGTTGTTTGGCGAGCGCGAAGGAATTGAAGCTCATGCGCAACCATTAGAAATTCATAGACCTCAACCTAAAAAGATTAAGACTGTTAAACCTGAGAAGGATACTGAAAAACCACTTAAACACGAAGAAGCTGTCGTAAAATTAGAAGAATTCGTTCCGAGAAAAGAGGAGATTTCTAAACCTCTTGAAGATGCACCTGAAAAACTAAAAGAGAAGCCACCAACTAAAAAGAGTTCAAAGAAGCAAACTGAGGGAAAACCGAAACCATCAAAGAAAGACGTTTTAGTTAAATTTGATATGGAAGAAGTACCAAAAATCGAGGTAAAAGAAGATGTTGTAGAAGATATCTCTCAAAAAGAAGTTGCACAAGAAGTTATTCCAATCGAAAAAGCGCAAGAGGAAAAAGTGGACGAAACTAAACCGAAATCGGATGGATTCTCATGGGCGGCCTTAGTTCGCAAGCCAGGTGAATGGATCGATGATATTTTGACAAGAAAACCGAAAGCTGATAAAAAAGATAGTTTACCTGAAACGGAAAAACAAATCAAGAGTTTCAAGGTTAAGGAAATTAAGGAGCCACTAAAACCAGAATCAAAGGATAAGAAAAAGAAGAAATCCAAGAAAGAGAAGAAAGAAAAAATTGACGTCTTTGATTCTGAAAGGGAACCAAAAGACCTGGCCGAAAAGCAAATAGTGGACATTCCACTAAATAAGGAAAATATCCATGAAACCGAGTCCGAGTCTATTGAAAAGATGAGTGATCCATTCGAAATTGCCGTTCCTTCAGAAGAATCAGAAATGATTTATACAAGTGTATCTGACCCAGTAAAACCTTCCTGGGCCCAGATAGCTAGTCAGATAGACTCATGGCAAGATTTACCTCCAAAGCAGCCAGAACCTCAACCCATTCTAAGAGTTGCCGATTCAGAAAAACTACTGCCGAAGAAAGCAAAGAAAGCAGATAAACAAAAGAAGCAGATTAGGTTCAGGGATATTGAAAAAGCGAGTCCAGAAAAGGAAACTGAAAAACCATCAATTTCAGAAAAGAGTGTTGCTATTGAAATAAAACAACAAAAATCGACTCCCCAGGAGAAACAAATATCTTGGGCTACTATTGTGGAAACAAAAGATCTACCGGTTACCCAAGAGACGCAGTTGTCTAGTACAGCAATCATAGATCTATCTCCGCCTGATCGAGTTGAAGATAAACCAGCAATTAGTCAACTTATACAAACTGTTCCGAAGACCGAATCTAAAGAACTAAAGAAAAAACCAAAAGAGAAGAAAATTCAGAAAGTGAAGCCTCTTCAAGAAACAGCAGGCTTAGAGCAACAAACCCACAGCGACATTTTGCCGAGTGAGCAAAAGACTGAGCAACCCATTGCTCTTTCATGGGCTTCAATAATCTCGCAGTCTAATACAGACACGCCCGTCGTTACTGAGGAGGAAAAAGGTAAAATCCCATCGACATCATTGAAGGTTTCTAGAAAAGATAGCTTTGAGGATAACACTTTAGATGATTTGTCTTGGGCTAGCTTTACGGAAAAACCAAAATTATCTTGGTCAGATCAGATAGCAATTGAAGACACTGGCGACACTGAAATAAAAAGTAAGATCCACGAATTGCCAGCCACTGAATTTCTATCAGACGAGTTTACAAGTGAAGAAGTAGTTGAAATCGAACTTCCGGACAATTCAAGTAACATATCAACTATTATAGAAAGTGTTACGAGCAAGTTAGATTCGCAAGAACCAGAAATATCTAAAGTAAGAGAAATTATACCGGAAACTGAATTTGGATTAGATGCTCTGAGTTCTCACCAAAAACAAACTAATATCTGTCTTCAGTTTATTAATCGAGAAATCGAAGCAGGAAGTAATACTGGATTGCAACAAGGAGCACTACCTGAAGTTCCAAAGCAGAGTACCTCGACTACTAAATCTGAAGTCGAACAGCATACTATTTCTCATGAACCATCGGCTAAAGTTAAAGAACCAATAAGTTATGTAGAAATTCTTACAGGAAAAGAAAAGAAGATCGAAATTGTTGAACCTAAAGTAGTCCAATTCGAGAAACCGGTCGGTTCTGTGGAAGTTTCTGTAGAAAAAGAGAAGAAGATTGAAAAGATTTTGGAACCCAAAGTAGTGCAAGTCGATAAACTGATAAGTTCTGTGGAAGTTCCTGTAGAAAAAGAAAATAAAACTGAAAACATTCTGGAACCCAAAGTAGTGCAAGTCGATAAACCGGTCAGTCCTGTGAAAGTTCCTGTAGAAAAAGAAAAGAAGATTGAAAAGATTCTGGAACCCAAAGTAGTGCAAGTCGATACACCGCTCAGTCCTGTGGAAGTTTCTGTAGAAAAAGAAAAGAATATTGAAAATATCCTGGAACCCAAAGTAGTGCAATTCGATAAACCGGTCAGTTCTGTGGAAGTTTCTTTAGAAAAAGAAAAGAAGATTGAAAAGATTCTGGAACCCAAAGTAGTGCACGTCGATAAACCGGTCAGTTCTGTAGAAGTTCCTGTAGAAAAAGAAAAGAAAATTGAAAAGATTTTGGAACCCAAAGAAGTGCACGTCAACAAACCAGTCAGTTCTGTGGAAATTCCTGTAGAAAAAGAAAAGAAGATTGAAAAGATTGTGGAACCCAAAGAATTGCACGTCGACAAACCGGTCAGTTCTGTGGAAGTTCCTGTAGAAAAAGAAAAGAAAATTGAAAAGATTGTGGAACCCAAAATAGTGCAAGTTGATAAACCGTTCAGTTCTGTGGATCCTACAGAAAAAGAAAGGGAGATTGAAACAATTCTGGAACCTAAAGTAGTGCAAGTCGACGAACCGGTTAGTTCTGTAGAAGTTTCTACAGAAAAAGAAATGAAGATTGAGCAGATTCTTGAACCTAAAGTAGTCCAAGTCGACAAATCTGTCAGTTCTGTAGAACAGCGTGAAGAACCTGAGAAGAAGGACGTTCGTGATCCCAAGGGTGCGAAGAAAAAGAGAAATGAAGATAAGAAGAAAAAGCCGACAGAAGATAAACAGCTTTTATCAAAAGAGCCCCTTATAGATGTAAAGCATTTCGAACAGGCTGTTCAGTACCCAACTATTTGGACGACGGAAACTTATGCTGCTGTTCTGAAAGGTGTTGCAGATAATCGTAAAGAAGATGTTCAAGTAAAACGTATTTCTCCACCACGAAAAGATTTAACTTTAGAAAAGCCAAGTAAGACAACTCAAAAGTTCCTTGAACATGAGAAGGCTACAAGTCAATTACTTGTAGCAAAACATGAACAACAAGAAGTTCCCGAACCTCAACAAATTCAGGAGGCTCCTAGGGAAGAAATGGTATCTGAAAGCAAGCCAATACCACTTATTTCTATTGCTCAAAGCGATGATCCAATTGCTGTGGAGAGTCCAGCCTTTATTGATCTATCTAAAAAAGAAAAGCGCAGTAGAAGATCCAGATCACGATCAAGGTCCACTCAAGGTAGACATAAAAAGACCACCGAGCCGGATTCTCCCTTGAAGGAAGTCGACGAGAAATCGAAGAAAAAATCTAAGAAGACTAAGGACAAAAAGGTTAAAAACACAGTACTTGCAGTGGAAGGAGTGAATATAGATTTGTCACCTAAAGAAGAGACTTCGCCAAATTCTGAACAAATCCGAGAAGCTAAAGAAGAGCAAAAGGAAAATATAGTGCAGGTTCCTCAATCCGAAGAATCTCCAAAGCACAAATCTTGGGCAGAGCTTGCTATGGAGGACAGTTCACCAGTTGTGGAACAAGAACCAATCTTTGTAGAAGATAGTAAATCCGTTAATTTAAGTAAAACAGATCAACCTAAGAGTTGGGCAGATCTAGCAATGGAAGAAGAGAATTGGTCTTTAGAGGAGGAAACTCCATCGACAGAGGAAATTGCTGTTGAAAAGATCCCAGACAGTTCACCAAAAGAATTAAAAGTTTCATCTGTGGAACAACCAGAACAAAGCAAATTAGGTGGTATATCCTGGGCTTCTGTTGTTGGGCAATATGTGCCAGATCAAAATACTCGCACAGAAAAGGAAGATGCGGGCTTAACTGATACTCGACAATCGCGGCGACTACAAAGACCGATAATAACAGTGCAGGAAGTCGAGGCACCTGAACCAATTGCTCAAGCTGATCCAGAAGGTTTCTTTGAGTACCACACCAAGAAGTCGAAGCAATTGCGAAGAAGGTCGCGGTCAAGATCACAACAGCCAGAACCTGATGTAAAAGACATACCCCAAAAAATTCAAGTTGAAGAAAAGCCTGGTAGCAAAAAGAAGCAAAAGAAATCAAAACAAACGAAGGTTAAAACTGATGATGGAAAACATTTAAAGGAAATAGACCTAGAAGAATCAGTACCAGTACCCGACAAAACGCAACAAGAGTCAGAAGAAATATCGGAAACTGCTGATTATACTGATTCTGTGACAGAAATCGTAGTGGAAGATATACGGCCTACGAAGCAAGGACAAAGCACAACTGAAACTGAAAGTAAGACAAAGAAAAAGAAGAAAAAGAAGAATGCGGAACAACCTGAAGATACTAATAAAAAACCAATTAAAGGTATTGAAATAGCTCCTGATTTAGAACCAACAACACAACTTTCGCAAGAGGAAGAGGAGAATATTCCTAAAAAAGAAGATACCACTCCAGTGGAAGTTGATGTTTTAGAAAAATTATCCGAAGCCGTAGATGAAATAAGTCAAATTTTGGTTAAAAACCAGAAAAATGTAATTTCAAAAGAGAAAATTCCTTCTAGAGATGCAACCTCGGATGATACTAAATCAAGAAAAGATCAAGTTGAGGTGTCAGATCATTTAATTGCTTGCAGCAATATTGACAAATCCAGTATCATACCTGTTGTTGAAAATTCTACTATGCAAGTTGGCCAAGTTACCATCAACGAGCAATCTAAGCCCAAAAAGTCAGTTTCAATCAAGGAAGAAAAGCCCATGGAAGTGGCTGAAGTTGTCATTAGTGAAGAAAAACCTGTTGATTTATACCAAATCAAAATCAAGGAGAAAGTTGAGCCGACAGCACCGGCTCCAACTGCAGAAGAAAAGCCTAATGATTCGGCACAAATTATTGTCGGTGAAGAAAAACCAGCTGAGATAGTACATGTTGCTTTCAAGGAGCAATTCGAACCTAAGCAGCTTCCAGTAAACGAAGAAGGAAAACATTTGGAAGCAGGACATGTTATTAGTGAAGAAAAGTCTGTTGAGATTGTTGAGCAAGTCATACTAAAAGAATCTGTTCCAATTAAAAAAGAAAAGGCTATAGAAATTACTATTAAGGAGCAATCTACATCTCCCGAACCGACTGTAATCCAAGAAGATAAACCCGATGTATTCGACCAAACTGTTAAAGATAAGCCTGCTGAGATCCTGAAAATTGCACCTAAGGAGCAGCCAGAAGCTAAGCAACCAATTCCAATAGCGAAAGAAGCGCCTTTGACGGTTGAAAATATCGTTATCGGTGAACAACAACCAGTTCAGGTGACACAAGTTATAGGCCATGTGCCTTTTACAGAAGAAAAGCCTGTTGAGGTGTTCAAACCTATTGCTAAAGAGGAATTTAAACCAGAAGAATCAGTTTCCACTAAGGAGGAAAATATTGTTGAGGTCTTGGTCACTGCCAAGGAGCAGCTTGAACCTAAACAACAAGTTCCAGCAAAGGAGGGAAAATCCTTCGAATTTGGCGAAGTTTTCATCAGCGAAGAAAAGCCTGCTGAGATTGTACATGTCTCCTTTAAGCAGCAAACTGGCCAGCAATCGGCTCCTATAAAGCAAAAAGAGCCTGCAAAGGAAGATCAAGTTACCAAAGCTGAAACAGAAGAAGGCAAAATTGAGGTGTCAGAGCATTTAATTGTTTGGAGTAATGTAGATAAGTCCAGCGTAATACCTGCAGTTGCAAATACTTCTAAGAAATTAAGTCAACAGACAAAAACTAAGGAATTAGCTCTGCCTCAAAAAGAAAAGCCTGTGGAGAAAGAAAAACCTGTTGAAATAGCAGAAGCTGCTATCAAAGTGCAACCAGAACCTAGCGCACCAGCTCCAGTTAAGGAAGAAAAGCCTGTTGAGATAGTCCAAGTTACAATCAAAGAAAAACTTACACCTAAAGAGACGACTCCAACTAAGGAAGAAACATCTGAACCACTCAGCAAATTGGTTACTAGTGAAGAAAGCCCTGTTGGGATGCTTCTGCTTACTACCAAAATGCAGTCAGAAGCAAGTGCGAAGGCACCAACCAAGGAAACAAAATCTGCTGAGATCGCTCAAGATACTATCAAGGAACAATCTCAGCAATTAGTTCCATCAGTGGAAAATGTGCCTGCGAAGGATGAATATGAAAATATTGAAGATGAGTTTGTAATTGTTGATCCGCAAGAAATTGCCGATATCAATCATCAGATATTCCTCTCAAATCTTCAAATGGATTCAAATGTTTGGCTCAACCAGCATGACTACTGCGATAGTGAGAGAAACTGGGTTATCTCTAAGTTAATTCCAGCAGGAGTTATCCAAACTGCAGAAATTTATGATCAAGTATTAGACACGCCGAAAGAAAAAGTTTGTGAAGAAATTCCGGATAAAGATACACTAGAATTATCTGAACAGCCCTTGTCTGAATCTGTTTCAAGGACATTGGAAAGTTGCCTCAATGAAGAATATATAGGTGGTTCATTTTGGGTTGATCGTCACGATTACATCGACGCAGAAAAACGATATTATCTCTATCTTACATCACTTGCAGTTCAGCAAGACGTTGAAAAAACTGAGAATATCGAGTGGGACTTCGACGATAAAGATGATTACGATCCCGGCACCGGTTCGGGTGGGAAAACTTCTCCTGCTCTGCCAGAAAATAAAAGTGGGAATAACTATATATCATGCGGCTCTCAGTACATGGCAGCAGATTTGCCTGGCGGTCTTGGCCATTGGCGAGACCAAAGTACTTACCTCGCTGAAGCTACTAACGAAATAGATGCTCGCGAAACAAATCCCCCGCAATATGCTAACAATTCCCTAAACATCCCTCCAGAGTTGTCACCCACTCCTTCCTCTAGCACGAACACAGCACAGTCAGCAGCAGCAACAACGACGACACAGCCTACTGAAGCTAAGCGCACCGAAGGTCTCAACAAGCAGAAGGTGATAAGCCTTAATTCTTTATTGTTTGTGTGTTTTTTGATCGTGTCAGCATACTTATCCTTGTTGTCTTTTAAGAACTAACACGTTTTCTATACCTAGTGTCCTTGTCCACTAAAGCAACTAAACTCTTTCTTATGCGTAACCAGTCACCATTCAATTAAATTACTTTCGATTGATGATCTGCTGCTCTCTCGCCTTGAGACGGAAATACATTGAACTAGCCGAAAATAGAGTAAAGCATTTATAAAATTGCGTTCGATTTCTGATTGCAGAGCAGTTCTTGAGAAAGGGCCGCTTAGCATCGATTCGATCGGTTAGTTTGCTTAAGAATAATTCATTGTTTTGAAAGTAATATTGTGATTTTCATCCCTAAAATAACACATTATGGCTATTTCAATGAAGTACTATATTGCATGCTTTGGAAGATTTCGTTATTTATTTTATTTTTATGCTTTGCATTTATTCGGAAATGAGCTCGTGAGATTGTTCTACAAAGTTGTTCGCAGTTCTTTTCATAACTTTGGCTGTTCACTTATATTTTTTTAATTGTTTTCAATTGTTAATATAATGATTTTATTAATAATACCATATAGGAAATGTTGTCGCAAGAAATTGATGACTTGCTTCAAGCGCTTACCGTTGCTGAGGAAGGCATTGGCAATTTGCCAAAGGGCAGTCTTGATAATATGCTTCAAGGTCTGAAGGTAAGATATTATCTTTAATATATTTTTGCTGTTATGGTCATTCACTAACTAGCAATGCAATTTCATTCAGGACTTGTTTTAAAATTTAAATTTTCTCCCTGTACTCGACCTGATAGCGATAGTTAGTGTAAGGCACAAGGCAGTCTTATTTTAATGTAAACATAAAAAAAATTATGTAATTATTTATTGTTATTAAAATTATTCCAATACGTTTATGATTCGTTTAAAGCAAGACTGTGCTCGGGGAATGCCTAAAACAAATCAAAGAGTTCAATGAAATACTAAGTTTTTTTTTTAAATTTTACAGCTTATAGTGGATAACCTTAGGTTGCATAAGAAAGAAGTTGGTCGTCTTATGGACGTCAAAAGAAGTCTTCCCGCTGATGTTGCAACTGAGAGATTACTACAAGGGCTTGACGACCGCGTAGAATTCCTGTTGTTACGCGCAGGTCAAGGTGTTGGCATGGTGGAGGTTTGTACAAAATATTTTATAATTTTACATTACTGGAATACTTTTTAATTGTTCTGTAATATTCATCATGCAGTGTGATAATATAATATAAAAAGATCACTTTCAAATACCATAAAATTATTAAATATTGTACTGGTAAATATTTAAAAGTGTGTATAAGGCTATTAAGAATTAAGTTTCTAACGATTTGAAAAAGGTTTATTATTTCAAAAAGCATGTATCTCCTGTTTTTTTTTTTTTTTGTTTGTTGCAGTTTAATTTTTGACATTTTTAAATACTTGTATTTTGTAAAATTGAAGAAAATTATTACATATGTAGTCGTTAAACCTGTTTTAGCTTCGAAATTCTGATTGAACCATTTTTCTTTACAAAAATCATTAAATTCCGTAAGACGTATTATTTTGAACGTTTGAAAATAAGACAGTTTTTAATGCCTGTGCATTATGGCTCCATATTTGTATGAAAGGTCATGCTATTTTACGATTTTATATAGAAGAATACTCTGTGTCGCCAGTGGTAATCTAATTTTCTAGTTAAACCAAAAAATTAAAAACTTATTTTTTATCGTAAGGTTTATATTTATTAGTAAATCAATAAACTTTTGTGTAACTTTTTTGAACATACCATACATATATAAAATATATTTTATAAATGCAAACCAAGGACAAACATGTTAATATCATATGGTTCAAAATTTAGTTCAAATTCAATATCATGTAAAAATTAAATGATTATATTGTAACTTACAGAGTGCAATAGTTGCCCAAAGAAATCGTCAACTGGAAATCGAAAGCTATCAAATCCATTTGAGTGAAATGGAACTTTGGCTAAATACAACAATTGGACAATTGAAAACCTTTGAGGAATTACAACAAAATGAAAAAGAATTAAATGCACAACTTGTTCTTAGTCATGAATTACTGGACAGTATGAAAGAAAAGGAGAAATCTCTGACGGAACTATTAACGAAAACTAAATCCCTTGAACAATATCCTGACGTAAAGGACTTGGCAGTTTCTTTATCAACTCATCTTATTGCAGTAATTGAATTATTCAGAATTCAGTCTCTAGCAATACGAGAACGAATACCCGTAATAGAAACAATGATTGCCAATTATAAAGATACTAAAATAGATGAGAAGACCGTAACGATTCAACAAGAGCCAGAACCGCATAGTGTTGCGTCTACAATTGATTCAAGTTCTATGCCAGAAGAAGAAGCTCAGAGTGAATCGCGGAATGTCGCCGAAACCCAAACCAGCTGGAGTCTTACAGCTCCTGTAGAAGTTAGGAAGCCAGAAGTAGTGGAAGAAGAGGCCCAGACAAGTTTCCCTCTGCACGAAGCTCCCGCTGAAGTTGAGGCTGTCGATATGTCCGTTCAAACACTGAAGGAACGGAAGCCAACAGAAAACATATCAGTGGTACAAAAAGTACAACTCGGGGCCGAAACAATACAAATCGACCGAAGTCTTAACATAAATGATCCTGAAAAGGACAAGGATGTTTTTGTAGAAGCCAGATATCATCACCTTCCTCGCGAAGATGTTTCGAGGGCAACGGAACTTGTTCTCAAAAATATTCCAGAGTCTTTTGAAACCACATTTATCGAACCAGATCAATCTACTACTGAAGTTTTGGTAGATGCTGATGGAACCAAACGTATTATTGTGAAGAAAGTATCTCGAACACGTCATGAGATTGTTCACAAAACAATTACACAATTGCCTCACCAAACTATAATAGTGACTAAAGAAGGCCAAGAAGCAATAGAGCCAGAAATTTCAGATCCAAAAGCGATTGTTACTAGCGAAAGTAAATATGAAGTAACTGAGCTACCACCAGAAAGAATAATTATGCAGGAAATTAAAGAAACGATTCCTCCGCGTCAAGTAGTAACTGGCTTTACAGATATTGAGTCAGGTATTAGTACTACTGTACAGCAAGTCAGTCGGAAAATAATAAGGAAGATAAGAAAGATCATTAAACGAGTGGTGATAATCGATGGTAAAGAACATGTGACAGAAGAGGTGGTTGAAGAACCAGAAGAGGTCGAAGTTATTGAAGAAGAACTTCCACCGAGAGTAAACGTAAACATAATCCGAATGATAAATGGAAAAGTAGTTTCAGAAGAAGAATACGCTCGGATAATGCAGCAGACAGAGGGGTCAGAACTCCAAATAGAGGAGGTAGAGTCTACGATAAGTAAACCTATTTCTGAAGAAATGATAATACCCTCCGAAATTGTGGCTAAATCTGCGGTAGAAGACCTTAAGGTGAAGGAAGGTGTTGAAGAAAAACCACAACAGGTATTACAATTTGTCACAGCACCAGTAGAGTTGACGTTTGATAAAGCACCTGAAGTAGATGTAATCGATACCGCTTCTACTAATGTTACAGAAATAGCTCTAAAACAAAGCCCAAGCATACAAGATCAAGATCGCGTAGTTGAGAGAGCCCCTGAGAAAACAACAACTGAGATTACATTGAGCGACGTTTCTGATATTTGGCCGGTTACGCATCATCTTCAGCCTACAGTAATTGAATTTTCTGACCATCAAGATAAACTGGAAGCCATTGTCACAGAACCATGCGATGAACTTCCAAAAGAAGATCAACAAGTTATTGAACAAGTTCAGGCCATATGGCCTGAAAGTGAACTTACTGGTAATGGTATTAATTTGGTTTCTTATCAATTCGATCCACCCAAAGAGCAAAAAGCAGAGCTCGTATTTGAGGAAATCGCAGACAAACCTATTCAACTGAAAGAAGATACACCAATTGTACCTTCAACTGCAGTCAGTCACAAATTGGAAGAAAAAACAATTACTGTATCAGTTCCAAGTTCAGTTCCAGAACTTGTGAAACCAGATGTTCTGCAGCCAGATCAAACTAAACAGTCAGATATTAAGAAGAAAGATCCGATTGAACAAAAATTAGACACTGATAAGCCACTTGGTATTCAAACTGTAACTCAACTCTTTATTGAAAGTGAGTCAAAACCGCAAATGAAAGTCATTACAGTAACCGCCCCCACTAAAGACCACAGCGCAGAGAGTATGCTCACAGTTAAGATGCAAACGACTGAAGAAAGCAAAGTCAATGTGAACATTGTAGAAGAAGGTCTGCCCCAGGATTATGCACCTAAGGAAGTTATTGAAAGCACGCCTGGCACTGATGCTGAGGTAGAAGATATTTCGCAACATCGGAAAAGGAAAAAACGAAAAGATAGTGAAGTGCCAGAAAAACTTGAAATAGAATCAAAACCTGAAGAAATTGAAGTTTTCTCCGCACCTGAATCACTTGAAAGTGTTCAATCTGAGACACCAACATTAAAAGAAGAAACCAGTGCAAGCGAAATACCTTTAGATATTTCGCCAGCTCACTTAACTGTTTCAGATGAAAGAACCACAGAAGGAACTGGATATGAAGGTGAAGATAGGACAACGGGCACTGACAAGGATCCGGCTAAAAAGAGTAGGAAGAGGAAGAAGAAGCAGCCAATTAAGTTCAAAGAAGATGATGAGTCTCATGTTCCAGTTTCATCGGAAGAATCAAGAGATCGCGATTCTACCGATATTAGCATTGATGACCCAGATAAAATCCATGAGGAGAAAGTAGAAGAACTTAGCCTTGAAGGTACCTACTCAAGTATATCCGGAGATGAGCCTGTGAAAATAATTGAAGAAGCTCTACTTTCACCTGATTCCGACTCTCCAAGGCCAGTGGCAACGGAACTCGTAATACCGAAAGAAGTCCTTGAAGTAGCTTACGTAGAAGACGAAGAACAACAAACAACTCCTCGTTCTGAATCGCCCGTAGAAGAAATTCCTGTAGTACAAACCGAACAACGTTCTATGCAAACATCACCAGAGCATCTTCTTATAACTGATATGTCGCAACAAACAAGCATAGAATTAGTGCCTGAGGTCCTCGAAGAAGAGGTCCAAACAATCATTGATCAAGCAGATATTGAAGTGCAAACTACTCCTAGAGAACAAGAACAAATTGAAGAATCAAAACCAGAACCAGTAGAAGTGGTGTCCGAAGAGATTCAAACTGATGAAATCGTTATACCTAGTATGGAACAAGGAACTCAAGAATCACCCGAAACCGAAGAGATTTCAAGTCAAGCTGTTGTTGTGACCATGGATAAAGAGTTACAAACTTCTCCTACGGACTCTCCAAGCAAAAAACCAGAAGAAATTATTTCTTCAGGGGATGTCGTCGGTCCTGTATTAGGAGATGTCATCAGTGGAGTTATTAAGGAACTACCGGAAAAAGCGGCTGAGCCTGAAATAAAGGTTTTAACTGAAGATAAACAGTCGTCCACTGAAGCAGTAATAACAACCGATTCACAAGCACAAACATCGCCTCGTACTGTTACTGAAGAGGACTCTTCAATTTCTACTTCAACTTCAATGGAACCATATGACATAGAAATCCAGGCAGTATTAACTCTTCCAACTACAGAGAAAGATCCAAGTCAAGAGCCTTTAGTATTTGAATATACAAAGACGGTTGAATTGCCGCCTGTTGAGAAAGACAAAAAAGGCGTTAAACCGAAGAAGGAAAGGCAATTGCCGGATGTTAACGTTACCGTGGAAATCGATAGATCACTTCTACCTGGTTCTAAGATCACAGCCACAAAGGACTTTTTGGAAACGGAAGCTAAGCATTCTGCTGCAAATCTTCCGAAGGCACCAGAAATCGCTCCAGAACCCTTAGAGTACACTATAACAAAAACTACAATTCTCGAGCCATGTCCTGCAGAACGAACACCTGGACCTAATATTATTGGGATGGAGCAGGATAAAACGATAATATCTGTTAAGCCAACAAAATCGCGACCAAAATCGTCAGTTATGATAGAGGAAGTTGTGTCACCAACGGAGATCTTTGATACACCCTTGACTCCAGGCCCTGAAAAGGACCAGGTCTATGTGACTGAAAGTGTGTGGCCTGCAGTTTTCCAGGCCTCTGCAGCTAAACCCCCTACACATGACCTGATAGAAATTGGGGCAATTCCTCACTTCCCGACTCACAAAGCTGCGGTATGGGTCCAAATAAATAACGCAATTGGTGGACGCATGCAGCATTTGGGTAATATCAAAAAACCAAAATCCCTTAGCAATGTATTGCATCTAGCCACTCTGAGCGAAGATGTTACTGAAGAACCCTTGGAGAACAGAATCCAAGCAGTTTCGAACAACCTACATGAACTCGAAGGAGCTATTCAGCACCGAGACGGTGAAGTCATTCAAAGTACGGTTCTCGTAATTCTTGAGAAAGTATCGATTTGGGTCAAAACTATTGAATATCGCGTTTACTTGATTCGCCAGCAATCTAGCGATGGTCCTAGTGAAGAAAAAATTAATAATTATGACCAATTGCAAAAGGAGATTGTAATTATAAAGGAAAACATCGCAAATCTTGAGAAGGGTGTTCAAAAAGCTGATTCTGTAATCGGTCCAGACGATCTCAAGCAAATGGAGAGCTGCGTTAAAACTTTAAAAGAACATCTAAATGCAGTCGAAGGTGTTACAGCTGAAAGTGCAGATCAAGATGAAAACGACTTGAAGAGGTGGAATGAATTCTTGATTCAGGTGGAGAAGAATATAGTGTTTTTGAATGATTTGCAAGATCGATATGAAGAAATATTAACCCAAGATAGCACTATTGAAAATAAGCTAGCTAACTTGGATCACCTTGAACAAGAAAATCGTGATCAAATGACTGAATTATCGAAAATCATGAGCTTAGCTAGAACATTTTTGAGAGATTTTCCAGGGAAAAAGATTCCAGATGATATTTATTCTGCCCATGAGGCAAATAAAAATCTGGAGAATAGCATCATCCTAGAAAGAGACCGTCTGCTACAACTGCAATCCTTAGGTGAAGAATACGAACAAACACTAAAGGACTTTGCAAATATTAGCCTTTTAGCTGATAAATTAGTTGATGGTCCCATTGTGTCTAGCTCCTTGGAAAAACTACATGCAGAAATGCAGAAACATCGCAAATTCTTTGTTAATCTAAGCCATTGTCGAGCTATCCTGGAATCTCTGGAAGATAATATTGACCAAGAGACGAAAGAAAAGCACGCAGACCTGCATAAAGACTTGTACCACCGGGCCACGCATATCTTGGAGAAAGCAGCTGAACGAGCACAAAGATTAGCCCTTGCTGCATCCAGGTGGACCGTTTTGGAGAAAGGAATGAAAGATGAGTGCCAGTGGCTCCAGGTGGCCCAGCAGAGAGTCCCTGATTTATCTAGTGTGACTTCAGCTGACTACGATCAGTACATCGCCCTTTATCAATCACTAAACGCAGACATTACGCATCACTACGCGAAAATGTTGCAATTTTCGAGTATTGCGAACAAATTGCAAGAACTTGTGGATGCGCCAAACTTGGTTGAGGAGACCAACGACCGCTTGATTCTCCTTCTTAAGCTGCGGGAAGAAGTTGCAGGATATTTACATCGCCTGCTATTATTCCGCGAAACTTGGAGTCAATACGAACAGATGACTGATAAACTGGAGTTTTGGATTAAAGAAGCAGAACATGAATTGCAGCAAATCAAAATCCCACCAGATCCAAGGGAGCAGCCAATTGAACATATGCGACAATTTTGGGAAGTGAAGGCACAATTTGAAATGCACAATAATATTCGAACTGATGCCGGAGGTGCATTCCAAAAATCCCTTCAAATAATTCCTCTTGCTGATGAAATGTTACAGCGACAATTTCATGCTCAGTTAGAGGATCGTTGGATGACGGTGGCGCGAAAAATAAATGGCATTCAAAACGAGATCATAAACAGTATCTCCTCGCAAGATGTTCCAGTTGGTGAAAAACTGGTATTACTCCAACGTGAGCTGGAAGAAATACACCAAGCAATAACAAGTACCAGAGGAGTAATTAAGAACGAGGACGAACTCAGTTTGTATATCCAGAGGATCCAAGTTTTGAGCAGTCGTGTCGGAATTATTGGCAATGAGCTCGGTAAAATTGGTCTTCAGAGCTCGCTAGAGCCGGAGAAGATCGGTGAACTCTTCAATCTATCACACAAGATTTCACAATACATCACCGAGGAGCTGGAGGGAGCGAATCTCCTGAAGGAGCGCCTTATTGCTATTCAGGAGGGAATCAACTCCGTTCGCAAGACTCAAGGAAAATTAGCAATTATTTTAGATGACTGCGAATCAACCGAGAAAATGGGAAGTGCTGCTGTCGAGAAAGCGCTTCTAGATTGCCAAGAAGTAACTGAAGAATTAATAACGCAATGGCAAGAAATTATGCAGATACGACAGCTTTTGCACACTCTACCTATGAGACTAAGGATTTCGGTTTCGCCAGTAAAACTTGAAAGGGACATCTCACAGCTTCAAGATGAACACGCTTTCCTGGAGACTCGCTGCAGCAATATCACAGGACTCTTGAGGAATAGATTGGCCTTGTGGAAGAGATACGAGAGGCAGCTGGAACTGGTCCATGAATCAGTTCAGGAGACCGAATTTATGATGGAACTGCTCAAAGTACATGGACAAGTGGACTATGACCGCCTGAAGAAAGCCACTGAGAGACTTGAGGTGAGTTTTTTTAAAATATTTAAATTAATAATCTTAATGAAGGGATCCATTCTTATCAGCGAATGTATTCGTTTTGCAAGAAGTGCATAGAAGTATTGAAACAAAAATTTGATTTATCGGCTAGGTCTGTAATCTTCTCTAAACATTCGTTCTGCGGAAAGAACAAACTCTGAGGAGGAAAAAGTTGCTTCTCATGATTTCGGTGCTAAAGAGTCTTTTGTTAGTGGGAATAATTGATTTTCCGGGGCTGCCCCACTTCAGCGAAACAAACGTCGAATAGGGCTATCGATATATGCGCTCCTGAGGGGCAATTACTTCCACGGGCAAATTCCTTGCTAGTGGCTCTAGAAATTCCTAAACTTGCTCTTCCGTTCCAGTGCAATGGCTGTTTTGCTGAATATTGTTGATGTTTAGAAGGGAATTGAGGTCAGAATTAAAATTAGCACAGATCTCTCGTACCATCTTTGCGCGGCCAGAGCAAATTTCATTCCCACTTCCCCTTTATTTGCCAGGATGTAATTAGAAGTTTAGTTCTAGTTTAGCCTGTGCAAAATGCAGGCGAAGATAATTGCATCGTCCGACTCATGAGTGTATTTCTGTTTATCTGAGGTGTTTATTGTGTAAGCTGATAACGATTCTTAAGGGATTTATTTTTATTTTAATTTTTATTACTTAAAAAGGAACAAGGGATAGGATTTATGATTTTAATATTTATGACTGTATTTCCAGGGATTATCCGATGATCTTCAAAGCCGTGAGTCACTGCTTGAGGAGCTGAAACTTTCTGCTAAGCCTCTCATTGAGACGTGCGATGGCACAGTGGTTGAACAGATAGAAGCAGCTGTTCAAGAAGCATTAACAGTCTGGAATGAAACTTGTGATAATCTTCATAGTCTTTGCGATAAATATCAACGTGCTGTCCAACTCTGGGAACAATATCGCCAAGCCTCTGACGCTGTTAAACAGTGGACTGACGAACAAATGGAAAGTTTGGATTCCTTGAGTCAGCCCTCGGACGCTATGGAGAGTTTAAAGGTAAGCAAAATATTACTTATTTTTCTTTTTACTACATTTATCATCAAAACGGGTGGATAAATCGAACTATTTTTAATCAGTGTTGCTTCTCTTAGTATTTGAAGTGAAGTGAAGTGGTATGGACACCAGGGTATAATTTTAGAATGAACTGGACAATGCAATAGCTTGATTGCTGCGTCGATAAATATAGAGTGAACTGCAGACTCATTAAAAGCAGAGAAACTCTGTGCATTTAGATAATTCTTGGCATGGCTTTTACAGGAATACATTATTGCAAAAATAAACAAACGGCAAATAAAGGCAAATGTGAATAGTTTTGTTTCAGTTCAATAACATTGATTTAGAATTCGTTCTAAGAATAGACTTATTGAAACTAATGGTATTTCCTGTAAAACCAAATGCCTTTATGTGACCAAAATAATATATCCGTATATTTAATTTAGTGAAATAGTGGTTTGTTTTGTTTAAGATTTATTTCTTGTATAAGTTTGAGTGATTCTGCTAAAAACTTGTTAGGATCTTGACTTATTTATTCTTTAATAGTGTGTTTTCATTTAAAAAAACAAAAATCAAAAAACAAAAAAAAAACCCTAAATTTTCTATGAAAAAATTTCAGTTGAATAAACAATACCAGTTGAGTAAAAATTGATTAGAGGTATATTTATTATTAGTTTAGTCTATACATGCGTAATCAAAAAAATTCTTAGGAAAACGTTTTCTCAAGTTTACATGCTCTTAAAAATGTGCAAAATATGCGCGGGCTAATTTTTCGACGTTCAAATTTAATGCCTGTTTATATAACGCTTGTGTTATTACTTGGAGGTAGTTACAATAACTTGTTTTACAATTAGTTACGAGTTAGTTCTAATTTTATATAATTTGGAACTTTACGCTATAACTGATAATGGGAATTATTAATTGCATTATCATTACAATAATGAATTTTTTAAGATTCGATTTATTTTTCGGTTATTCTTTGAGTGCGTGGAATTGTAAAAACTAAATTAAAAGTTAGAAATTTGCAATCCATTTTTAGTTGTATTTTTTTGTTAATTTGTCAATATTTTCTTTAATTATAGATGTCAGAGGAATGTTTGGCAAAACAAAACCAACGTTTGTCTGAGTTGCGAGATATTGTTAGCCAAATAGCCACAGACGTTGGTCTCGACGCATCGAACTTACTTCAAAGTGAATTGGATGCCTTAGGACGACGTTTGCAGGATGTTAGGGAATCTATAACAACTTTAGCAAATGTTGCCGAATGCCAAGCTATGGAGACACAAGAAAGAAATGAAAATATCAATCAGGCGCGCGCCTACATTACCAATGTCCAACAGGTAAGAATACACTTTTTGTTTAATTAAATAAAATACTTAATTATGTACTGCATTGTTATGTGAAAACTTAATATGTAAATTTTAGGATGTTCTACGTGTTCCAACCAATCCCGCTGAAAATCAACTCATTGCACTGAGATCCCACCTTTTGACTCTATCAAAAACTGAGGAGCAGCTTAAAGAACTTCACGAGAAGAGCATTCAATCGGAAATAAAGGAGGAAACGTCTGTAATCGAAGTTCTTAAACTTTGGCAAAAGATTTTCCGAGAAACATTCCAAGAGTACCATCGGCTCTCCTCCCGTCTTATTCGGGGACAAAGCGGCTCCGAAGCTGTTAAACTTTGGCATCAATACCTGCAACATGTTCAATCATTCTTATGCAGCTCTATGCCAGGCGACTACTCAAGTCTTAAGGAGTATCAACAGCTGTGTGAAGTACACCAAAATCTTCTAACCAATCAACAATCAGTTTTATCTCTCTACATCGATCAAGAAAGTCCTGTCGATCCTGCTTTGACAGAACAATTGAAATTCTTGACGAACTTACACAATGAGACGTTGTCCAGGATCATGGATCGCAACAGTGAGATTGAGACAAGATTATCAGCATGGAACATTTATAGACTAGATTATGCTAACATACTTGAATGGCTGAAAGATTTCGAAAGAGAAAAATCACGTCTTCAACTTCGGTACATTCATGTTAAGAGAGTGCCGAAATTGAAACAACGGATAGAGGCACTTTTGGATAAAATTCCGATTGGAGAAAATATGTGTGCCCTATTAAAAGTACAGCAAAATAGCTTATCTGAATTCTGCGAAGATGCTTTAACTACATCAATTCGAATGGAGTGTGCATCTGCTAGTCAGCGAATTTCGAATCTTAAAGCAGCACTTGAGACCTGGAGGGATTTCCTTTTGCGTATACTTCAGCTGTCTCAATCATACGATGCTAAAGTTAAATTTGTGCAAAAAGAATTCAGCCAAATTCAACATATCATTGACGATACGTCTGCGAACATGCCCAGCAATACAAATTCCATCCAAGATCGCTTGGGCGTCTTGCGAAATCAGAGGATTAAGCTGTCTGGAATTACATCTGAGCTGGAAAATTTGAACGTTATTCAAGAAGAATTGAAGGAGTGTATCAGTCCGTTTGATATGAAATCTATAAGACAAATGGTGTGGATCTTATGGCAACAACACACCGATCTCGATGTTCAACTTTCGAATTTGTTGAGGACGATAGAAGAACGACTATCATTGCATTCTGTTTTCGTCACCAGATTTGAAAAGATCACTCACTGGATGAATGAATTAGAACAGAAGATCGTTAAAGAAAGTGACAGCATGACTACCCAGGACCCACATACCGCAATTAGGCAACTAGAACAAGAAATTTTGTCTGAAATGGCCTTACGTGAAAAGGAAAGGGAATGGCTTCTGTCTCATGGAAGGGAGTTGCTATCACTTTATGATAATAAGACTGAACACGCAGAAAGTATTCGAGCAGATATTCAATTTAGGATTGATAACCTAATCGACAACTGGGAAAGACTGAAATATTTGTGCAAGCAAAGATCAAACAAAATTCACGACATGAAGATGACCATAATCCGACTGGAAGAGCGAATGGCTGAAATAAGACAATGGCTCTGCGAGATGGAGGTTCAACTTAAGAAGCCTTTCGTTATAGAAGATATTAAGCCCGAGGCAATTGAGAACGCCTTGAGAGCAAATGATAAACTCCAGCGTGAAATAGAAAAGGAGAGCAGCAATGTTGGAGAAGTGTTGAACCTTTGTGAGATGCTTCTTAACGATGCTGATGCCTGGAAGATTCATTTTAATATGACTAATGTTCAAACTAGCACCGTGTATTTGGAAAATAAGTGGAAGGATGTGTGCAGTATTGCCGCTGATCGTAAGAGGAAGATTCTTGCATTGTGGACCTTCTTGCAGGAATTACACAAAATTACTAGCGAGCAAGAAGGCTGGGTTTCGCAACAAGGGGCTGAATTAGAAATGCTTGAGAGAGATCTAAGACAACTATCAAAAGAAGATGTAGAAAGGCGTCTTCATGCAGTTGAACTGAGGATAGACGAAATTCAATCACGAAATCCTACCCTTAAAATTTTTGAACAGACCTACGCGAAACTCGTTACAAGCCATGAAATTGACCAGGACAACTTGCAAAAACTTACTGCCAGATCAAAAAGTTTGCTCTCTAGATGGCGGAAGTTAATGCCCAGGGCGTACGATATAGTTGAAGTATTGAACAAGGATATGAAGATTTATCGAGATTTCTTGAACCATCATGAGAAAGTGATTATGGGTCTTACTCAGGTCGATGCGGAACTTACTCAGATTCAACATTTAACAGCTCCAGACGGTCAGGGTAGTCCAAAGCAAGATTTGCAAAAAATTGAATTTCTTGAAAGGGAACTTAATCAAATCGAGTCCGTCGTTCGAAAAGCAGATGAACTTGGAAGTGATGTTAGCCGTCGGTTGAAAGCCGATAGTGCTGCAAACATTTTGCTTCTAACCGAGGAGTACACCAAACTTTGGGCAGAAATTCAATACAGAATCAGTACAGTAAAGAAAGAGGTATTGGCACGAATTTTATCTTCCAAGAGTGAAGTAGACGAGAGCGTCCAGGTCGAGACCCTCAGATTTACACAGGACAGTGCTGTTCAAGGAAATACCCTTCGAAAACTCACGCGGATGACTTCGATAACAGCTAAAGACGCCTACATTATGGAACTTGCCACAGCAATTTCGGAGTGCCAAACGAACTTAAATGAACTTCAGAGGACAATAAGCGACAAATCTAAGAGGCCTAGTCCACAAAAAATATCGAAATTACTTGCAAGCTGCCAATCGTCAGTGGAACTAATGAAACATTTAAGTACTCTCCTTGTTACGGAGTGTGCAGCCACGAACGAAGAGGCGCAAGTCGATATTGTAACCGAATTGATCTCACGATTTGATACTCTTCAGATGGAATGGAAATCTCGAATGCAACAGGATCAAGATACTAGGTACGTTATAATTTTTCTTGTTATAATTTTGAGTTCATTTTGCATGTTTTTATTTGATTTACCTTAAAATATAATATAATGCACGGGAACGCGAGTTCGTAATTTTGTTTACCTTTTAATGCAAATATTGGCTATGGTTTCCCATAAACAGCTTTCACCTAAAATTTTCTTCTAATTACGCTCATACAGGTCTAGCGTTTCCGCCGCTTACAATTTCGTGTGCCCACAGTGAGTAATTTTTTTAAAACATCTAACCACATATTTAACCCTCGTTGAAACAAAAAAATTAACTTTAACTATTCAATGCACAATATTACAATTGCATTGACTGCTACGCATTTTGGACGTAATACAAGAAAAGTTTGAATGGTATTGATGCATAAGTAATGAAACTAACATAGCTCTTAAAAACACCTGCTCACTTTAACCACAATTGTACACGAAAACGATTAGGGCAATATCAAGCTCAAGTCATTATCACAATCATTTCGCTCTTTATCAAAATCGATGTATAATTTATAACGATCATCTTTTGCAAGTTTCTTTTTTGTTCAAAACAAAATGTTCTTTTGAAATTTTGTCTCTTTGTGTAATTGGAAACGAAGGTATTAAAGTTTAAATAATTTTATATTTCATATGATCAGGGTTTGTTCGACAATAAATTTTAATCGATTAGACATTTATTTGATTCATGAATGAAATCGATAAAAATTATCGACGAATTTATTAAATATGTGATTAATCTAGTTCTGATCGTTTAATTATTAAAAGTCTTTGTAAGAACGTTAATATTGCAGTATAAGTAGAGAAAATATTATTGTTTTGCTTTGTATTTATAACTCACAATTTTATAGGTATATCTTTGTAATGTATCTAATAAATATTGTTATTTCAAAATTCGAGCACCATTAGAAGATTAATGATGTTATCACCTAGTGGCTGGGAAGCAGAAAAATAATTGATATTTAAGGGTATTGGAACTACTACTATTTTTTACTAATTATACGCGGTTTTGGATTTTGGAAGTGTGTGTATTCCCAAGAATTATTAATTTTTTCCATCGATCATTTTGAATTAATTCTGCAGATAATGCCTTTACTTATGGATCAATACTAAAATTATAAAAAGGATTGAATAAGTACATGTACTTTTCGTCCATGGAATAGAATTCCAAACTCAGATTATTTCAGAAGAGTAACATTTAATTTAATTACAGCGAGGCTGGTAGACTCACTTGTCCACTTTGTACGCAACGCAATTGGCAGCAAATTGACAACGATCTCTGGCGTCTTGAGCAGTGGTTGCAATTTGCCGAGGGTACCCAGAAATTACAATCATCTCCGCCAAGTAACATAGAACAATTAGAGGATATTGTTCAGGATCATCGCGAATTTCTCCTGGATTTAGAAAGTCATAAAAGCATAATTGCTTCTTTGAATGTTGTAGGCGACCATCTGGCCACGCATACTCTTGATACGGAAAAAGCAAAGCAGTTGCGCGACCGCCTTGAGAGGGACAACGAAAGATGGAGCAAGGTCTGCATCAACGCTACCAAGTGGCAAGGATTGCTCCAGACCGCCCTGATGGGAAATAAGGAGTTCCATCAGATAATCGATGAGCTCTGCAACTGGCTGCAAGAGACCGAAAGGAACATAAAATCTTCGGAGCCAGTCGACTTGACTGAGGAAAGGAGCATGCTCGAGGCCAAGTTCCGGAAGTTCAAGGAGTTGAGGGCTGAGCTAGAAAGGTGCGAGCCTAGAGTTTGTAGCTTACAGGAAGCAGCTGACCAACTTCTCAGGAGCGCTGACACAAACGAGGGGTCGATTAACACTTACTCAAGGTGAGTTGCATGGTCAAATTTTGGGGCGAACGTCATAATATATGCAATTTAGTCGTAGTATTGCCCTCATCAGCTTACCTATAATGCAGAATTGTTGAATTTTGAATCATTTACTAGAAATTGCATGAAATTCTGCTAAGCCTTCTTTCGTACTTTTAAGCGATGCAAGAATTTAAGTTCCTGCATGCGGTCGAATCACCCATTTTCTAATTTATTTATTCAAACTAATTTATAATTTAATCACATCCCATATATTATCTCGGCCGCCCATTTAACCTCATCCTAGCTTTGGTTTCAATGCGGTTATCAACACATTATAATTTAAGAACCCTTTCCAGGCTGACTGATCTTCGGCTGCGACTGCAGTCCCTTCGAAGGCTTTCTGGGATTTATATCGTTAAATTGGGAGCTGTTCTCGGTTACGAGGGCGACAACTTGGGAGTATCCCTGCATATGCTTTCGAGTGAGGTAAGTCGGCTTAGTACTTTTATAATTTTGTAGAATTGAGTAAGAGTAATACGCACATAAGAGCAACACTTTTTCGTTCATTCTCTTTATTTTTAAATTTTTCTTTTTTGTGCAGCTTCTGGAACAATCCGAATTAAGGACGCAGCCTTCCGCTCAGGCCTCAACACATTCCATTGAATATGCAAAGTAAATATCACCTTTGGATTATTATTTTCGTTTCTTATTTCTTTAATAATTAATTTGCATTGAACCCGTGTGTAATCGGTATTCTGTTGAGTAGTAAGAATTCACCGCACAGTAGAGTGGAAGCAAAATTATTTCATTGACGATTTTAGAAGCGAATATTTTGAAATACATATAATTACTTACAGATGCTTACGTTCTCTTGACCTATTATTGCTTACAATTTTAGAGAAGTGGAAGTCTACTGATTTTAGGCAGGTTATTTTATAAATATGGTCTGTAAGAAGTGAAATATTAGACACTTCGGGGTTTTGGCCCATTCAGAAGAAAACTACAAAAAAACTTTAAATTTTGAACATTGTCCACATTTAATATTTTTGATCTTTTGTCTTGGCAACTATATTGCTTTTAAAGAATTGTACAGATGCTAAGTGCTATTGCTTTTGATAAAGCCTCTTTTGGCTATAATATAAAAAGACATTTTGGTACGGAATTATAAAATTCTGTTGATTTTGTAAATTAATCATGTTCGTGAGGCTTTTTATATTATTTTCCAGTTCACCAACTGAATTCCATTTTCTGTAATATCCTACTTGAAATTCTTATGAAGATTTGAAATTATTATATTTGGAATTTGTTTTTTTTTTTTATTATTTTTCTTTAAGCGACTATAGTAAAAAGTACTTTGCTTTCAATATAAAGCAATCACTGAAATATTTTTGAAAATCAAAATCATGAGCCGGTAGCTTAAGATTTTAGTGACCAAAAAGTTTTGGACAAGTTTAATGTTATATACTATTTTAGCGGCAATATTCAACTTAGGGTCAAGAGGACATGTTTTCTTCCTTCTTTTCGTATCTATTAAAATGTTTCTAATAATATCGTTTACTTTCAGCCTCAGCGAGGTACCAGAGGAGGAAATCAATACCACCGTTCTTGCTCGAGGCTATCGATTTTTGGGCCGAGTAGTGCGTGCATCGCTACCTATTCAAGCTCTCATGTTATTGCTTTTGGGTGTTGCCACACTTGTCCCCCACGGTGAAGACTACACCTGCATGTTCTCCAACACATTTGCGCGTAGTTTGGAGCCGATGCTCAGCTACCCCAATGGACCACCACCCATTTAAAACCTGTGAAACCATATAGATAAATATGCGGTTGTACTTTTCTGGAAAGTCAAATAGTTCTTGTGAACAATTGTGGCGAGAGACCGTCATGTTTTGTACATTAAATTTTAAGGTGATATTTAGGATATTTACTCCTAGTGATGATATATTTACCAATCATAAAATCACTATATCTTTAAAAAGTTGTCTCTAATTGGAAAAAATTTGAATCAATCGGAATTCCAGCTTTTACGAAACTCGATTAATCTTTTGGGAAGGATAGAAGAAAACTTTCGATGAAACTTGTGTGCTTGGAGTTATGTGCAATTTTGCATTAAAAACGAAAAGAAATAAAATTATGATTAAAAACTATAACATTTAGTTTTACACGTTACATTTAGTTTTTATTATTTCGAGCTTCGACCAGACGAGCACCTCACGCGCAATTTTGATGATTAAAAACAAAAATTTAAAACGCACAAGTTCCTAAACGCAAATGAGGAGTTATTTTATTAATTTTCATAGACTTCCTTTTTCGTCAACGAGATGCAGCCCTGAGACGAACTCAAGATTAACTTTTGCTTCCTTTAAAAGAGAGTCTCGTCCTTATGGCTAATCTTGGAAAATAAAGCATAATTATTTATGGCTTTCCACGGTAGCCACAGGGCGTGCCCACTTGCCATGGAAATAACCACTTCGTTCAGATTCATTTGCCTTTAATACTATCTATGTCCTACTGTTGGTGCTAACTAGATGGATTGATTCAAATTGTTTAGTTGTTTAGTTAAGAAATAAATATTTTATAAAGTCCATTTTGTTGGTGACATCAGTCGCAACTTTCCGTTGTTAAATAAAATGAAAATTCAAATTAGCAATTTTTATTAACAGTTTGGGAAGTCCTGTTTCTTTGTGATTTTTTTACTGTTAAATTATTAATATTTAGACTTCACATTTTATGTTAACTTCGCAATTATATTATATAACATATTAAAGCGTCTAGACATGTTAAAAGCGCTTAGTTCACATATATCTTTTGTAATTTTAATTTGCAATAAATATTATAATAAATTTCTATTTTTATTATCTGAAACCTTTAAGAAAGCAGAAATAATCTACCTAAATGAATTTATGAAATTAAGGACCTGTCGGATTGCTCAAAATTCGAAAATCATTAATATCTAATCCTGCACCCTACACAACGGTGGAACTGAGGATTCTTATAGCGAATAAATTATTGGCCCATGTTTGAAAATGTCGTGGCGTTAAAAAATCACTAAAAATAAATGTGTAATAATCGAAAGCCAAAGCAACTCTACTTATGTTCAGCGCGTCATTGGTTCAATTAATAAAAAAAAATATAATAATCGTTGAAATCTCGAAGATGACACAAAAAATAAGAGCTCAATTTGGCATGGAATTACCTTTATTTAAATGTTGGATCAAATATTATAAACTGAATAAACATTAAATGACGACAATAGATAACAAAAAAAACACTTATGTAGACAAACTTAATAACATCGCTGTGCCGCGTTTTATCCAAAAATCAGCTGTTTCAGTTCCGACTCTAAGATCGACGGCGATAATAAAAGACACCGACCTTTCAGGAAAGTAATAGCAAGGACATTGGTACAGTCCTCTTGTTCTCTTTTTCAGATTTTCTACTGGTTTAAAATGAATAACAGGCATGGAAGAAACCAACTCCATCGGTTGTGGCTCCTGCAGGCATTGTCCCCGCCGGTTCCACCCGGCACCCTCTAGGAAAAAGCCTCGAATGAAGACACCACTTTCACGAGTCATCCTAGAAACAGCGGCATCATCTTCGCTGAAGACATGGAACTCCCAAGTCAGTTCATCAATTGGAGTCTTTGTTTGTCTGGCTGATGTTTGCAATACAGCAGTAAGGAAACCAGTCGGGAAAGTGTACGCCGACAGCCAAAAGAGGGTAGGTGGTCTCAAAGTCTTAGCCCAGAGAGCGAAATGCTCAATTCGCAGAACTAAATCCCGAGCCCAGGAACCAAGCGGTTTTAACGAACGATAAGCTAAAAGTTAAATATAGGAATAAACAGTTTTGGTTTTTAGAAATAGGCCTACTTCTTAGCCAAACACTCGGAACCTTGCCTTCGTCGACAGCGTTGAAAACGTCCTCCAACTCGGCACTCATCACGACGAGTCCCTTAATTCCCTTCTGCAGATCGCGTAGCCCAACACGAATAATGTACAGGAGTCGGTTGTACCGCTCAATCTCCTGGAGCAGGACGACGTCCAAGGGACTCTTGACCGGCCCAATAAGTTTAGACGTTGCTTCATATCCAATTTCTTCAGGAATTTTGGTTTCTATTTCTTGAGCGAGTTGAAGCACCCTACTTTCTTTTGTTTCGCCACTCCCAGACTGAGTTTGGACCTTCATCGAGAGCAGGGTCTCGAACATGTACCGCGTTTCTGTAATCAATGAAGCAATGTCCGCGTTCGGATGCTGCCCAAATGCTTCGGGCTTGTCGAAATTGGGCAGTAGCTGTATGTAGTCTTGGTAGACCTGGATACTACCGTCCTTTGGGATGTAGTATGTCGTTAGCGAAGACAATCTGCAAGATTTGAAATTTGAAATACAAGTTATACATAATGCCCCATTGATCATGATCTGTTGGTAATTCGAAAACTATTCGTTTTATGCATAGCTTGTCTATAAAATTATTATTACTTATTAGTTTAATTAAGTCTTTAGTATTTTTGTTAATATATTCGTTCAAGACTGAGCTATCATTTGAGCAACTTTTTTGTACTACTAAACTTTTTTTTCAAAAAGAGATGCCGTCTTAGCATATCTATGTGTGAATTCATAACCAATATTTTGAAGAAATCAATAACAAATTTCTCAATTTTTCGAGAAAAAAAAATGTGTGTTGACTATAATTAATATCTCTTATTTGAACCATGATCAATGAAATACTGTTCTAAAATTGATCTCCAACCTGTATTGGGGTGTGTTAAGTGCAGCATCGCAGAAGAACTGATTTATGTAAGTTGTGAGGAGTCTTCTGTCCCAGTCGTCCGTGACGTGACCCCCATAGTTGACCCCTGCCACGAGGTACTTGAGGGCTCCCCAAGGCGTTTCTTCGTATTCGGCTAAGTACAATTTGAGCAGAATGTCCGAGACCTCGAAATCAGAGTCATTGAAGCTGTACACAATGTTCCAGCCAAGTTGCTGGAACTTCTTCCGCTCAAGAAGAACCGTGTGGAAGAAGCAGAGTGCGAAAAGGAGTTTCTTGTACTTAGGACAGTCGGTACATTCGTCGAACTCCTCCTCGTTGACGGTATTGTAGAGCCGCTTCATATTTGCCTTGATACCTCTTGGAGGTTCGGTGGTCATCTTGATCGAAGACTGAAGAATAGATATCGGAAAATCTGGATGTGGACTGGAGCTCAGCCACAGGCGAAATTTTTTGTGAATCTTCCCTGTTTGAATAGTTTCAATAATTTTATCAAGCTTTGGCATCCAACTGAGGGATAGATGGCAATTGGCGAGAAATACCCAATGGCCACTCTTCACCCCGGAAAGCAGCATTTTCGTTGCAATCGGAGCTTGTCCTTGACCTAAACTTAGTGAATCGAGCTTGCTAGACATTTTTGATTGTTCGGCTAGCACTAGAAGTGATGATGTAGGATCCACGCCTGGAGAAAGTACAAATATTAAAGGAGTTTGTGCTATAGACTCATCTAGAACGGCCTTCAAATCCAGGACCGGAGGCTCGACAAATCGTTGGCCCAGAAAATTTACTATGTAGGTGGACAGGCAGAACGACATGCGATCAGGTCGAAGGCACCGAACAACTAGCATCTTTTGGAAATCATTCAATACGTCCTTCCAGTCGCCCACTAAAGGCAATGTCTCCGGCATTGTGGTGGCGTACCATTCTGAAATTTATTTCGAATAATGACTTTCTAAAAAGCTACATACATATATACAAGGTATTTCAAAATTTTTTGAAAAAATATCGACAAATTTCGATTCCATATTCGGAAAGAGAGTACAAAACCCGTTTTTGCATAACAGTATAATAGCTAAAATTTTAGCGAATTAATTTCAATTACCTTTTAATTTATTAATTTGATATAGTTAAAGTCAGTATGAAAAATGCAATCCCATCCGATGCAATTAAAATGACTTTGTGAGAATTTTAGAATCTTTTTTAAGGAATTTTTATCAGAAAATGGCTTTTGTAAGCTCTTTTTAATTCGTTTCGAACGAAAATTATAACAAGGCCCTGCGTGAGAAACTATCACACGTTAGTTTAGTAAGTAATTTAGCGATTATAGTGTACAATATTACCATGTTAGCAGAGGAACAGTTTTTCTTACCCCGGAGGTACTTTAATACCAACCTATAACAACTCTTTTACCTCCATTTATCACCTACTTTGTTTTGTATAATTGTTTGGTATAAAATTAAATACTTTACTATGATGTCTACAAAATTTTTAGTATACAACGGATCACATTGTATAGTTTGTCATTTGAAATTTGAAACACCTTACATGAAGTTGTCGTAAATAATTAATCTAAAGAAAGTACCTTGCCACAGTCGAGGTTGCTGCTCGAAGGAGTCGACTATTCCATGAAATCCTGGCACTTTGTCTAATTCTGTAATGTTGTCCCAAACATTTTCACTAATCCAAGCTTGAGTAAGAGGGTTAGTTTTTTAAAATGTCCCAAGTAAAAATAAATTGATTACCTGGCCAAGGGTTTGGAATTTGACCCTGTCGATCGAGGACAATTCCACCTTTAAGTAGAAAGTCGTACTCGTCTAGGTTGAGCTTGCCGGCCGTTTCTAAAATCTTAGAGCACATATGGGTAGAAAAAAGGAGTTTGTGCTTCTCGAAAAGTCCTCGGCACGTGGTCTTGTACAGAGCGTAAGTGTGGTAGTCATTAACGTTTATAATTCTTTCGGTAAGGACTGGATGCTTAGGACTTTTCTCAATGGATTGTATGAAAAGAAGGATGTACGCGTTAAGTGAAAACTGATACATAGGGTCGATTTTGCTCATATCCATTAGAACAAAGAATAGCGTCGATGCACGCTCTGCACTAGGCTGGAACGCCTGCCGAGCAGTGTCGATTTCAATTTCGGTTACTTCGGCCGTACTCAGGGACTCTTTTACTGCAACCGACGCCTTTCGCGACATTTGCAACGTTGAAAAGAGCTCGTCATCTTCCAGGAGTGATCCTCTGGTCTCGTTGAGAAGACGTAGGATTTCATTATCCAAGTCGATTAATATCCTACGATTTTTAGCGATCGTAAGTACTAAAGTGTCCTTTTGCTCTTCCAAAGCAGGTTTCTCTTTCCGAACAATAATCGCCAGCAACTGCGCCTCGAGTCCACTATGTTTTACAGCAAAATTCACAAGAGTGGTTTTGGACGATATTTCAGGAGGATAATGCGGATTGCTTAATTTAGTTGTTATATACAACTTGAAAGAATTGTTATAAGTTATGAACTTGTCGTTAAATTTAATCAATTTTTGCCCAGCTTGAATCACAAAGGTTTTCCGCAAAATTGGATTTATGGCGGGATCCAGCGCTTCAGGTACATTTTGTAAAAGAATCGGTATTCCTTGTTGCAGGGCTTTCTCCAATGTTTTGAGATAATCGGGCATTCCAAAATCAATTATTTTCAAATCCTTTTTCTCTAAATTTCGAATCCATGCATGCGCTTGCATCTGGGGGTCAATAATCAACGGCCAACGGCGTCCGGTTGTTACAATGACTCCATTTTCAGTACTAAAATCATCTGATGGCAAACCCTGAATTCTCCACTCGCGAATAGTTACAGGATCGCAAAGAAATTTTATTACTTGCAAGTCCTCCGTGCAAGGAATTTGCTTTTCAGTGATCAATTTTTGCCAGCCTGTCTGAAGATTTTCTCGGTACATAGTATCAAATGGACCTGCATACGATATAAAAGCTGTGGCTATTAAGCAGTCGCCAGGAAGATTCATGAATTGAATATCAAGATGAGCCACCGTTTCCCGCCACCTATCCTTTTCGCCAGCAAGACTTTCCACCAAAATAATTGCGCGTTCAAGTTGAATTCTACGAACATATAAAAGAAAATAGTTAAATTAAATTTTTAAAAGCAATACTTGTTGAAACAATCTATTTTTATAATAGCTCATCATTTCCAAGATATGATAATTTTTTAAGGATTCTAATTTCTAATCATATCACGATAAAATTACCATGAAACACTCACTACGCCTGACATGCACTTGGCCGGTTTTCTATTCTAGTTCTGATGGGAAATGCGACTGATCTTAAATAATATAATACCTTAGTTTATTTGCCTTTTCCTGCAATTCTTCCTGTTCTTTTGTTTTAATTTCAAAATCCCTCTTAAGCTGATCTAATTTGTCCTGCAATTCCTGCAATTTCCTTCGAGCCTCTTCCAACATAAGCTGCTTCATTCTGAGTGAGGCTAAAGCTTCATCTAGCTTAGCTTTTTTTGGAGCAACAATTCTATAAGAGAAAAAAATATTGTTAAAATTTGAAATAGATCTCATTTGTTTAATTATCCATACCTCCAAACTTTTGCGTAGTTTTCTATAGCTCTTATCCACATCATAAGGGACTTGCAGGCAAAAGACACGATACCTACTTTTTCAGGCTCCAGCTCGGTGTCTTGTGTGTAGGTAGCTATCCTTTTGAGTGTTTTATCTGAGATGTGGTCTTTGTCGAAATTTCGAAGATCGTTTAAAAAGTTTTGTTCGCCCAAGACCCTCTTCGACGTTTCCCAGTTAGGTGTTTGGCCCAGCAAAATCATCACAGCCTCCATAACTTTCTCTACTTTGACCGGGGGTCGTCCGTAGGACTTCACTTCCGAAATGTCCTTTTTACTAAGGGCATCCAGCGCTCTCGTGGCTGCATCCAGAGCAGGCATGACGACGTCGAGCTCCGCTTGCGCTTGATCAGCCATTATTTTGCATTCGACTTCTTCCAGGGCAATCACTTTACTTTTTGCTTCCACCGACACCCTCTGCTCGTCGGTCTCCTTCGTTCGTGCTTGGATTTCCACCAAAAATACCTCGCACTCGACTAGAAGCTCTGCAACTTTTTCTTGAATAACTTTTAGCTCTTCAGACATAGCCGACACCTTTTCTTGGGTTTCTTGTATTTTGGATAAGCCGTTCCGTAGTCGATTCGAAATTCCAAGGACCTCTTCTCTTTTCCTCGCTAACATGCTGTAAAAATAAAATTTACTGACTAGAGGCTTTTCTACACGTACTCGTCGCATGATATCTCAGACAATCTTATACTATTTAAACTATAATAATTAAAGATAGTTTTTAAAATGTTAAAAATATTTTTTTTTGCTTTCTTAATTTTGAGAAGGTTTAATTGTTTTTAGTTAAAACTAGAAAAAATGATAAAGTTTCAATATTTTTCGTAAGTCTTGTCCTTATTAAAATGATAGAACTCGAAATACGAAACCATGTTTTTTTTAGTGAGGATATATTTTCAAATTAAAAAAAAATATATTTCGTTTTCGAGTTTCCACAGTAGTTCAAAACATGATCAAAATCTCTATCAATTTCTGAAATTTGACAATTTGCGTTGATAGGTTGAGTAAGTCTCATACCTATATATGTATATATTTTCCTTTTCTGGTAGAACTCAAAATAAATAGAAAGTGAAAATTTAGCGTATTCTTAAACATAAGGATTAAGTCAAAAAAGAAATGCAACTTCAAATCTTACTCCTGATATCCTGTGACTAGCTCCAAATAATTGATTGAAGTAACATAATTATGTCTTTTCATTTCAAGTAACATAGTGTCCGACATTTTAATAACTGAAGTATGTATGACTGAGAAAGCAAACGCGATAGCTTCTTGTAACCTCTCTTCGCTGGTTTTCACGAGACTCTCACGGCGTACTTCACCTTCAGTTCCTGGCAAAGGGACGTAAAGTTTGGTATTGGTTAAAAATTTAACGGCCACCTCAAGCAAGGCGGATTGAGGCCATAGAAGGAACCAATTGGTGGTGGTATTATTAATCAAAGCCGGGTACTGTCGAAGATATCGTCGGAAAGCTTCACCAATCGGACTGAAGCATAGCGTAATGTGCAGATTTTCCCGCATTGTGTGCATGAAAAATATATACATGGCTTCGGTTGTTTGTAAAATGCCGTGCTTCTTTGCTGGTTTTTCCAGTGCTACCTTCAACTCTTCAAATTCGTCCGCTTTGAACAAATTTATTTCACCTGTACTCAACATATTATTCATTATTTCCAAAAAGGACTCTTCGGCTACCTGCTCGCCGGAAAATATAAAGCAAGTTGGCCTAGCTTTAACTCCAGTTTGTTTGTAAAGGTTTTTCAAATCTTCGCGAAATTCGTTAGTTTTGTACTTTTTGGTAACTTCTATTTGAAAAACACCTAATTCGCTAATATAGGAGGCAAGTTTCGTCAGAATTTGTCGTCCAGACCCTCCAATTCCAATGTTTAGCATATGTCCACGAGGCTGGGATATAACTCTTATTATACGAATTATGTGCTCAATGGCGTCCTTGAAGAATACTAAATCCATGCGAGCATTGCCAGGGGAGTTATTGTAGTCCTCCAACATCATTATCATGTATTTTCTGAGGTCATTTAAGTTTGTAAAGTCTTCGTAGTAGGCACCTATAAAATCACCAAACAGTGGATAATCCTTACTTGGACAAAGATTATGGAACGTTGTTTCAAAATATTGCCCAAGAGTTTCGTTGAGTTGCTGTTTAAACCAGTCCAAATCACCTTGATCTACCAACCGATCGCTGAATACTCTCGCACTCTCATGTATCCACAATCTTAAGAATAGCGATTTTTTAATGTGGTATTCTTTGTTAGATCGCAGAAGCCCTTGAAAAACGCGAGAAATATCCCTCAAATTAAAGAGATAGTGCGTTTTTGCTGGAGTGGGTAACATTTTCTTGCTAACAATTTGGTAAAGATGTATCGATGCAGCCGTTATGTTTTTATGTAACGCTTTAACTTCCTCGTCAAAGTCTGCCGTTTTCTGTTTCAACATTGTTCCATATATCCTGGTTATCGTGCTTTCACTGGGGAAAGTCATATTTATCATGAAAAATCTGCTTGTGGTACGAGGCGAAATGACCTGACGACCTCCGCCGGGAGGACCCATTGCAGCCATTAACAGACATTGCATAACGTAGATACGTTGTTGATTTTTTCTGTTGTACCAAAATTTGTAATCTATCCACTGCCGCACGAGCTCCAGAGGTGGTTGAGACCCATATTCGTCTTTGGTCGGCATGTTGAAATCGTCCATGAAGCAAATCATAGTCTTGCCCCCTATGGGAACGAAGATCTCCTTAGTTCGTTTTTCAGTCTTATTTTCAATAGATTCTTGCAAGCCTGCCGCTGTTGTCTGAAGTATACAATATTTTTACTTAGTTAGACTATCTAATATACAACGTAGTAGATGAAGAAAGTTCGGTACAATTAAAGTTAAATAATAAATCTACTCTCATGACAAAATATTAAAAAAAAAATAGTGCGAATAACTGGATGCACGATAACCATAAACGTTATGCCTCTGTTACCATATTCATATCCTTTTAAATACGAGGTCTTTCATAAGCTGTGTTTCAAAAAATACATGTTTTAAAATCCTAACAACCTTTTCTTTTGTTTATTGCAAAATATTTCTTAAAATTTTCTTAACTAAAATTTGGGAATCAGTAACCCTGGAAATAGCAGCTACCATCAGTTGTCAGGAAACAAATAAATTGTAATTAAAAATTCTTATATTAGAAGATTCCCAATAAACTTAGTTCAAATATAGTGCTTTCGTATTTTCGTACTTATATGTTATTTTAAATTTATATTTATTATTTCTTGTAGTTTTTATTATTATAATTTTCGCAATACTTTCTCTCTCCATTGCTTATCACGTAGAAATGAAAAGTACACATGTAGTCAAGAGAAATGTGTATTTAATTTTACCTGGGCAGAGATATTAATCGAAAGGATCGAATACTTTTGCTTATTAACGCTCTCAGTAACGCTGACTGCAGTCGACGATTTGCCAGTGCCCACATCTCCAACTAGCATGACGGGATTCTTGGCGTCCAACAACTTCGACACTAAATAGTTGTACCTCACTGTGTCAACGGTGGGAACAATAATTTTGTAGAATGGTGCACTAAAAGATAGTTTAAATAACAAAATATACAATAACAAAATTAATTATTCAAACTCGTTATCGTATCTCCAAGCATCTGACAATTTATCTTCCCAAGGGATAAATGTTTTCTGGTTCGGGTCAACAAAGTAGTCGTAGACGGTATCTTTGATAGGAAAAACACCTTCAAGCTCTCTAATGTACGCATCTATTCTAATTCTTCCCTGTTCATTGACAGTGGCACAAACTGACCATACAAGACAGAATAAAAACCAAAGTTTGGCCATTACTTCCAACACCTCTATATTGGCTGGATTAATTCCATTCTCCTTAGTTGCAAGACACTCCAAGAGTCGGCATAGTGACATTATCAAATTTAGCTCATTAGTTGCGACAGTTTCCTTGCATTTCTCTTTTTTGAATTCCAAAAGTCTATCTATGTAACGTTGAAAAAATTCGTCTAGAAGAATTGCGTACTCTTTTGGTTTTTGCAGTTTGAGCCAAGACTTAACATACGGTCTCCATCCCCAGTCTTTGTAGTCATTATAGACCATGCCGCATCGCGAAACTGTTGCAGGGGAGGCGACTGCTAGATCTGCAACTTCGAAAAGGAGCGAGACTTGACGAGGCATCGTTATCCGTTCGCTATTCACTAGAGTTAGAACCTTATTGTCGTCCATTACAGAATTCATGTTTTCAATCCAGACAGCATCCACTGGACCGTCGAAAAGCATCCATTTTAGGCTCGGTGTTTCTTCTGAGCATATCGTTCTCATGATGGCACTTAGGACTCCGTCCAGCCATTCACCAGTAGATAAATTGTACTCACCATAAAGTTCGGCAAGGTTCAAGGACTTCGGGTTGACGGGATAAACAGCGACACTCTCCCAGCCTGGAATTCCTTTTGCTTTCATTCGACCGTGAGCCCCTTGCAGGGCTTTCCAAGTCACGGATTTTGCTGTGCAGGTGTCGCCGATTATCATGACTGAGTGCCGTGAATTTTTGGTCTCGTATAACTCTATAATTTTATTAACCGCACTGTGGATGACCTGCATATTCTCGGCCTCCAGCTCATCCTTGATAGCTTTTTTGAAGTCGCTGTAATCAATTTCCGGGACGCTTACTCCGGGGAAAATGTCTGCCATTATAGCGTTAAACAGCGGCAAATCGTTTGAAGTAAGTCGCGCAACATTCATGTCCTTCATGGCCAAATAGACCACTTCTTCCTCGTTGACGCCCTGCAGTTGTCGCCTTTTAATACCTGCGTACCTCAGCAGGGCTGCCATTGACCGTAGACCGAAATCGTAATGGTATTGCTTCGATAGCTGTTGCTTCGCTAATTCGTACAGAGTGAAAACCTTTCTAGCCAAATTCTTTGTATTCTGGAAACCATCACTAAAAAGAATATTTTCGGCTATAATTGCTGTATCAGGCACTATCATCGCAATGGATCGGAACATTGATTTCAAATTATCCGGAAGTTCCGTTCGACCAGCGTACCCTGGATTCATTGTTATGAACAATCCTACTGTAGGTCTTAAATTTATCATTTGTCCTTCAAACATAAACTTTGTCAGTTTTTGAGATAAAGCCGATAAAATCGATAAAATTTGCTGCGCAACCACCGATAGTACTTCAATGTTTATCCTGTTGAACTCATCAAAGCAACCCCAGCATCCTGACTGGGCTAGTCCCGAAAAATTTTTACCAATGCTTTTATAGTCCAGACCTTCTGAACAATTTGTGACTATCACCCAAATTCCGAGGGCCTTGCCTAAGTCCTTTACACTTTCAGTTTTTCCTGTTCCTGCTGGTCCTTTGGGACTTCCGCCGCGGAACAAGTGCAACGCTGTTGTCAATGTGATAAAACACCTAAAGGGTAAATGTAATGTTTTGGTAAAAAAATTTTAATTAATTCAAAAGAGTAGACAGTTCTGATTTTTTATTTCAATAACAATTCATGTATTAATAATTGGCAGCTCTGAATTACAGACAACGACAAATTTTTTGTATTAAAAAGTTATTGGTTGATTCCTAACCCTTTTTACTTAATTATTTATAGCAATATCAAGTAAATACACTTTCAAGATTTATGTGATGTATGAGACTAATATTGTGGTAAGAGACTTCGTTTAGCAACAGAGATGATTTCATATCCAAATGAATTATTGTATGACCTAAAATAGGGGTCAAAAATTTGAAATTATGGAGTATAAATTAAATTAAAAGTTTCAGTAGAGCTGGTCAAGTGGGAATGGGGTAGAAAATCACAACAATGTTTATTACTCAATTCTTGGGAAAAGGAATTGTTACCTTTTAGAAAATAAACCAAAAAAAGATGAACTTACCTATCAGTGAGTGGAGTGATAACCAGCCTTCCCGAATTACCTGTGTATTCGTACAAATATGTATGTTCTGTATTTGTTTGCTTAATGATGCAAATTTCAGTGTCACGGCTCCAATAAAATCTAAGTTGTGAAAACCATTCGAAGTGGCTAACGTCTTTGCAATTCACTTTGTACATCCTTTCAATAACGTCGCGCCCATGAATTTCGACAGTTATTAAAGTGTTCACTTTCAGGCGCAGTTGTCTGTTTAAGTCTCTTCTACTCATTTCCGATAACTTCGCTAGCACCTTGCTTTGTTTCTTCTTCAATTTTTTTAGGGGTTTTTTTGAATCGACCAATTTGCAATGAACTAGACTTCTTGTACAATCTGTAGTCCACTGAATCAAGGAACTTGTAAGACAAAGTTGTCCTGGCCACTTGCCAATCCACTTGTCTCGCTCCGACAGAAACTTCTTTAGGGATGCGCGAGTTGATCTCAATTTATCCTTTAAGACGGCAATCATTGCAACCAAAATATCATTGAGCCACAATTCTGCGGGGCCATTCAAGATTTGCGTCTTCAGAAATTCAACGTATTCCTCGTCTTCTGAAAACATTCCTACAGCTTCCCATCGCATCACGTTTTTTACAGTCACTTTTTTTAATTGTAACTTGTAGAGATTGTCAAACAGCTTTTTTAAATGGGGTTGCACAAGATCAGGTCGTTTCGCGTTTCCAAGAATCTCTAATAAATCATCGTTTGATATAAAATAGAACCGTGGAAACAGCTGCCGCTTAGTCTCCAAATAAACCTCTAAGGCACGCTGTATTTGCTCCAGCTTTGAGTCCAAATCTAACAACTTGTTTAATAAAAATGGCGCAGGCCTTAAATGTACAGCTCTTAGGGCAGTTTCTGCATTATTCATTTTTGTTGTTATTATCTTCCACTGCCTGGTAATATCTACGAATTTCGTGTGTTCTTGTGGCAACTGCTTTTTAATGTCTTCACCTGCGAATATGTTCTCCAGGTATAACCACTGGCGCTGGACAACAAGCGCCTGCTCTAGGGTCTCGCTTACATACGACAAGGTTTTCTCCCAAAAATCAACCTCTTTCGCAAAAGGTTCAACAAATCTCGTCGATTTCATAGAGGAGATTTGCGTGGCGTGCTCCTCTAACATTTGGAAGCAGTCATCGACATTCTTTATGCGGTAAACACCGTCTTTATAAAAAACAATTTCGAAAAACATGGTTTTCCATATTTCTTGAATAGCGACTATTCCATTTTCTATTTGGAGTTCCATGGTGGCCGCGTTAGATATGTCTTGGATATCTTCAGAATATGCTTGAAAATCCATAGCTATGATTGCTCCCAAATTGAAATCTTTCGAGTTTTGATCGAACTCAACGTTCATTACGTTACGAACTCTGTCCCAATGTCTTGCACGCATTGATGGATTTTTCAGGGCTGTTATGAGTGGTAAGGTTCTTCGGAAGTCATCAACTTGTTTCCTCGTGGTTTCTAAAATTTCCCAGTTCTTCTCTTTAAACTGCTTACAGAGACGATTCAAATTTTTGTACAGGTTAAAGGCTGTATCTTCCATCTCATCAATTTGTATTTTCCAAAAGTTTCCCTGTCTAAACTTAATCCATGCGGTTTCCCATTCAGCTACCAAGCCCCAGATCTCCTCCCAAATTTCCAAATCTTTAATTAATTTCCGAAGTTCGACATTTTCGGGCTGATTTATGTGGAACACATGCAAATTCTCCTGGAGGTCAGCTTCAACCTTGAGTAGGTGATCAATCCTTTTGCGGATATCGGCAAGGTACGCTAAAGCAACTTTAGGAGGACTAGGAATAAAAAGGAAATAGGAATTAAGGTAATTATTAAAGGAAAAAAAATGGATTGTTTACGTTGCGGAAGTGGTTGGAATATTGATAGCAAATTCTTCAATTAAATTCTTCACATTTTGCTTAAATGTCTCAGCTTGTCGTAGAAGTCTTAATTTGAAATCTTCTTTAGTATTGCCCAACATTTCATCGGCTTCTATTAATTTCTTAAGATAATTTTGCCATTCTTGATCTAAATTGTTTCTCATTTCAGCAATTGGCTCAGGTACTGATACTTCGTATTTATCTAGTACTTTAAACAAATCATAAATTTTCGGAAATTCTGCTTGTTTACTTGGAGCTTCGTCTACCAACTTTTCGTAAATTTTAATAGCTTTTTTCATGGCTCCTATAGATCGAGGTATAGTCATCACCAGATCTATGTTATTTTTCATATACTTGTAGACATCTGCAGAGTTCAGATTTTATTAAATATCATAAAAATATAATTTCTAACTATCGTACCTGATATTTTTTCACTCGCTTTCTTCCTTAGTAAGACTATGAATCTATTTTGCCAATCATCGATGTGGCGTAATATTGTCGACTTTAGACGACTGGCGTTTATCACAACAAAATGTACTGTACTTATAGTTTCTTGAACAGCCACCTCATTTGCAATACCCGAATATTTTTCTATATACTCATCAAAAACAGCTGCTGGTGTATCTCCTTCGAATTTTCTCATAAACTTGTCCTTGTCTAGTTCCCAAACTGATCTGTATATCATCCAATGGTCTAAATATGCTTTGATTTTATATTCGTTGTAACCGACTTCTTCATTTATTTGCGCCTGAAGATTAAGGCAATCTGGATCTGCGCTTACTATTGCATGAAATGGCTTCAATTCATCATCACCTTTTACGTTTAAGTAAATCGCTTCCCAAATTCTGGGAAATATTTCTAAAGTCTGAATAATTGTTGGCAAAAGGCTTGACATGGTTGCGGCAATTTCAGATAAAACTGGTTCGAAAATAATCTGGAATTAAATTATTACATTTATGCATCAATAAATCAATGATGTATGTATGCTTAAAAAACATTTGATGTTTTTCAGTAAAAGTCACCTCGCAAAACTGATTTAAAATGAACATTCAGAATTAAAATTTGTTAAGTATTTGCATATTGACTGAATAAGAATAAAATCGAGGGAAAGGAGTAGGAACAGAAGATTTGTAGGAGTTGGTTTCAGTTTTTTAATTACGTTATTGACTACATCTATAGAATACCTGTTTATCCTTTATGTCTACTTGCAAGATTATAATTGGTGAGGGAGCTAAGCCGCCATGGCCATGTATTGCTTCATACATAATTTGCAATGAATTCCTCGAGCTGACTAAGAGGGATGTTTCGACCATTCGGTCAAATTTTAAGGTATACTGTGTCCAATCGCTGGCCATCTGGAAAGTAAAATTTTGGTAACATATGTCAAAAAATGTATGTACGTAATTCATTTACATTTTCTAAATGCTGCTCGAATCCTTTGTAGACGGCCTCTATCAATTCCAAAATAATTTTAAGTTGTTTAAGTTTGGTTTGAGATGCGGCTCGATTGTAAGCTTTCATTTGTTCCACGAATACATGTAGATTTACATAAGAAGTGGAATTAAATCGGAGGATTGGGAAATCGCAAATTTGTTCACATATTTTTGAAATATTGATATTAGCGCGTTTATAAACGGTTACGATTTCTTGCAAATCCCCAGTATGTTTAACACAGTCTGCCAAGTAGGCTTCACTTAATTCACCTCCCCAGGTAAGCTTGAATATCCCTGGACTAATCTTTCTATCGCACGATTGGATGAGCGCCCTAAACAATTTCCTCTCCTCGTTACTTAGGGCAGCAATTATTTTGTTGTAGTCTAAGCAAACTGTGACGACATTCTCATAGGTCAGCTTAATACTTTTATATTTTGAGTAAACTTGCAGTACATTTCCAGGAACAACGAAACCAAGCATTTCGAAATTCTTGGCTTCTTCGCAAATGTTCAAGAGGCTGCGATCAATGTTGCATTCTATGAGTCCTTGAAATTTTTTACTGCGAGCTATAAGTGTTCTATTGAGTCTGGTCATTAAATCAGATCCGAATGATGCCATCCAATCTGCAAAGCATTTTTGAATATTTTTTTCCAACTCGTTGCTTGTATTTTTGAATTCATGCATGGCAACAATAGATGCTGATACTTTCGGAAGCCACTCCGCCTTTTCCAGCATATCTTTCAGCCAAGTGATTCTATCTAGATTGATCCTCATAGTAAATGCTTGTTCAGAAAATACTGGAAACCAAGCCATTTGCAATTTAGAGAATTCCATAATTTTTTTATTAACATCCTGTAGCTCTTTAGTGAACATTTTCCAAATCTCCGATGTTTTTTGAATGTAGACAGTGCGTAGTGATTTTCTGTATGAGAAGTAACTTATAGTGGCTAAAGCTTCGATGCCTTCTTCAAGATTAACTATGTTATTAAATACATTCACAATTAATCGTTGTGTTGACTCTTCGATCGTCGTTACCATTTGGCGGTACTTCGCCACGTCATCATACCTAATGAAATAAGACAAGTTTAGTAACTATTATAAAAATCTGTGGACACTCCATTTCAAAATATAAATCACTGCCCACATTAATCTGAGGTATACAGGTTTTTTACTATTTCTATTATTAGTCCTATTTGTGCATAATTATTTTGGAAATTAATTCTGAGAGCATATTGCTCTAAAATTAATGCTATTTCTTAGTTATATTTTCCCAAAAGAAACTTTTTTAAATACCCTGGTATTCGATTGGACTTTTGTAACTCCTCAATTCGAGTCTGTTATGAAAGTCCGATTTTCAAGTGACTTATCACTAAAGTAGAAAACCTTCGATACGAGTAAATGAAACTATTTCTAGAATATAAACTTTAGAAAACCAAATATCCACTTGTATTTAGAAAATTTTTTCTAATGTTAAGTAATATACTCAACACTGTAAACAATTTTAAAATAAATTTTATATCATTGTAGTACACATTCAATTGCCTCCTATTTAATTGCTATTGTTTAGTAATATTATATCCTCTAATAAGATATTTATAGGAATTACATCTCGTCACTTTTCTGTAATAGACTACATGTAATTTAAGTTTTTTTATTCTCCTTTTCAGTTATATCGTATCTCTAAAAATAGAAAAAACGAAATCGGTCGAATAGAGAGACTACGTTGTTATTTATTAACTATTTATTGTATGAAATAAATTCGTCTATAAAATGGGTTCACTTAAACGAATTTCTATTTATTTAAATAAATTTCAGTAGCGTAAAGACATTCCAATATGTTTTAGAAAAAGAAGAATGTTTTTTCTGTTCGACAGAGAAGGGAAATTAATATAGAACTAAAACTATCCTCCAAGTATACTTTTCTAGTGATATTTCTCCCTATGTCCAATTCAACATGAAAAATAGATAGTTCGAAAAACTCGATTTTCGATGAAATGGAGTGTTTCTAAAAATTGTCATATCCTTTAAAAAATTCAACAAAACTTCCAAAGAAATAATAGACTTATCTTGATCGAATGAAATAAAATGTGGCAATAAATTGATATTTTGAAAAGGAGTGAGTGCGCACTTTACCATTGACTGCAGTGTACATCAAGTAATATATCCTTTGAGACAGATTTTATTCGATGTAACCCTTCGCTGAACTGTTTATCCAAATTTTCAATAGTGTTTTGAAAAACCTCACCACGCCTTCCTCCGAACAAGGGTTTACGAATAACTTCTGTTTCATCCACCCTCCCGAATACAATTATGGCTTCACAAATATCCAGTAAATCATTAAGGCGCTCAATAAACGAGTCTACATGGTTGAAAATAGTAGCGAAGTCAAGATCCCAAACAGCTCCCCCATTTCCTTGTATATCTTTGGCAATCTTTGCATAAATTTTCTTGTAAGCCAAGCAACAGTCTATAGACATGTCACTCATTTTTATACCATATCTCGGATGGCCATCGAGGACGTAGCTAATCTTTACTTGCTTTCGGCAGTACATAATTATTTGATTACTTAATGCCCGAAATAGGCTCGTTATGCTTTCTTTTGTATTGAAATATTTCGAATTCAACCAAATATACCTGAATATATGAATGATCTTAGGGAGCTGGATGACAATATGCGCCGGACTATCTGTTTTATCCAATTCTTGGCATGGTTTTACTACCAATTGTAAATATTTAATGTTAGATTTAGCTTCCTCCATTTCTTTGACGCATTCAATTGTAAGTTCTTCTATTTGTTTGATATAAACAGATTGAGCTTTCCGCAGCACTTTTATGATTTTTAAAATGTCCTCGCTCTGCAATTGGACATGTAGACCTTGAAGCACTTCATCTAAAGAAGATATTAAAATAAGAAATTAAAATCAAATTTTAAAAAAATGATTTCAAAATTACATCTATACAGCCAAAATTCATATTCGTCGACAGGAGTGACTAGTTCATAAGGAACCAGCTGTGTTTTGTCTCCTAGTCCAAGACGGATTTGACTGGCCCAGCTAATAGCTATAGATTCCAGGTTCTTCATCAGCTCGCGATCTTTAGTTACCTCATCATGGTTAAGCAAGTCACCGGTGTTGGGTACGTACAACACTACCATTCCTCCTAGTTTATAATGTAATCCTGTCAAGAAGCCTACAAACTTATTTAGAGCATTCTGAACGCGCGCCTTCACATTTTCAGTCCAATCTTGGTACTGGAAAAAAATCGGAACATACACTTTCTCCAAAACGTGTAGCAGTGTCCCTTCCACATCCTCGTGGATTGTCCCAAAATGAACTTTATCATGAAAATCATCGACAGAAAAGATTTGCAACGGCTCCCTGAAGAAATAAGTTAAGTCATAGACTGGCATTAGCGGAAAGGTCAAGCAGGCTTTGAGCTGGACTCCATCATAAAATATAGTCAAAATCAACTCGTCCACATGTAGAAGCCACTGCCGAACCACAGCCAGGGATTCTTCGGACCAATCCCGCTGGTCCTGAGCGTACAGGATGGTCATCCGCTGGATAAAGTTCACCAGGGTATCCAGCTCCTCATCCGTGTAGGTCGGCAAAGGGACTTGCGGTACTTCTGGCACGAGTTCCTTCTTTTTTAATCCTTTTCCTAGAAATCAGGTTCCTTTACTTACTAACAAACTTCTTCTCAAAATAAAATACCTTCATCTTCAGATGTCGAGGCACTGCTCAAGTAACTGATGCCCTCTTCCGTAACAGCCTCTTCCTCATCCATTATGAACCGAATCGCCTTTTTCGCTATTCGAATTACAGAACCGCAATGAGGCTGCCGTCCCGAACAAAATCCTGAATTTTTATTTTTATTGAAAACAAAAGCCTCCAGCAACGCTTGCTAAGCAACTACGTTACTTAGAAACTTTTCTTGAGTGAGTTTGTTTATTTCTACAAAATAAATTGATATTTTATCATCAATAAAATTGCTTTTTACATCTAATAATCTATTAAATAAAGGGTTGATTTTACGTAAAAATGGAATCTTCTTTATAAGTTCATTTTATTTAAAAAAAACTGCAGCCAAACGATTTTATACTAAAGATTTTTATTAAGCTCAATATATTTTTTTGGAAGCTGATTTTTAAAGTCTCGATGTGACAAAAATTCGTCTTTGCCTTCTATCTTTTTTAAATTATTAAAAATCACCGAAATATTCCAAAGTCAATTACACCACGCTTGATCTAGACAAATCTCGACCATATTTGTGTGTGAACAGGAAAAACTCACGAGATATATAAACGACGTAATGGAAAAGGGATTAAATAAAATGTTAAAAGTCCCCCATCAAAAGGAGGTAATTACAAAAAGAAAATCCGTCAGGGGATGGCAATTCCTGCCATGAAATTAACGAAATTATAGCAGGTTTGTGACTGATAGCAATTACCTTGAGCACGTAAATAATTGTAGTCTTCAATGTATACTATCCTATTCTTAATTCTGGGCAGAGAATGGCAACCCCCACAGTCTTTTTTTGGGTTACTCACTTCATTTTAGTCGGGGGGTTTAACATTTTATTTAATTCTTTTTTTATTATGCCGCTTACATATCTCCTGGGTTTTTTCAAAAATTTTCATTTTTGTTGTTTTAATTACTTTAAAAGGAAATTACAACAAATCTGGAATAACTCGTGGCTTTTTACCATTTTATATAATTTTCTAATTTCGCAGCTAAGACAACGCACCTGTATATCAACCTAAAAATTTGATTTTCTAAAATAGGGCTTCTTAAGTCATGGTTTTTGCGTTTAGTAAATTATTATATAATTGCTTAATGTCCAATTTGTTATTCGAGCTACATATGTACATTATAATTTCCTACTAGAATTTGTTTTTTTGCAACGAATTTTACGATATGATATTTTTTGAATGGGAAATTTTCGTTTTCAAATTCGTAATTTACGAGAATAAAATAATGGAAATGATAACAACTTGTTGAGGGTAAAAGTTTTTACTGACGAGTGTTGTGATCGTAGGAGGATTTGAAAAGCAAGTCACGCATTTTAAACTCCTTTAACTATTGTCAACCTCAAAATATTATATTTAAGTTGAATTTTTATCAAACTTAAGTGCTTTTATGTGCCGACGAAATGTTTAGATGCGAAAGGGTGTGGGAAAAAGAAAAACGAACTGTTTGTCGGTCACCATTTTGGTGCTTATCGTACTTCAAATAATGGCTGGAGTTGCTGCAGTAATAATAGTCGAAATATATAAGCATTCCCTGTTTAAATACCTCGGAAAAATTGAAAGAGGCGAAATGGAAGTGATATTACTTTTCATAGACCTTTTTGGCGCACAGTTAGTTATTTATTACTCTTGTGGTTTTCTGTTAGTGAAAAAATGGAATCGAGAGCCAACCGCACCAAACGTCGCAACCATGCTTTGGATATGGCATTTGTTCATAATCGTCGCAATTTTAAATGGCTTAATATTGTCTTACGTTTTAATGCAAAAGGAAGAACTTCTGGAAAATTCGGCTGAGTTGTCTCTTCTAAGAGGAATTGAAGTTTACTACACGGATCCTGAGTGGAGACTTACTTGGGATGATCTTCAGTACCACGGCCAGTGTTGTGGAGTTCAAAACTATAAGGATTGGGAATCTTCGGCTTGGATTGAAGAAACCACTAAAAAGGGAGATGAAACGTCTGTTTTATTAACAACTAAACATAAGCAGCTCTCAATCACCGATTTTCTTTAAAAAAGCTTAATGATACGAAGCTTTACTTTTCAAAGTGGTATGAATCTTTTTTTGAAAATATCGTGTGAAAGCCATCTACAATTTAAAATTTAATTCGAAAAGTTGTTAACATGGCCTGTTGAGGGAGTGAACATACCACCACTTTCAAAAATAATAATATAAAATGTGCTCTATATTGGCAGCATGATATAATTCCATTTTCATGCAATATAGTTGATCTTATCAGGTCCTATTGCAGATTAAATTTCCAATAACATATCAGTGATCAGGAATCTTAAAAACCATTTTATACTTACTGTAATTAAATTATATATTTATATTAAATCCTATAATATCGTAAGTTATGTGAAAAATGATATAAATTGATTATTGGTCAAAATGGTAAGCAATGCCCTAAAACTGCGGGCAATAAAACAGTTTAGTTCAACGACAGTTTTTAGAAATATGATAATTTTATTTAAAATAATAAATATTCACAAAAGGGCATCGGTGTGCCGAAAACTAAATGTTCAAAAGAAAATCAGTAATTCAGAGTTTTTAATTTGCTCGTAAGAGTCAACATGATCTACAACATTCAAATTTTACAGTCCTTGCAATACCGACCTGATTTCGTTGGTACCATTCAGCTGCTGTAAGGCCGGTCAAGAAAACGACTGCATTGAAAATTATGTTCCATATAAAACGAAAGGAATTTGGGGGGAGTTCCCCTCTATAAAAATTAATGCTTTGAACACAAACGGCTGCCTTCCTACTTTTCAAGAAAATTTACAAGTTTTAATCCTGACAATATTCTGCATATGTGTCGCCGTTTTATTCTTTGAGGTAAATTTAACATTTTTCATTTATCAGACTTGTATAAATACATTCCTCAGGTGATAATTTTAATTTTGATGAGAATAATTTCTATTAGAGCTCAAAAGAACAGTGGTGGTGATGAATGCCAAACTACAATTGTTGTGGTAAGTCAATTTTTTAATGAATCGTGCCCAAATTCATTATTTATGTGTTCATAGAAATGCCCGCACGGTTACGAATGTGACATTATACCAGATACTGATGTTGAAGAAGTTGATTCAGAAGATCAATTCCGTCACAAAGGGTGTCCATGTAAAGAAAGAAAGAGAGTCTCTTTTGAAAACGAAGATGATACGTTCCCACTGCTTTTACATTAACTATAAGTACAACAAATATTTTAGAAAAATTTTTTTTCTATTTTACATTACATAAAGAAATGTATATATTTAATACAGCATGGTTTTATGCTTTTTGCAATTAATAAAATTATACTTTAAATTATCAAAATTTCGTTACTTCCAAAACATACAAAGACTTAGTTTAAAAAATTTATGAATGAAAATAATTTATATATTTACCTTCAAAAATCACTTTAAAATGTATTCTAATTTTTCCTTAAAATTAAGTCAACCTTGTTACTTATTACAACCTAAACTCAGAACTTCTTTGATGCGTAGGAATAAATTTCTAAGGAGTTATTTTTTCGAAACTGATATTTTGGAGTTATGCCACAAATAACTTGAGCACCACTAAGCCCAGTATTTTCAAAATTATTTGGTTCCTTTTTGAACTATATATTACACAAAACACCACGAAATTTCTAGATAAATATTTATTCTTTTGATTGAGTAATGTTCTTTTTCTCTTATTATATTTATTATATATGTACATAAAAAGTGGGAAAGAATTTTCTTAAGAAATTAGAAACGCCTTTTGAATAGAATTTTACATATGTATCTAAAATACATATATGTAAATTATATATGATATTATTAAAAATTAGTATTCTTAAAATACGGTATAATACACCAAAAATATTGATATAATGTAAATAAGTATTTTAGTATTGTCAGTCTAATTATTCCAACAGTTTCCTTAAATAAGGTTCAGAAAAATATCAGTTACACCTTAAACTGTCCTCTTACCTTAATATTTGTATAAAATAATTTTTCTCAGTTATTGCTGTGTGTAGGTATAATATTGCTGAAAACATTTTTAAATAAGAAAGAATTTATTTCAATACATATTTTCAAACTATCTCGCAAAGAAAAATGCATTTTTATTATTGGAATTCACCCAGCATGTTTTGAGAATTCCAGTTAATGGTCATACCTACTGGCGCAATTAATTTATTCTATTTTAAATGACTGCTATTGTTAATTTCCATTCATAAATAGAAAACTGCAATGCATATACGTCCGCCGTCCTGTGCGAAAAAGAACAACTTCAAGGAGACCAGTGGAATCGTAAATGAAAAGCAAAGAGCAAAGCACGGTTAATAAAATACTTAACGACTCTTCTTGCAAGCAAACATATTTATGGGTATATAAATTTGTGCTTTCCTTGAAAAGAGACCACATAAGCATAAGTACAATGCGTACTCTAAGTTATTAATTCTAAGTGAAAAGGATCGTAAAACCCAGAGACTATGAGCCCCAGGTACGTCAGGTATCGTGGTGCATTAATCAATGCCATTGTTAGACAAAGGGCAGTCCGCTTAAATAAAATGCCAATTTTGAATTGCTTTCAGTTGTTTAATGGGGCGCTATAATAACGAAAAGAATTCCGTCTTCTTTCTAACAAGGAATTTATTTAGTTGAGTTTTTGTTACAAAAGTACTTAAATTTACTTACAATCGATGGTTGGAAACAGGCAATAAGAGTTATTCCTCCAGTCCACGGCCCGAAGGGAGGAGACATAAAAACGCTTTTGTACATTGGCCACTTCCTGTTTGTTTATATTATAAACCCAAACTAACATGTATGTACGAGTATAATACTGGGCAATTCTCGTTTTCTTGACTAGTTTCTGGCAACTTTTCGAGCACCTTTCTACCTTAGAAGTATAAAACTTTGCTGACCGCAATTAAGTTGTGATAAGTACACATTATATTATTTTTCCCCGCATCTTTCCTCAGCATCGGCGAAAGTCTTATTTAGTCAAACCACGAATGAGGAATCATCCGCTTCGTCTGCGATCTGGGGCACCGCCCCAAACGCACGCTGTACTCCCCAAACTGGCAAGTGGGCTCCCTGCACCGACCGTCCAGAATGCATCTGCAAATATAAGAATGAAAAATTTATCTCAGTCGTCTCTACCCCAGTTGGTAATTGCTACGAAACAATTTAGTTTTCTATTTCATTTCAGTTCAATCGTGATACAAATTAAGGGTCGCTTTGTGCTCTTTAAAAGGTCGTGTTTCGGACAAATAACCTTTAGCCAGCCGCGCGTTAAAAGTAGCCCGTAGGAAAGTGCACAATGCAGCCGAACTTTTCCTCGATGAACTTGTTCCCGGGAGGAAAACTTTTCAACAGTAGTGGATTTTGAGGATTCGAGTAAAATTTTCGATAGCAGAGCCAGTTTTCGCAATTTAACTTGCATAACTTCTTGAAAGACCCGAAAATGTGCATACCTGCATTTTCTTTTGTACGTGCTGCTGCAATCACAATCGATGCATGCAATTAAGTACAAGTTATTCTACAGCAGTCCACCAACATTTTTCGGGCAGCTATTGTTGTTAATTTGGACGAACAATTACGTACAAAAAATATAAAACTTACATCTGCACAATATAAATTTTCAATGTGGCGTATTTCTCAAAATACAATGAGCAACAATCAAGAAAATGATGTGTAAATCCACAGAATGAGAATTTAAAGCAGTTTGTTACTCAATCACGCCGAAACATCTTCTTCGATATTTTTAACTTTTTACCCGAAGATACGAAACAATCCATCTTAGCATATGCAGAAGTTTATGTAGACTATTTCACAATTTAATAAAAGGTAACGCGCAATATCCCCCTGATCCCAGATCGGAAATTAAATCGTACAAATTTTACAAACCCTGCTCCACAAAGATTACATTTGTCTAGTTATTTATGGTAGTTCCTGGACATTATAATTTATAAAAAAGTATCGTTCCATTAATTGTTTTAATAAATAAGTTGTCATTATTTCAGGTTATTGTTAACTTTGTTTGCCATAAATAAATTCCTAAAGAGATGAGTTGATCCACTCAGCTAAATATGATACCTTAGTAATTTAGATTTACATAGACGACGTTTACCGAATTGACCATAGAAATTTCAAATTTCCAGTTCACGAATTTCAAATCAAAATTTTGTATATCTATGAGATTTAAAGGAAAATTAGCGGAAAACAATTTTTATGCCCGTAATAAAAATAAAATGTCTATGTTCAAATTTGCTATCAAAATTTGGAAACTCAAAATGGTAGGTCCAATATGAAAAAAAAACAATTTAAAGTGATTTGAATGACAATTAGTAAAACTAATAATGCTTTTTTTGTTTTTACATTATTAAAATTAAACTCCCAAAACCGTCCCCTTCCTACGAGGTTGTTTTTGACGCTAGTTCAATAGCATTGAATTTATTCATACAGCGTGTATATCTAATAGTCGTGGTCTCTTCGGAAAATATATTCTCTTATTTAAGTAGATAATAAAACCAAAAAAAAATGGGTAAAAAGATGACTTCGTCTCAGATCGAAGGACGTAGATGAGATAAACGAACTGATGGAAATTGTCACGATAAACGAAGAAAGTGTTTAATTCTCTCCTATTTTCGTAACAATGGCACTTTCAAACTTTTGAAATACTTTTGTGAACCCCGCTGCAATTTTCTTACTGTACTTGCACCCTTCGAAAACGCTTAAAGGTCTTATTTAACTATACAAACTTTAACTTTAAACAGATTTCTTTGTCTCATTTCCACCCTTCGTTGCTGGCAAAATTTACTTATATATTTATAAGGCTTAAAGTTTTAAGAATTAAATTTTCCAGCAAGAAAATAAGCTGCTTTTTCGAGAAGAAACATGATTATGGCGGTTATGATAGGAATTTTAACATCCCCAAGGGATAATCTAAATTTTCAATCTAAATTGGGTTCCTTTATCCTTCTACATTTTCTTGAAAATCACGGGCCAAACTGCAAAAGTGCACCTGCACCTTGTGAATTTTTAACTTGCAGCTTAATCCCACGGATCATTCTTTTATTTTGAGGAAATCTTCTGCAATTTTGTTTTAACAAAGCGACTCTAACTTAACACTGTTCACAATTTCCGATTTAGATCATGTGATGCATATTTAAAAACACTGCTAGATTTTTAAATTTGTTATTTATGAGATATTAGAGTCGAAAGAATTTTGAAAAATTTATTCAAGTTTTTATTAAATAACTTCATAATTTTTTCAGTTTGCAAGATTTCGAAATTGATTTGAAATTTAAAGTCCACAAAATCGTTAAGCATTTGTATTCCGTTTTGGGTATATATAATTTAATATGGAAGAAATGTTTTGTTTCAAAAACCAAACTTTTATAAAAGTATGATTAATTACGCATTGTATTATTTCTCATTTGAAACAATATAAAATCGACAGTTTGGAAACAAATTTTTTAGGTGACGTCGCAAAATTACCCTTTACAATATTGAATAAAATTTATTTTCGACATTTACTCTCTGCAACTATTCGAAATATAAACTTTGTAAAAAAACCGTTGAGATAGAAGCAATATTAACTTCAATTGCATTCGAAAAATTAAAAAATCTATCTTTTTGAAAGATTTTGGTCAATTGAAAAAAATTTAAGTTTTAATTTACATTCAATAAATCAGAAAAAAATGTAATTTAGAACACAAATTAGCCTTAAACATTTAATAATTTTGTTATAAATTTACCAAAAAGTGATATTAGTTTATGAATAAATTCAAAAAACAAAAAGTTTTAACTAAAATACCAACCTGCGATCCTCAACAGAGAAACCCTCAAGACCGCTTTTTAGTCGAAGACAGTCACGATTTTCTGAAAGGCAGTCGCAGCGACAATCGGTTGAGGTTTGAAAATAATTTTCATCCGATTCCTTATCAACAATCTTTCCCTCGAAAACCGAAAAGTCCCTGACACATTCGCAGGACGGTTTGTTTCTGGTACTATTAATGTTTTCTGTGGTGCTATCAACGAGTGCCCCGGCGTTTCCGAGACGGGTCCGGTCCAAGCAATGGCACTCGGTGTGATTTACAAAGGACACCTTCTCCACGACTGCGTCCTTGCTGCCGAAGGGAATCACCTAAAAGAAAGTCCTTATCTATAAATTCTGTGAAATAATACGAAAAATAAAGCATGAAGAGCAAGATGAACGATATGCGATTTTTGCTCTATCGGACGAAGGCAACATTTTTATACTATTATAAATCGGTGCAATCGGATACTCACGTAGAAGAAGAGTTCTACCTGCTCCGTCTTTTTGGCGACGCAGGTTTGAATGTCCGAGTGGCAGCAGCCGGTGTCGTCGCCGCAGCGGTGCAGCAGAGTGCAGTGCGGCACGTAGCGTTTCGACGCGTCGCTCATTTGAATGATTTTCGGGCGTGGCTGCTTGCACATCCCTTCTAGGTGAATCCTGGTGATGTGGGACGCGACTTTTTGAGCTGCAGGATAGAAATTAAATTGCAACCATCAAAACACACCTAATTCTCTGTTTGGATAGTTTTAACTAACAAGAAGATCGTTCGCTTTGAACTACGAGTATACATATAGTAGCCTATACTGCCCGATTTTAAAGTCTGTTTTGTTTCCCAGGTGAAAAAATAAACTGAAATTTGAATTTTGCACGGAATCCAATCAGAGATAAATTAGACTAAAATTAAGCAGAAATATGATTTTAATCGGAAATTTTAATATTAGCATAGTTGTGGCGGAAAACAGCCTTCATTAAGACTGAAATATTAATGATGAATAAGTTAAAACATGTTTGAATTGAATACAGAAATATTTATAATATCTCATTAAACTATGGAAGCGTCAGTAAATCGACCGTGAACTGTTGGCTTTCATAGTTTCATCTATCTGACTATTACATTTGAACCTTTGAAATCGACATCATTAATGAGATCTCTTATATGTTCATATCGATGTTTTTATTTAAAATTCAAAAACAAATTCATTTTGTATTATTCATTGAAATAAATTTTCTACGATCATTTTCATAAAAAGTGAAATGCGCCATGATTCATGTTATATCTACCTATCATCATATCATATTATTAATCAACGTATTGAACGAGTTATTAATTGGATTATTTATTACACCTTTCGCTATATTTTTTTTATATGCACTTAATAACTTCAGTGATATTTTATTAAGACTATTTTCAGTGAAATTTGAGTTTTCTCTTTGCTTAAGGATAAAATAAGCTAACTGAATTTAAGCGTAAAATATATTTCAGTCTGTTTTCCCCTTGATTTCAGTCTAAATGTTTTAGTTGAATTTCAGTTCATGTTCTGTACATTTTTAGTTTGTTTTCCGTCTTCCACTCTCAGTTTTTTGATAAAATGATAAAATGTTCAATTTGTTTTTAGTTTTATTTTTTCACTGGGGTTATTATAACTCATAAAAATATATTTCAGGTAACTTTTAAAACACAATATGAAATCCTAATATATTATTTAATTGGAAAAATTATGTTCGTTTTACTAATTTTGAAGTACTTATTAATAAAACGGTGTAATATAATTATTTTAATCTTTTGTACTATAAAAATAGCTTCATATTAAAAGGATCTATAGATTCATTTTAATTACTACTCTTGAAAAAATCGGTTTTAGGTACTTCAAACTTTACTAAACACGCTATGCCTTAGTGGTTATCGGCTGATGATAAACACCATCGAGATTTATTGCCTTTTTTTATAGATTGTCGATTTTAAAATCCACAGTGTGCAATAGCAACCTCACATAAAAAACCACTTTTCATATAAGATCAAAATATGGTAATTCGTTCTTTTTAACCCGAATTATTATTAATGTGGGAATCGATCGAATATTTTACATTTAAACTCTTAAAAAACTCCATCATTTATGTTTGTATTCATTTTGGGATTTTTCAATATTTTTTTTATGTATGTCTAATTTTCTAATTTTGAGGTTTCGCTTTATATTTTACTTGACAATGGATTAAATTACTATTACATATTACGAACACACTTTTCTTTTTGTTTTTTAACGTTCACTGTACTAAACAATTTACAAATAGTATTTTATATTTTTATTTTCCCTTTTTTGATACTACTTTCGCTGCATTTAATTGGAAAAGGGGGCTCAGTAAGACTTTTATATTGAGAGTTCAGTCGAAGTTCCAACTATGGGAATAAATCATGGTAAATACAAAAAAGGCATGCGATTAATTCAATTGGTATGACCGAGGGTTAGGTACACTTGCTCGTTCAGCCAGGAGCATGCTTATAATCTTGTCATGCTCCTGGTACTTCGAATGTTCACTTTATTAACGACTTGGTTAAAGCTGATTGTGAGCTAAAAGCAAGTAATCTACTTGGTAAATTTATGTGCATATTTCATTTTGACCACATGGCTATGGGAAGAGTTTCTGATCTTAACATTCAACAATTTTTCTTACTTTCTCTCATAATCTTATGATAATAATGTGTGTGGTCTGTCATGAATTCCGTAAAATTTGATATAGTGCCTAAATCTGCCCAACCTGCCCGATAAACCGGCATTACTGCATAATATATCATATATCTACGAGTATAAATGTATAAACGTAGGTTGGCGAAGGCCCATTTTAAGGCGAAGAGCTCTCTTTTGCGGTAAGCGGAGAGCTCCAAGGCACAGGGGCGGTTTCAAGGGTTCTTTGAAAATTTGATAACTGGAATGAAAGCGATCCCAAGAAAGTTGCCTCGTACCGTACCTGAACCTGTGTAGTTCCGCAATTACCTGAGGCGCATTATTCGTTCGTGAGCGGAGGTATTTGACAACCTGCTCCTTACCTGTAATTGTATTCAATTTAAGCTGGCAAATTGCTGCTCATTTGCAATTGTTGGGCGAAAATATACAAAAAAGGAACTGCGCAAGACGCTCGTTCCGGGGATCGGTTCGAGCACGAGATGTAGAAAATCATGATCTCTGGAACAATATGTAATTTCTTCACGCAAAACTACAAATCTCGGATTGTTTGTTTGCACTGCAAAGTGGTTATTAATGCCAAGATTCTTCTATTGTATTATTTTGGGCAAGGCAGACTGTGGGAGGTAAGGCATTCGCCATCTTTTCTTGAGATTCCAATCCGACTTACATACATTATGTATAACACTGCAGAAACTGAAAATTTGGTATTTGTTACCGCGATTTAAGTAAGATGATCTAGGTACATATTTATTTATGAGACGCTACTTATAAGCTGAAATGGAAGGTTCAAAATGGCAAAATTCACGCTAACCTCTTTAGGGGTACTGACTAAATTAAAATCTGTTTAATAGATATTCACTACACTGCATTTCAACAATAATAACATAACTGTCGTAGTTATTATCAATGCTAACGATAACATTTTATTCTATTTAAAATGTACTGTTTTAGAAATATTGCAAAGTTACTTTTGATTGTCACAAATTTTGTGTTTAAAAAAATATCAATTTTTCATAACATTTTTTGATAAAAATTAACAAAATATTCGGGAAGGGGTTGAAGTATTATTTGAGTAAAATATATGTACAACATTTAATTCTAATTCTTTTCTATTTCAAGAAATATATAGGTAAAGAATGTTACCAAATTCATGTGAGAACAACAGATCGAAATTAAAGATAAATAAGAGGATAATTTTGTTTGCACTAAAAATCCGATAAAATTTCCCAATTTAACTAATTCAATTTAAAAATTATTATCTCCCATTTGGTCACTCATATTATTTTATTTATATTTATTTTCGATTACAACCGAAACGCAAACAATACGATATTATTTTTAACTAATATTCTTTAGAAGTATACACCAGATATATTTCAAGCTCTTGATAATATATATGTATATGAATATGAGCAGAATATACTTATAATCATAATCAGCAATTTTCCCCTCTTTTCTTTACGTATCTCTTATAAATATATATTTTTTGAATATCCGAAATATTTGACATATGTTTCTTCTTATTTATTGAAGATCTTAAAATCTTACCTTCAGACATATGCCGTCTTCTAGAAGTTTCAACTGCTTCAGCTGTTCCATAGTTGCGCCATTTCTCCTCGGTTAAGCTGGCAGATTTCTCATCGAGTTGATTAGTGGGATCATCATCCAGATAATCCTGCAATTACAAATTAAGTAAATACAAAACGCCGACATGAGGCAATTGATCTCGGGAATACCCGCATGCTCCAATAACGAATTAATCAAAATAAAGATATGAGGTCAATCAATGAGCGATAAGAAATAATTAGTTCCCATTAAACATATCCACTGCAACGCGATTGCATCGTGAATGAAAAATGAATTTGAATTAGGCTATTATGTCATTTGAACGACATAAAAGCTCCGTGTGCGCATGTTGGAGCGCGTTATTAATAGCATAATATTTATATTTAGGAGAATGTATCTTTTATTTGGGTACATATTCTTGAAGAAGAGCGGCAGAAGTTCAACTTTCTCTTGTAATTTTCGAAGTAAAATACTGCAAATATTCAGAGTAAAGCCAAATGTTTACAAATACTATCGCTATAAAACAGTTCATTATTTATTATATCATGTAGTGAATAATATATTTAATGCTTTGCAATATTTGGCAACAAAGTTTGAAAAATTATTTAAGTACAAGTGCATTTTTGAGAGTTCTATTTCAGTAAACATTTTCGTTTTAGTCGAATCTTTTTAACTTTACCGATGAGCTTTATCTCATCCCAAGCAATTTATTATCCGCTCCAATTTTCGAAGAATGGTGTAAAATAATCTTGAAGGTTAAAGAGCAACAGTTCAAGTCACTAAATATTTATTTCGTGTTCAAAAATTGTTGCTACAAACATATTGTTGTTATTGAATCGTTCAACGTGTTAAAAACTGGTCTTATAAACAATTCTTGGTAATGTTTTTAATATATAATGCAATATGGAATTTGTCCAGATACTTCACATGGAAAACTTATAAATAAAGAGCAGTGAGCGACACCTTAATATTGACTTTGAAAGTAAATATTTCGTGACTGGAGAGTTAAAATCAAAAGGCATCAAACATGATTTGGTTGCATTTACTCAATAGAATAAGTGAAAACAAAATTTCGAGTACACTATCTACTCTGCGGCAAAGGGGTAAAGGAAATTAATTTTGCCAAAAATCTCATCTTCCGAACTACGAAAAAGGAAAATGTTTTGACGTTTACTCAGTACCTATCTTTTCAAAAATTGAAAATGTTGTTTATTTTAGACCCAGCATCAAAATTCACAAACAGTAACAAAAGCTCTTCTAGGAAATACATGGGGGAGAAAGTAGCCAAATATTTTTCGAAAAAAAATCTATTACAAATTTATGAAATAAATTAAAGTCAATCAATCAGAAGAATTTTACGTTCTTATTTGAAAAACATTTCGAGAAAAATCGCGATTCTAGTTTTAACTAATGAACTTGATCGGGCTTAAATTACCAGCAAAACGGCGGAGTTTTTCACTCAGAAAAACGACTTTTAAGCCGCATAACGAATTTCCCTCATATAAAACCACTTTGACATTATTCTTGAATAGTTAAGTAATACGACAAAACAAAATGGGAAAAACAATGTACAAGGAGGCATTACCTACTCCTTAATACAAAAACTAATTAACCGCGAAAATTCTTTTTTTTTCGCAGGATACCGCACGCTAGTCAAATTGGTTTATATTTATCTACATTTAACAGCCACTAATTTAATTACATTTTAAATAACTACATAGTTTGATAGGAATCTTCTACTTTAATATGATTAAAATTTATAAATATAACTCTGAAAAATTCTTAGCATAATGACTCAAAGTAAATAGATCCTTTAGACAAGTGTTTTTACCTTCACTGTAATTTTTAATTAAGGTGTAAATATTTCTCAAAGGTGACTAATTAAACGATATTGCTAAAACTTTGTAAATTACATGGCCACTTTAACACCGCTCCAAAATGCCATAAAAAAATTATTTGGTTAAACTCTCAGTGAAAATCTGTGAACTGGAAGCGTATTCAGTGCAAAAGCGTATTCAAAAGCCATTAAGGTGTGTAAATTAAAAATCCTGCTCGGCACATCTCATTTTCCATTAAACGGTAGGTGCGCGAGCCTGAGCCTAGATGCAAGCGAAGTTTTGTGCAAATAATAAAAAAGGATATAGCGCTTAGAGAGCGACACTAAAAGGCATCGGGGGAGCGGGTGGATTCCGGGGCGGTGGATGGTAACTTTCAATTATTTCCCTGTTAATTAAAATAAGTACATCGCGAAATGCCTCCACGTTTAGGTTTCTGGATCAGAGAGCGGGCACAATTTAATAACGCTAAGTGGCACAGAGCGAACTACTTAAGAAAATTAGTGCTTTGCAGGTATCCAAATATACGAAGAAGCCTAAAAACGTAAGAAAAAAGAGGATAACTCACAAAGGTGTAGTCATCAATCAAAGCAGCAGCGGGGTCATGTTTGGCGTCTGCACTTCCTGATCTTGCAGCTGTCCTCCTGTGCCAGCCGGCAGCGGCGGCGGCAGCATTTTCCTCGTCAGAGTCCGGGATGATGTCACTCTCCGCGGCAGGTGCGGAGTCGCCTCTATCATCATAATAATAATAATAATCCTCGTCTTTCAGGGTCTCGGAGTCGTCCTTTTCTTTGCCAGTTAATTCCTTAGGCGTCTTAGACAGTGACTCAGCGGGTCGCAATGCTGCCGACAGACTCGCCAGATAATCGCTGTTACTTTTAGCGTTACTAAACCCCCTGCCGAACCCTTGATTTAATCGGGGAACGTCGTGATCAATTAAGGGGAGTGAAGTTGTGTGCAGATATTCACGGCCCCACGGTAGAGGTGTAATTGACGATTCTTTAAGTTTCCTGTTTATTGAGTCGTAAATTTCTTGATGCATCAGAGATGTCTTTGCCCTCAGCAATCCGCTCCGACTGCTCGAATGTGACCAAAATTGCTTTTTAATATATTTTTCAGGAGTGTGGCGATGTCGCAACCGATTCGACCACCCTAAGTGGTGGCGGGAATCATCTTGAAATGAGTTCACTGGCTGTTTTACATGAACGACTATCAGAAGTGCTGATATGATTACGAAAAATTCCCTCTGAACACATGTCATAGTCTGCCGCCTTCTCGTAATTTTTAGCAGAACTCAAAAAATTTGTAAGTATTGCATTACACAGCCCGAAACCAGTAAGATATCTTAACTTTATATCTTGATAAAGTTCAAACAATTCAAGTCGTCGGCCCACATTTGAGTGAGTGAGGTACAACAACCTGACGTTGAAAGTTGATTAAAAAATACCATTTTTTATGGTATTAAACTGAGCATTAAAAAATTTTCACTTTAATGTAATCCAACACTTTTATAGAGTCAACGTTATTCACTGACCTACAAAACCAACTAATTGGATAGATATTAACACTTTAATAACACTTCCAACTATGACACCTTTCTCTACGAATCATTGCGCGCCGCACAAAGTCACCTGGGAGTGCAATAAATGCGGGTTATAGGTATGATGAAAATAAAAAGTGAAAAATGTGAATTCTTAATCAAGACAACCGGAAAGTCGAGACAGACGGCGAATTGTCGGTTTTCCAATCTGGCGCCTATAGGCGCAGCATATACTGGAAATTGCTAATTTTGAATTTTTCTCCAACTCGATTTACTTAAATAGATCGTGCGTGCGCTCGCTAGACTGATTCTAACGATCTGTTTCCGACCCGTCTTTGGAATAGTAGACGCTTTCGACTCGGATTCGGATTCGGATTCGGACTCAGACTCAGACTAAGATTCGGACGCGAGTAGCACTTCTTAGTCAACTGAAAACTCTCCGTCTTAAGGAGGTCTAGTACAGGCGGGAGTATGTCGCGGAAGAGCTTTCTCGTCTTGTACGAACCAAAGGCAAAATTTCAACTGAAAACCAAACGTCTGATCTTGTCGTGATCGCCACATACATGAAGCAGCTGAGTAAGAAATAAAAATAAGAAAAGATGAAAAGTTTCGAAGCCAATGGTGCACCCAGAAGGAACGGCACAGCTGGCGAGATCTCGCAACTGCACTTACTCAGATTCTTTAATTTAGTTCAGTTCATATGCAACATGATGACGACTCCGGGGCGCAGTGATCTCGCGCATTCCAGATGAGGGTGAGTTGTTTATTTTTCTGGTATGATCCCTAGTTGCGATGCTGTCTGCTTTGTATTTTTGTCTTTACACCTTCCTTTCCTGTGGACTTACGACTTTTAGAGGTAGAGTTCAGAGGGTTTCCGAGGTGAGGTGATTCGCCTTTTGCTCTTGAAAATCTTCCCAGCGATCACCTCGGTCGCCTTTCCTTTATACTGTATCTAAAAAGAAAACCGAGGAGCTTCGTCGGAGAAGAGAAGTGGATAAAACCGGGTGCTTGCGCCAACGTCTGCGGCTTTAACTGTACATGCGCGGCTTATCTCCCTTGTCTGCGTCGGGTATCCATTTCACTAATGGTTTGTCAAAAGAATTTTATGATTGTCACAAATGTTTTCCGACCGCTTGGCAAAGGGTGGAACATGTGCCACTGGTACATCCGTCTTACTGTCGTTAATTAACACTCTATTGAGTAACAAGTGGATCAAGCGTCAAGATCGGTTTTAGTTCTAGCCAAGACAAATTTTCTTTCTAATTCGACTCGTCTCAGTAGTAGGAGTAGACGAGAAAATAGATTTATCCTCATTTCATTCACGACGGAAAGGGTGGTTGCGTGTGCACGCTGCACAAGAAAGTAGATTTTATGGGAACTTGAATTAGCTGTTGCGTGTTTCGCCTATCTCAAGAATTGCGTTCAACTTATATTCAACTGCAGCGTGTTGACATTTGCTTCTATTTAAGTAAACTACTTTTTCATCTTTCGAACTTTCAAGAGGCGTTTATGTTATCCTTTTCAACTAGGACTTAAAACTCATTTTATAGCATGCACTAAACTGCCCACCCACGAGCGGCGGCTAGTGGTAACGTTACATATTACGTGGTTGCGACCCTAAATATCTACAATTTATTATTTATATTCCTTAAAAAGTTAGTAGAGATTTGTATTTTAAAAAAACTACTTTTCATTGACTTGATAGCTCAATTTTTAAAGTTATATCAGGAACAAATTCGGTATATATACATTCATTTAGGTAGAGATTAATTATTTTACAATTTCATTATTTTGAACTACTATTTACTAAGAAGTTAAACAAAATATTTAAAATAAATCACAAAAACATTAGTTAACATTAAAATAAAATTTAAAATAAGCACCTCCTATGCGAAAGTGTATTGTAACGCCTTTACTAAAATTTAGACGATTTCTTCATAAATAAATGATTTCTCAATATTTTTGAATTTCATGTAATGAAAACATATCGAAATATAAAATTTTGCTCTTCAGATACCATCAAAATTTGGACACTCCCAATATTCATATGAATGATGTTGAGTTATGTTAATGCGTATTTAATTAATAAAACATTCAAACTAGAATTAATACAATATTGGACACTATTTTGCCTAGAACATTTATATTTAGCATAAGTAGGTAATACGTCTTACAGCATGCACTAGTTATGTAGGTTTAATAATTATTAGCTTTTGTATGTGTGCATACGGTATAGTAGTTTTTTTTCGTTTTTCTATATGATTTTCTTTATAATTATGCATAAAATAAAAATTCGATGCATATTCTTAATCGACTGCCGTGGTGTTTCTCCTTAACGATTTTATTGATGTTATCAAAGTCGCAAACAAGTTCTTTGAACGATGATGTTCACTGCTCCGCCCTAACCAGAACGAGACCCTTGAGATTAATTAATGACTATCCTGCACTATTTGATGATGTTGATTATATCTACTGGTAGTCCATCACCGATCACTTGGAATGGAACTTAATGCGAACAAAAACAAAATAACGATGTTTTGTCTCGAAGGATATCGATTTCTATTAACGAAGTAGGTGGTATAAATTGTATTTACAAAGAAAACTAGAAACAAAACCAAAGATAGGATCCATAACATAACACCTTAATAAAGATTTCTTGAAAAATTTTTGATGATGTTTTCATTCGTAAGAAAACAAATTGAAAAATTTTCTTAAGAATAAGCATGTGCGTCCATTTTAAGACGTTTTAAACAATTGGTTCAAGCATCATTTGTATCAACTTTTCACATTATATATTAATTGGTTGATATTTTATGGTTCCTTCCTTATAGTTTTTAATATTAATATTTATTATATTTGAAATACTTAGTTTTCTGGAAAAACAAAAACTTTGAATTCCGCTTTCTATTGCATTTTGAATTTTTAATTTGTTTTGACTCAAAAACAGCAACCAAAAATGTCGGGCCCAATGTTGAGAATAAACAAAACATATTTATCGTTCTCGCTTACGTACATATATTTCCTGTAATAACTTTAAAATTTGAAAAGACGATCTGTCTAGATTTTCTGCATATTCTTATATTAGAGTTGTTTCCACCCGGTCTCTGTAGATAACTTTTCACAAATTTTGAAAATAATTATTTTAAATTAAAACTTAACATTATACTTCTATTTGTCAGACACATGCCAAGACAAATGCGTATTTGTCACCTCACCAGCGAAACATGGAACTATAAATTTTTACCTTTAAAACATTTATTTCAAAAATTGCTGAGGATTTTTCAGAATAAAAAAAAGTGGACGGATGCCAAAAAAAAAATTTAAAGTTCATTATCTAGCGAAGTACGAGCGACCGACAAAAATTAATTGTTTGTATATTCGTTACGTTTGACCTTTCTACAAAGTTTCATCAAAAACCTTAAAATCAAGCTGTACTTTATAATGTACATATGCAAAACGTAAAAGCGCAATTCACACATAATCACTTCTACTGATAATTTCTAATATTAAAAGTGTCTTATGTGTACGTAAATTATGGAAATTTGCTCTTGATTAAAAGATCTTTTATCATAAATTAATTCTAAAACATTTAAGGCAGCTCTCAGAGAACCCCTGTTCGGAGTCTCCCGGCGACTGCGAGATCGAAAGGAATGCGATTGTTTGGGTTCAGTTCACTAACCAATGTAAGACTCGATTTAACAGACGACAGCCAGACGGAAAAATCCCCGACCCGAGCAATAAAAGAGGCCCAACTCGGTGATCTACAAATTGATTCAGCACCCCCGTTTTATATTAACTGCGCGAAATTCTGCGGAACCGTAAAATAAATTGTCTATTGTGCCAGCTGAATAAGTTGCGGGCAAATCACTTGGCAGTTTGTCAACGAGTCCCGCATGCGCCGCAAATGTTATTTTGGCTTAGTTTTCGATAACTCTCCTATAAGTTTTCTAAAAATAATTTAATTCTCGTTTTACTTGATGCGGGTTTAACCGCGCTAAAGTGTTTCCCCTGAAATTGACTAATCAAAACAGGAAATTTGTTTACTCAAAAAGTGAATCAGTTCAAATCAAATCAAGCCAAAATGATTCGTTGTTGTTATAATCAAAATTTACAGTAGAAAAAATTTATATAGGTATATATTCAGTTGGAAATTTTTCGTCGATATAAGATCAGCTATTTATCTCATGAAAACGTTTTCGAGCTGATCATCAACAAACAAACTGTCTGCATTCCTCGATCCTTTTGTCGGCTCGCTGGCTGCTTCTTTCAATTAAAGTAACAAGATCAATTCCAGATGCGAGTGAAAATTCATTACCAGCATCCACAGAGCCCGGCAGGTCGGCGGAGCCGGCAAGAAAGCCAGTTTCTGTGAAGAAATGAATTATGCATGATAAGTGCTTTCTAATATAAGTATGACAAAATAATTTAAATTAGTTCCTCCACTATGCACTATGTTAAAATTTTAAAATGCAAATACTACAGGAATTCCAAGAAAACCCAAAAGAATTTTCCGCTGCAAGCAAACAAGGAACGTGTGAGACGTGAGATCCATCAGACTTTACATACTTAATAAAAAACCCGGGCTTTTCCGCAAAATCATCCAGTTATTTGCTTATCTCGCATAATGGCTCTAATTACATGCTTCTTATGTGCAAGGAGCCGGCTACAGGTAGCAGCTGCCTCCACACTTTATTTACACTTCTGATTACCAAAAAATATCCGGAGGTGATAGAAACCTCATATCTGAAGAGCTCCGAATTGGAAAGAAGAAATCGTGTTTATTTAAGTCGCTTAGATGAATTAGCCCTGTCTCGCAGCATCTTCTTCATTTACGGCTCCAAAAAAATTTGGTCGAATCACTCTGAAGAGCAAACTAATCTGAACATTTCAATCTATTTGAATTAGAACTTCTGGTGTCTGTTACATTTGACTTCAAGCAATTTATAAAACAAAAAAGGTATATCGCATTTTCAACATTTACTTAACCCGTCGAGAACGCGTTTCAAAATATTTCCATTTCTTCGCAATGAAATATTAAAATTCAACCCGAGAAATATAAAAATGACACGAATTTATGGTATATTTTTGAATAGGCATAAAATGTAGGGATTCAGAATCATATTACACATACTTGCTCATTCATAAATAACTGCTTTTGTAACCTCCAGCTCAGACTATTATGTTCCTGAAAAGGAATGTCTTCATTTCTCTAGTTCAGGCATAAAAATTCAATATCAACATTTGTAGGGTCAAACGAGTTCTCACGTGTAAAGTTGACAAATATTTTAACGGAAAAAGAGATCAAGTTGAAGATTTAGAATAACAATAACTGTCATAATCTTATCTATGAATTAAAGATTATGTCGCAATATCTTTGGATAGTTCTTCACATTAACACTTTTGGGTTTGGGTGGTTCGGATGCGATCTTTGCATATTTTATGAAATTCCGAACAAGCAGTGTTATGCGATCACTTCAAAGCAGATTAAAAAGTTAACTCTCTTTTTTTAAATTCTATTTTATCAAAAACGTGTCGGGTATTTGGGCATATAAATGTTTTATCAAAATTTAGGATATTAAAAATATCTCGTCAATATTTCAACGATTGCAGAACAGAGATTTTTATGTTGAGGAACTGAAAGCCGGCAGTAAGAATGTCGAATTTCTAATTTTCGACTTTGCTCTTCTGCGAAGGATATAAACCTTACTCTTAAAATAGTACTGCTCTGCAATATTTCCTTTTTATATACGGAAAATATCTTAGAAGCACATATTTGTGGATTTAATTATTTGTTTAATAATTTAAGACACTAATGCGTGGTTATCTTACGGCACAGCTTATTTCCTTTGCATTTTTCTATTCGACCTTATTTCCAAGTATCTACTATTTTGGACGTCACAGGCTCAATTGATTAAATTAACCCCACTTTTGAAAATTTCTGAGCCGCAATAATTGCTTAGCATTCAATTTTGGAAATAATAATTATATTTGAAGTGGTACGAGAAATATGTCAAAAAATGCACAACCGATGTAAATGGTTTTTTTTGACGATTCGTAGATCATACGAACTTATTCAAGTCACCATCATTTTTATTGAAAAATCGTTGGTTTTTTATTAAACAGCTTAAAACTTAATATCCCATTTAATTTTTGTTTTTTTGTTTAAAATTTTGATAAAACCCTATTTAACGTACCTATTTTATTTACATTCTAATAATTCCTTTGCGATTTAATTTTAATAAAAGCTCAAAAGAAATCTTAATTGCATTGAAGTCATTTTTTTCTAGGGAAATATGCAGAAATCTATGTAAGCTATTAGTGGAAAGCGCAAAGTATCGACTACTTAGTAAAACCAAAATACGCACATTAAGTGAATAATTAGAAAAATACAGGATGATTTATAAATGTTACTTCAAATATTGTATCAAATACGTTTTTTGCATATTACGCAAAGAATATACGAAATTCACTTAGTTGTCGCACCCTATAATGGCTACATGTTTGTAAGGGCAAATAATATAAATTTATATATTATACTGGAAAAACACTCTTTATTTTTTTAAATATTTCGTTTTATTGAATGAAATCTTAACTGTTAAGTTATGAGTAGAATGTACAAAATTACTGATTTTAACATATAAATTATGACTTTATATTGCTAAGTTTATTGCTCCATAATGCCTACTATGCCCTACTTTACACAACAATAAATATTATTATATATTTTGTTCTTAATGGTCATTTTCATCATTAAATTGCTCTAAAGATTTAACTAATATTAAGATTATTATCAAAAAATGAATTTTCATATGCCAGTGTCAAAATTGTTATGATTTTTTTCGAAATTTATTTAAACAAGAAAACTTAACAGTACGGTATCTCTTAACTATTTATCACTTTGGTTTTGATCGCAAAATGAAGTGCTTGCGAACGCCTCCACTTTTCTTTTGAATGGTTTATTCCAATTCAAACATTCAAGCCTTAAACTGGATATTTATCAATCTTTTCTTCAACTTATATTGTAAAACAAATTACTTTAACAAATAAGTACATTAAAGTCGCTTGTTAGACATTACTTGGGTACTCTGGCAGATATCTGAAAGAATCTCTTCCCGAACCATTCACGGAACAGCAAACAATATAAATTGCACAAAGAAGCTACACTCACTTATCTGGTTGATATGAGGGCCTCCTTTGTACAATTTATACCTTTGAATTTATTTTTTTATTTCTATATATCGCTCCGAGCCCCATTCACTGATAGGCACTGAAGTAAATCTTTAGCTACACAACTGATGTAAAACTACTTAAACAGCAAATTATATAAAACGTATTCCCCGTAGTACATAACAGGCAGCCGTAATCTCCTATAAATGCAATAAATTCCGTGGGGAAAAATATTCACTCAGCAAACGCTGTTAACTATATTAATTTCATAAACGCTCATGTAATTCTATCAGACACATTCATAAATTGTTGAAATGCAAAGTCCTTCTATGTGTTAACTGAAAGAATTAAAGTGACTAGAATAGCAAAAAAAAAACAGATGGGTGTAGCTTCTTAACTGATCAGAATCATCGCTGCAAACTAGGAATGACTTTAAAATATAAAGTACCAAATAATTGACTTCAACAAGAAAGGGGCAATAAACAATTGACCTAAAGAGTTCTTTGCAAACGCACTCACTGGCGTTCCATTCGCGTCCGCAGCTTCTTTCTGTACATACTCTAAATCTGACTAAAAATTTCCTTGATTATGATTTTATGCTGATCAAATACTAGCGACGTAGTGTTAAGAACAACACAAGTTTAAGTCTTCAACAAATCTTTACTCGTCCTGGCCGACTCAGCGGAAGCTCATCGAATAGGACAATTTGTCGTCCCTCCGCGGGCAGCGTCCTTGCCGCTTCACGTAGGTGCCGTACTCGCAGGTGGGTAATTTGCATCTGCCGTCGCTGATGCACCTGAAACGGGAGAGGAATAATTGGACATGTTGCTAAACTTTTATGCTCCATGCTGACCATTAATTTGCATAAATAAATATGTTAAAAACAGCAGACCAACTCACTTTCTGTCCACAACCGAGAAGTGCTCCATGCCCCGCTTGAGCCAGTCGCAGCCGCTGTTCCCGGAGGAGCAGTCGCAGCGGCAGAACCCGTCCTCCTGCAACACCTTCTCGAAGAGCCGCGGGCAGTTGCAATTCAGAATCGTCGCCTTCTTCAGGAAAATCGGCTCCCGGTAGTGCGGACGCTTGCTTTTGTTCACGCAGTGGCACTCGGTGTGGTTCACGAACGTGAGCCGCTCAATGGAGCCGTGCTTCGACTTTATCGACTTCACCTGAAATAACAGACACTAATTTCTATAACCTTGATAAAATAACGATATCCTACAAAGAGCTTAGTGGACAACTTGTTTTCCTAATAATTCAATAGCCACATTCTCGCTATCTTGATAATTTATCATAAACTTACGAATCACTCTCCAAACGCTAGTTTCAATTTACAATATCAACTTCACCTCTTTATGTCTAGATATCATTTGTAAAGAGCTATTCTAATGTTTAAAATACCGTGGACTTAATCCTAAAATTTATGAATTAGAAATGTACAAATGTGTTTATTTCTTTTAAAGGACATTAGTCATTATTTACCCGTTTTTTGAATAACCGCGAGCAAAAACCGAAATACCTTAAAATCATAGAGTTTCTAACTGTTAAAAACAGTTTACTGCGCGTCCAACAAACCCAAAAAAAAATCATATTACATAGGTACAAACTGTGCATACCTACTTATTTGTGAAAATGTAATTCGAGGAAAAAACATATCAATTTCATTTCAAGTTAATAATAAATTGAATAAAAGCTAATTCAATTATTTGTTTCTAAACCAAAACCCGATTCAAATAAAATTACGTAGTAGCAAAAGAAAAATAACTCAGAAAATAAAATAAAAAAAATTAAATTCTGCTTTCCGACTATCTGCTAATTGCAACATAATTTAGTTGCAAATTATCTTATGTTTACGATGTTTCCGCTTGGAAATTAACAAATAATGAAAAACATCTTTATCGATTTATAAATGTTATCAATTGACTAAAAAAATCTCAATTGTTATAATACCGAGAAATTACAGCATTAAAAGGCTTTTGCATTTTTATATAATAACTTAAGCTTGAAGCTTTTATTAAAGTTATGGTACTAGCTGCAAGAATATTTCGTTACTTTAATATATCTTACAAACACGGCTTTACCCTTTACCTTATACAGAAAAAGGCAGCAAATTAAGCGATTTTATTTTTGAGTTTGCAATCCATGGAAATAATCCTATTAACAATGATCCGATAATTATTCGGGCGGAAATTTGATCTTGATATTTGTTATAAATATATATAATATACGTACCTAGTTATATGTAGCCTTTTAATTAAAGAAAATGAAGGAGGAGAATTGATTGATCCCCTAATATTAAGATGTTCTTGTGTAAATATATCTTATATTTATAATACCTTAACTCCACATTTCTCATAATCAGTTTTGTTAAAGTAAAAAATGTTCATTTACGCTTGTTTTATTTCCCTACAAAGGTATGACAAAAGGACAAAAAATACTTACGAAAAAATAAAGATCCACATTTTCTGTACTTTTTGGCACACAAGTTTGCATGTCTGTAGTGCAGCATCCTGTGTCGTCGGCGCACCGGTGAAGGATCGTGCAGTGCGGGACGTAAACTTTTGATGGATCTTTCTGGATTTTTTCCACTCGCGGCTTCGGCGTTCTGCAGGTCGCCTCGATGTAGATCTTTGAAGCATGCGCATTCGCGAGAACTAAAAATCATAATAGCACTAATCAATCTCCCTGGCATTTAAGGGTTCAGACAATACCTCTATGCTGTTTCTGGTTCGTGATGAGGGAATTTCGTGACTGCTTAACCGCATCATGAGTTCCAAGCATTTCAAATTTGTGCCGCGTCAAAGTGCCAGGAATATAAGATCTGGAATAAATGTCCTCAACATCCTGTAAACAGTAATAAAATGATTAGTGTTGTAATATACCCGTATTCGGTAATCTTAACATAATTATGCTATTTTCAATTTTAGAAAATCCATAGCATAGAAACATAATTCTGGAAGAAGCGACACATGTTCCGTTAGATGCATACATCGCGATCAATTAACAGCGGGGGTAAAATCAGGTAATTTGCTCACCGCACGAAAGCGTTCCAGTAAATTTGTGCTGTTAATTGATTGCCAGCTATCGTGCCGGAAGCATTTTTATGCAGGGCACACTAATGAGAGAAAGTCTGGTTCACCTCAGAGCCCCGCCTTCCCAGCGCCGCCGCTGACAGGTGGAAGGACAGGGCTGCTGTTTCGTTGATGCGTTAGAAGATAACCGCAGGAGAAATGCATTTTTTGTTTATGCGGGATAACTTTTAGCAACATTTGGGAAATGTTAGTTCATCATTTTATCATGCTCTGGTAGGTTGGTTGAATTAAGTGGCTGTACTCACAACCTGGTCAGAATACAATTAGCAGTAGTAAAACGCGTCATTTTGATGCCATAAAACCATACACCGAACCGAGAACAACAAATTACCTGTAAAAACAAAACTGCCTTGTCTCACTTCTCTACTAAAACAAGGTAGTTTATTGCAACCAAAAATAGGTTATGCCAGCCAAAACGATGTTACTTCAATAAACTCTTAAAACCAAATTGGTTGCCACAACGAAAATCAATTGTTTTATGTTAAGCTTATCACAACAGTTCACACTAACAAATTTTTCTAAAGAAAATTTAACAGGTTCTAGTAAATAATTTTAACTATTTTTCAATAAAATTATTTGAAAATATCGGTAACCTATTCCACTAAAACGTCATTTGTCGTAAATTGTCAAAATCATTGATAACTTATTAGTATTTATTAACCAATTCGAATTAAAAATAATTAAAATATTAAGGTTGCTTTGTGGATCGCAATATTTATTAAGAGTTCATTTAATACTTCTATATTTGTTGTCAATGCCTTCCATGTACATATTTACGTAAATACAATTTGATAAGTATAAATAATTTTATTCTTTGTATGTAAAATATTCACGTTCAACTTTTTTTCTAAACAATCATAGTTACTTTCAATTCAATCTAAACAGTTTTACAGAGATATGATGAAATCATTTTACTTCTTCTTTCTTCTATATTGAACACAATTTCAAAAAATGTAAAAAAGTATATTACTTACGTATGTATGTATATTCCTTCTTTAAAAAATAACAAAATTACAATCAATAACGACTGGCAAATTTAGTTATCTCTACATTAGATTGACACCCAGAAAGCTCTATGTATACAGTTTGCATGCCCAGGGAAAATTAAGTGAATAAATCAAAACGAACAATTAGGGACGTTTCTCTAAGACTTTGTTGGCTTAAATCGATCTCCAAGAAGCTTAAAAGGCCAATAGAACAATAATGGTAAAGACCACGAGACTTGAGGAACAATTGCGGGAGCAACGACTTGCACAATTCAAATCCCCTCAGAGCCTCTGATTAAAGCTGGTTTAATTGTTGCAAGCAACCTCAATTAAGGTACTTAAAACTGCTTCAAGCAAAATAATTTAAGAAATGTGAGCCACTAAATGGTTATGTAATATTTGTTGTGCTGCATGCTGTTTATTGTTTACATCTTGCCAATAAGAACAAAAAATATAACACATTATGCTTTTTAGAACAGATGTAGCATTTTTGCTCAAGGAAAATGTATACCTATAATCTTCCTACCTAGTAGCTATAGGGCACAATTTTTATGGGCTTGTGATTTATGAGTTTTCTTTAACTAGCAGGTATGTTACATTGATTTATTGTGAAAAACACCTAAGTGCTATAATGACTAATTATAATAGCAATTTTTAATGCCATTTCTCAAATGTTATAGCTCTTTTTAAGCAATAAATATTTAATACAGATGGCAAACCGACAGAAGTCATAATACAAAATTAATAGTTAGTGAAACGAACAATAAAAATCTGTTAATTTAAAAAGAATCGCTCAATTATGTATGTACATTTTATGATTCGATACCTCAAAAAGGAAGAAAGAAGTAATTATGTGCATATCACTCATGTGTCTGTCTTGTTTAGTCGTTTTGCTCAGGGACTGTTGGACGATTAAAAGTAAAAATATGTATGTATGTATGTATGGTGTATGTTTTTGCTATTATACGATTACATATTGGAAGAATAATAAAATTGAAATCCTTATATAGATTACCAAAATTCAATATAGAATTGGTTTTCCTAAAAATTTGAACACATCTAGATGCTTAATATTAACTAAGTTGTTGAATATTAAATTAACAATGCTATTTCAATATAACATATGTATTTCCTCATAACATTACTTAAAATAGTGAAAACGTTTTTCCAAAGTTCAATTTATATATTAATATTCTTTAAAATTGGGCATTTTGGATCAACTTTACACTAATTTTCATTAAAATTTTTGATCATTCTAATGACTACAATAGGTCTACAAACCATTTTGAATTTCCAAATATTGATAGTACATTCAAAAGCAGTGGCTAAAAATATTCTTAAAATAGTCTGGGTTTTTAATATCAACTGTACTTATTAGTAGATTTTGAATTGACTTATACCTCAAAATGAACCATATATGCTTTGAAATATCGGAGGAAATTGTTAAATTTTAAATTTATACTCGATGACATAGGAATTAACATGGATTAAATAATTTTTCTTAATTAGTTAGTAGAAGCCAAATTGTTTTGGAAATTCATGATAATTTAACTCTCACAAAAAAAATAAATATTAGCAATTAAATAATTGTTCTCCAAAACACGAGTGCAAATATTTGCGAAAATTAATTATGTGCAGGAATACAGAGCATAAATTTACAAAATAATAAAGCCAGCGCGGACCCTAAATGTATGTTAAACGAATTTGAAAGATAAATTTTCTGTTCGGACAAGATCAAGTGGTACACCGTCTTAGGCCGAACAGCGCTTAATTTAAATAGATGTTTGTCCTGAACAAAGCATAAGACAAGGCCTATTATGGGATGGAAAAATTTATAATAAATGGAGCAGGCAGAACGCTCACAAATCAACTGGTTGATTATGTTAAATTTTCTTTGAGTTAACCCAGCCTTGTGTATTGCAAAGGAGACGATAAGGCGCAAACTGAATTATATCCACAGAATCTGTTTGCTGATGACTTAAACTTTCAAAGATTTGTTTATCTTCCAGGGCTGCAGAATAAAAGGTTGAGATAACGCCTCTTAATGGTTACTGGGCTCGCTTGGCGAGACTCGATTTCGTGACACCTAGGCACAAGTCCAACATAGCTACTTACATACATAGTACTTTTCATGCTGCTTATTACACTCGATTCACCAGGGTGTGCGCTTGTAATTATGCATAAATTAAAAAGTCCGCCAAGGTGCGCGAAGTATGCTAAGAACATAAAGATTTGCTAATTTTATGCTGTTTGCAAAGTTAAAAATAAGTCTTATGAGAAAAACATTTGCCGCTTTTGTAGAGATCCCTCAAATATTTGCTTTTTACATCTAACTTAGATTCGCCCCCAACTACTCAACTACTTCTTGGGAGTTTCCAGGGCATATTTTAGGGATTGAATTTAAAAGCGTGGAATTATAGGTCAACATGTAAAACATTATGATAAGTGGAGAAGATATGCTGCTAGAGTGAGCATAAATGAAAGTGTTCAACTTTTTCTTTCATTTGCACCGGCTGACAACAGTTTTAGGAGGCGATATGAATCTAAGAATTACGAGCGAGCGTGAACTAAAAGCTGGAAGCGAATATGCAAATGAAGATGTTTACAACACTCACCGAACTATGATAAATGTTGGACACCGGACACATTAATGATGTCATCAACATGCTGGGCTGATAAGTTGTGCAACAAGTCTTGGGGAGCGGAGGCTAAAAATAGTCGGATCTACTGACACAGTCAATGATCAGTCGCACAGCACAAGTTAGTTGTGATTGGACCCACTTCTCTAAAAATATATCCATAATCAGCAAAATAATATTCTGTCTGTCTGCTCCTGAGAAGCATCTTTAGTATTTGGCGGCCCCGCTCCGCAACGAAGATATTATTACTTAATTAGCTCTTAATTAGCTTGCAAATGAACCTTGTAATTTTAAAAATCTCCAAAACCTGTTCGAATGTACAATTTCGATTTCAGCTGTTAATGATCATCTGGCGTGAACTCATCGCATTAAACATCTAATTGTATTTTTCTTCATAACTTTTTTAAACAATATTTTTAAGTTAAGCGCCCTCAGGGCTATTTGAACACCTCAACGAATCACTTCCGCATTTGCCATAGTTAATTTATTCTATTTCGAGAAGGCGTTCTCTCCGATTAGACCTTAACAAAGATTGAGTCAGATTTATTTGCATAAATATTGTATTTCTCCATTCAAAATTCCCTTATAAAGCCGACTATAATTGATTTCAACATTAATACTTCCTTTCAAAGATTTACCTATTTTTCAGCCCATTTGCACATCACTGATGGAAAAAATGTCTGTTAGTGAACATGGTTTGATTGCAGATGAAACCAAACCCAGAATTTTCCGCTAAACGGCGGTTAAGTTTACCTTTCTTAAGCCGCTTTCAGATAAATGTCTTGCCCTCTGAAAACTTTTACATACATATTTATGAGGAGCGTCCTAGTGCCGGTTTCCTGGCAATTGTTCTGTCGCCGCGACTTGATTTATTTCTTGAGACACTATCCTCAGCTAAAACGTGTGCCATTAAAGGCCACGCGAGCAGCAGCTTCTTAATTTTTCGCTCGAATGAACAATACAAAAATGAAATGAATGATGCGTATATTAATTTTGAGGCAATTAACAAGCTCAGTAGAACGAACATAACTTAAGTAAACGCAATATTGTTGCATTGGCGTAACCAACCAGGGGCCAGGGTGGGCTTGGCTCCTTAGAATGCTGGTACCCTCCCAATGATAAAAATTATACTTGTTTCGCCTGGCCGATATCTGTCCGTGGTCGATAAAAGGCTCCAAATCTGTTTAAACGCCACCATTCCATTGTGACTTGTGGCACATTAGACTCCAGAATATATTGTATAAAATTTATATAAAAAAAAAAAACTAAATTGAAATGTTGTGTTGATTCAATTAAAAAAATCAGGTCAACATTTTTGTGCTTGTATTTTCATTAAAGGATATAATTCAACTTTAAATAATTTCAATCAATTTAATTGTTAGCATTTTAAAAAGATGCAATAGTTCACCTTCCAAATGTCTATTGGTTTTTCTTACTGAATGTGTATTGACTGGAGACTTTAACATTTACTAATAAATATTAAACCAGAAATGCGAGTTTGTCCTTGGTATAAAAACATTGATGCAATCTTTAAAACTGTTCTTTTTATACTACTTCTTCTCTGCAACAGTAACTAAACAGTACTCCATCGATTTTTATTCGTTCGCTACGGAACAATATTGAAATATGTAATACAATTTTATTTATATAGTATTATGGTGATATCTTATACGAGCATATAAGTTTATTCATTTCAATATTATTTAGAATAATTCATGCTACATTACTTACAGAAAACATGTATGCGACATAAATACATAAATAAATTCGGAATGTGTATTCTGGGAAATGTTATTAATATTTAGTTCTCTGCAGGTTGTAATTCTTTCAATGTGAAATTCATTTCATTTCCCTTACATTAAAAATTGATGTAAGGTTGACCTCTTCGCAGAATAATCTCCTTATACCTTGCAAAGGAACTTCGACGTTGTTAAAGAAGAAATAAACTTACTTTAATAGTGTAATTCTATGAATTCCTTTTTCTTAATCAATTATTTATTGCAACATTGTTTGGTAATACAGATTGTGCATATTTACATAAAACATGTATCCTATTATTATTTGATTTTAAGAACCATATTTTTTTAGAAAGTTATCTAATGCATATGTATATGTATGTACCTTCTCGTTTGTGTTCAAAAATAAAATTCAGTGGTAAAAGTCTACTAGAATGCAACACCTTAAAGCTGAAATATAAGCCCCAATATCAAGTATTGTCATTCCTGTTTGGAAAACTTTAAATCATCACTGTTCCAAATCTCTAGCTGATAAAACACAATAATGTAATTAATCAAAAAGTTGAACAAATTTCGCAAAATTTGGAATTTTCCAAATTTTCTAGTTTTATTTACGGTCAACAATTGATAAATAGAGCGGATTTCGGTGTGTGCATATCAAATGAATTAACCTAGTACTAAAGGCAGTCTCATAAATGGCCCGGCTCCATTCAAATAAAACCTCAGCTAGGGTATGTGGATGCTGGGGGCGTGCTTTTAATTTAAAAGAGATTTTGCTTTCTGTTTCGTTTTTTAGGCTCAAGCCTGGCCAACAATTGTCAGTGTTCCGGCAGCCTCAGCCTATTTTATCTTACTTGGATCGAACGTCACCAGCTGCTTCTGGTTATGCACAGCGGTCAAGTACTATTTTATCGGGATATCGCCGAGGCAATTCATCGGGGTCAACTATTTGCCGGGTCAGAACGTTCCTCCGTGGCTAAATCTCGAGATATCCAATTAAAATAGCAAAGAAGTGGTTGAACCCCTGCAATAGATGGCTGCAATTTCGCGATGAGGATGATGATGATGCTTATCTAATCCTTCTTTGAGTTTGCATCCCAGAGCGTTTTAATTGCATCTAGTGCAAATGCGTCCACCAGCAGCAATATTAATCTGATTTTAATTAGTGAAGTGCATTTTATCGCCTTCAAAAGTGCATCCTACGCAAGGATATGTTCCTTCGAGCATCATTCCTGGGTAAAAGTTGTGAAAATGTTTGACTTAAATAAATCCAGTATTTTTTTCTCCCTAAGGGGTTTTATCTAGACCACTTCAAAGTTGGCATTGGCTTTCTGTAATAAAGTTTTCTAAATGAGCAACAAACTACTTAAAACTTTTGAAATCATGGCCAAGCAAGGTTATATTCTCTTAATTACATCTCCAAAATGCATTCCTTATTTATTTATATTTATATAATTTTGCGCATAATGTACATAGTTTTATTCGTTTAATGGCGAGGGCTCACTGGTTTTCCTGAGGTAAGTTTTGTAGATTTGTCGTCTACAATGCAAGCAGCATGTAGACAATTAAAGGCAGTGAAATATTTATAAGGCAGAAAATTCACATGGTTAAATTATGCTTAAACTTTAGTTCTTTGCAAACTCCTATATCTACTACTATGTACAACGCTACTCAGTGTAATTCTTTTTGTTTTAAGTCTTAAAGTTAATTAATTAAAATATTAAACACTTCAAACACTTTCAAAATCAAATACAATATTTTTAAAATAAAACAAATCAAATATTTCAATATTTAAAACGTTTCTAAAATGGGCAAATTAATACACTCAAACTTTTTAAAAAAAATACGTATATTTTCATATAATCATTAGTCATAGTTTTTGGGGATTGAAATGTTTAAAATCAAATTGTTCTATTTCAAATATCGATAGACGATCGACAAAGCTAATATTCAACCTATGCGTCGAGCCGATATTTCAACTATTCTTCTCGATTCACAGCCAAACATTTCCAATTTGATTATTAAATATGTGGCTTGATGTATTTTGGACTAACATGAGTTTATAACTAAAACCTTAAATTGTACAAATCGTCTAGTAACCGATAGTTCGCCACTTTGTTCATTGTAGTGCAAAATTCACCCTTTTTACATTCCCTTTGGGTTATGCAGTGCTTATGCTTCACAATTTCAAATAAAGCTCCCTAAAGTTGAATTTGTGTAATGTAGTTTTAAAGAACTATCTATTTAGTTATTTTAATACGATAAAAATGAAACGCAATAATACTCAGTTCATCCTGGGGCCTGTTTGATAGCAAATTAAAATACTTTTACGTCTACCATATTTTAACAATGCTTTTTAATAGGCGATATCGAAAAATATTATAATTATACCTAAAGAATTAATAATTCTATAGCCAAGTATCTATTTTGAATGTGTTTTTCTCTCAACGTTAAAAAAATTAACTACTCTTTTATTTAATATCTATATCAAGAGGATTGTCAAGCATGAACAATCAATAAATTTGTTTCTTCACATATATTGAATTCATTGACCTACGTGAATGCGCAGCATTATTTTTCATCAAATATAGCATAGTTTATTCAATTTTGTATCTTACAACAAAACTAAAAATGTCTTTTTCCAAAATAAAGACCTACGAAAAAGTAAAAAATGATAACTTGTTGCATACCTTAGAATAATATTAAAAGTGAAAATTTTAAAAGTCCCATATTAAAAGAAAATTAAATCCCTTTTGAAAAATTCAGAAGCCTAAAGATAAAAAATTTAATTACAGATCACTATAAGAACGCATTTTGTGTTTTTTTTTGCGAGTTTTCAAAAATGGGCTACATACATAGGTATATCTTTTGTATTCTTTAAAAGAGATTTTGTTGAAAACGCGATGTGATGTAATGGGATACTTTCAGCAGGAAATTCATTGTTTTTCATCCGCAGAATAAAAAGGCATTAAAAAACAGCTAAGTGTAATCCGACTATGATTTGATGATGCTTGGAGGTACTTTTTTATCATTAAAAAATAGTCCGCCAACGGCACTCAATTGCCGATTTTCTTATTATTGCTGTCTGTTCTTATTGATTTATGTATTGTCCAACTTATTAAAAGAAATGAGAAAATAAAAGATAATTTTTTTTGTATAACAAGCCCCTATTCGTAGTAAATGAGCCCCTTATAAGTAAATTGATCCGAAAATACTCGTGTAACTCGACTTATACATGCGCTTTTACCACGGCGTTTGGCCTCTCAGCCACTCTTGACGGTTGTGCCAATTAAGTTCATTATTAGGTTTAATAATTTCAGAAGGGATTGCAGCCTCAAAGCAGATTAACTCCGGGTTTTTATGCAGTCCTTCCATTAACAAATGCCTCGTGGCGAACAAATAAATTGGGGAAGTGGAAAAGATTTGCCAGCTGGTAATCGAATTAACATCAATGGGGTAAACCCATGTCAAAAACCACTCGACAGGCCTCTTCTAGCCACTCGAGGGCTCCGATATTTGCGCTTTTATATCTTGAAGCTGAAAATTAAATTCATTAGCTGAAAGAAAGGCTGAGAAATTTCAAAAACACTTGACTCTTTTGGCACTTTATGGTTTTAAGGTTTCTACATTTGATATGTTCGACGTTGTGAAGTAGTTGCTGTAATTACCTTTGGCAAAATTTATGTGAGGTACACCTGGCAACCGTACACCATTTTTGATTTAATGACCAACAGGTAGTAAAATCATTTTACCTTACCCGCATTCCAATTAAACTGAGAAGTCAGTTTAACTGATTATTATTACGCTTGTAAATTACGGTGATAAAATATGTAAAATGTAATATAAATTAAACTGCTGTTAGGGTCGGTTAAACTGAAATCGTCTGAACGTGCTATATCTTTGATACGATTGGTTGCGTGACAAAAATATGGAAGAACCTCTTTGGTGTAGAATTTTATAAGCAAAAACTTTTCGAATACCAATTTTTCTGAGCAAAACTCATAATTACCAAGATAAATATTTACAAAAAAATCTAGAATATATCACCTAAAAAAACTACATTCCGCGGTTTAAATTAAGGGTACATTTTAGGCAAATTTTGGGATACCAAAATAAAGGCTTTCACAAAAATCCAGATTTTTTCGACGTTATAGTCTAACTTTGCTGGACTACTAACAAAATTCTTAATTTTTGAAAAAATAAACTGCGATGAAAATAAGGATTAGCGTATAGTCTAATCCTTTAATTCATTTTGTTGCTATAACATTATCTTTGAAATAAGGTTTTTTTCTTTACAATAAATATACAACACAAATTTTTCTTTTCTGTTTTCATAGTGTTTTTATAGTTTTATATCACTTCTGTGTTCACTAGAAGTTAGCTAACTTACGATCAATGTTATAAAAAAACAAAATTCATTTTTAGCACAGTGTTATTATTAGCAAAAAATGCTACAGTGTTTCTGCAGTTCATCTGTCTGCCTTTCAATGAGTTTAATGAAATTTAGTAAAAATCTAGTGTACAGGTAAACCCTGAAATAAGGTAAACGAGGCATTTCTAAAAATAAAATTAGATATTCTTCAAAAGCATTGTCTCAAAATAACAATTTCTGAATAAATAAATTTAAAATATTTAAACTGAATTTAGAACAGAAGTCTTCTTGTTACATCACTTTTCAATAAAACATTTATGAGTCGACGAACCAGCCGTAAAAGTTGTTGTAACATAAGGAAGGAAACTTTGGCTGCATTTCAAGAATGTTTAAATCATAGACTGCAGTGATTTTATTACCCTTTATGAGGATTGCCCATTTAACTTACAATTAGTTTTCACTAAAAATTTTCAACAAATTTCCATAAAGTTACATACACTTATAAATCACTTTTCTAACATTTTTCAAGCTTGATAAATTTTTGAAAACAAAGTCTTGAATGATTTGTGATACAAATGAAGCACTTTAAAACTGAGTGGAAAATCACATTCATTTACGAGGAATTTTACATTTTTTTCCTGTTGGAAAATTTATCACGAACGTAAAAGTACACATTTTAAAGGTAATTCAACGAAATATATAGTGTGAAATTACATTATTCTTAAGCTTTTTCAGTCGCTTGAATTTATAAAATAACGTCAAACTATAACGTTTACCATCCAAATAAAATTTCAATATTTGACTATATACAGAAAATAATTTTTTATAATTTGTATAATAAGTATCAAACAATTAGAAACCAATAGCATTTTCTTTTTGCATTATACCTTAATTGCTGCATAAGGTAATAATTAAAGCTAGCAAATACTAATGTGAGTAGTGTCCAATTAATTGTTATGAGTTTTACAAGCATTTTTTCTTTTCCGGTTTGCACCTGATTTTAGTCATATATGGTAAAATGCGAAAAAACTATTTACAATCGTAAATTGTTTAAGTTGCACCTAATTTATCATCATTATATATCCATGGCATTCTCGTTCTAACAATATTCCTCAGAGACGCATATGTACATCTTTGATAAGGAAAAAGGAAAATTATTACACATACTTTGTTAATTCTAGTTTACTGGTTGTTTGAAACCTTAATAAATAAGACTATAAAACTTCAAAGAAATTCATTTCTTCATTTATGACAAAAACTTCCAAAAATAATTTTCAAACGTTTCTGTCTGGTTTGGCGTCCTCAATTTATGAAAAGACGTTTCCTTTATTTCTCGCAGTTTAGCTCATTGTTAGTGTGCACTGCACTAGTCTAAGAATTTCCATGTGCAAAACTCCCAAAGACTTAAACTTAAATTACCTTTAAATCGTAGTGAAAGTACATATTAGAGCTATTTTGTTTTTGCAAAAAGACAGCGCCATTGTTCACACAAGTGGAGCAATTAAATCATAGTTTGCCGGCGCCCGGTTAATGTTCCCGGCCGCCCTGTTTGGTCACCTGCCCTCGACTCGATGAATATCTGCAGGGCGTTGGCACAAAGAATTAACTCATAAATCACAGAACGACAATTAAAATGACTTGCAAGCGGCAGCAGTGCTCGGCCTGAACTAATGGAGGACAAAAACGAACAACTTATCCAGATAGTGTTCTATGGATTTTTGGCCTAAACGACAGCCCGATAAAACGTAAATTATTATTCATTTTTAACATTCATTTTTCATAGTAATAAATAAGTAAAGTATATGTAGGACCTAACTCTATTAGTGTTAAAGATAACAGCACTCAAAATTGCTCAAGTTTTATTAAAAGTCGGGCAATGTTATACACAGCGTACCCTTTCAAATGGTTTGAAAATAATTTTAGTTTAGATAAAACGAAAAATCTATAAGAGCTCACAACCAAACAAACAATTTATTTTCAATGCGCTAAAACTAATCAAAAAAATATCTATTCCATAATTACTCTGTACCAAGCTAAGCGCCTTATTTCCGACCACTATCCACTTTATATTTTTGCAAATTACAATTTTTCCTTGTATTTAAAAACGTTAATACTTACTAACATTTTGATTTTTTTGTGTTAACAAGGAAATTAATACAGGAAAATTGGAAGGTTAGTGTTGACCATTTGTAGACTGAATGTATTTTCTTATAATATGTAGTTTTAAAAATTAATTTGATTAACTATTAATCGTTTTTTCGATTTTCTAAAATGTTGATAGTAGATTCGAGGTAGGCATCTCTGACTTTCGTTATATTTTAATTTGTTTTATAATATTTTACTTTTAAGAAATTTTTAGTTCGTAATTTGCAAAATCACTAAACTTGAAAATATTGTTGAACTAATTTTTTTTTAAGTCCCTTGCATTTGAAAACTGTTGGCCCTCATTTCGTATTCATGATCTATCTTTACAAAAACCTTCCATAATGACCCATTGAAGTTTAAACTCAAAACACCCAAGATTGAATATACTTACGAGAATTTAACGTGATAGTAGAATTCCACAGCTAGTCTAGTTTTCCACCATCATTTCATGGTAATTACATATATGTTACTGTTACTAACACTCGCTTCAAGATATTAATGTATATCTTGCAATTCCAATTTTAAAATTTTACCATAGTCACCCATAATTTTATACTTTTATTTATATTTCTTATACATTGGCTAAACAATAGTCACGAGAATCCATTATAGAGACTCGGTAGCAGCAACACTGTTTAATGCAAATTATCAGTTTTTGCGTTATTAAAATAATTTGCATTAAGCTCTTTATAATTGTAATAAACGACAGTTTACTTCCCCTATAATTTCAACTTTCAAAGTTATGTACATATACTTATATTTATACCATTTTATATATCAATTTATTATTATGTTTTTGTATCTACAATTCTCACTGTATGTTTTAAGCTCAACATTTTACTACCCTAACGATTCTTTAAAAGCCGAATTAAATGCACCATTGCGACACCTTTTAAAAACAAATTCTCATGGGAAATTTTCTGAGATATCGATATTGAAATCTCACTCGTAGGAATATGGAAATAAATACACATGTACAACATCAAGAATATTGAATCGAAATATGATTTGAAGAAGAAGTTTTCACCTAAACTTTGCAACCAAGTTAAAAGTCCATATTTTATTAAAAGACAAGATTTGCATTCAATAGCCAGTTGGTAATAACTAAAATAATAAAATATATACTGTAAACACTATCTAGTATTCTACTGCAATAATTGAAAATAATACTTGAGTATGGAGTAGAAATAATGATCTTACCATATTAAACATCGGCAGAAATAAAGGTCTACTTAATTCACAATTTGGATATTTCGACTATCTCTACTTTAAAAAAAGATCAATTGATCGCTTGATCCCAAAAATCGAACAAAACAGCATTGAACATCTACTTAATTGCAACAAATCCAGTAATTACAACTGGCTCGGTTTTTATCAGCAACATAAATCGAGTCTTAACCATAAGTAAAAGCCGAAATGTTTAGGACTTGCATAAGTAGGTACTGCACCTATGTAAGTAATTAACAAATTCTCTGTTTTCAATGTTCTAACCTTCTCGACCCGTGGGAGTATAGCTGATTAAATAAAAAACGAACGTGTTGATAGAAGTGTTGTTTCTTGTTTCTCGGTCGGCACACTTTCTGCTTGGGTTCTTTCTTAATGAAACTACCCTGACGCGAAGTCAAGGTGGGTTGATAGGAATACCTGCCACGCCCAGAATTAAATCTGCTCAAACATTTCTTATGCTTAAATTGCATCAGACCACTATGCCGCTGTGTTGCTCACGCATCGGGCTGTTCACACGAGAATAATATTTCGACATTTCTCTGGCACCGTGTCAATTGCACTTTTCCACTTGTTTCTAATATGCTAATTGTGACTGCGAATGCTCTGACTCATAACCGCCGATATGCTAGCATCAGGTTAGCCGCTGGCACTGGCCGCGCAATTACCGTTTAGATCCCGCGGGATGCGCAAGAAAGGTCTCAGTTTTCAATTTTATGTACTGGTCCATGTGGGTGACATAATTCATTCGGGCGAAACCGCACGTTGGCCATTCCCAAAATATTTTCGCACGGTTATGGCACAGCTCGTATAGTAACAGAGCCAGTTAGGAGCAAGTTTTCGATTTTCTTGATCGGCTTTTCCCTGGAAAACTAAGTCATAATCATCTTAAGACAACTATCGCATGTGTGCCTCGGTCCTCGGAAGTGACCAGGTCCAGAACTTCTCGGCCGAGACATCTGGCCGGATTATCTTGATTTACATCCCCATGACTGAAATCAGAATGGATTGGGCAACGATTGGCCTCGACTAAATTCGGGCTGTCGTCATCGATAATGTCTGCTCGAAAGGCCAAGCACATAAACGACCGAAGCTGATAAGTCGTCAGAACATTCGTCATCTGCTCCGGGGTAAAACATGTTTGACAACATGTTTCGCAACATTAGTCTATTTCAATTCAATTGGCCGCCTCGGGACCCGTGTTAATTGAATATAATTTTTTTTACGCGCCTTATCGAACTCAGACTCATCGGGCGCAAAGCTACTGGCAGAAGAAACCGTCTTATTCTTAAGTCTTGAGATGCTTTAAGAAGTTGTTAACTTAATATTAGGACAGTAAAATTCCCCGTCCTCCAATTAATTCATTTGTGGCCAATAAAAATTGAAAGACATGGTGTTCGACTTGATTCGCCAGAAATTCCGTCTGCCTCGATATTATGCCTTCTAACTTTGGAACACTTTCTTTGGGACTCGAAAAGTATGCAATTAGTTACTGCGCTGAGCATATTCTCGTTAAAGTGTTCTTTATTGGCCTAAATGAATTGAATTATGACCCTCGATCTCGATACGAAGTAGCTTAACAAATTCACTAATCCCATGGGAATTTCGGTTTTGCTGAATACGTGAGCTTAACCAGAAAGATGAAGATTCTTCTCAGTCCTCGAATGTTTCATCGACCTAAATATAAATTATATTTTTCCTCCTTTTTGAATAGGACGATAAATTGGTTATTCTACCCAAAGGGTCAGCAATTTAAAAAGATGATTCATAAGATTCATATTTGGTCACTAGCAGAGCAATAATTGATACGTTATTTAAACATTTCAAGTTTTGGTTTTTCCAAAAACCCTTATGAGTTAATTGGGGATAGTTTTCAACATATTAAACGCAGACAGCGTTATTTCCAATTAACGCATAATATCGACAGACATATTACTCGTAAACGGGCATCGTGCCAATATTTTTTATAATTGCAAAATTTTTTAGAGAAAGCTAGGATAAAATGCTTTCATTTCACAATTAAATTGAATGGAGGCCGTGTAGACACTGAGTGTTTGTACTTTTTTCATTTTATTTCATTTATTCGCATATTTAAAAGACAAAGCAATGTTTCTGGCGGCGCTATTATTAGATATATCTAACTTTAATGAAAAGATTCTAACCATTTTAATCACACGTATTAAAGATAATAAAGTGTAAGTATGCCTAATATATTAGGATTTAATTTAAGGAAGTTTTCAAAAACCCTAGCAATGTCAAGGAATCATATTACATTAATGAAGTGCATTTTGGTGTCGGAAGATAAAGAAAACGTCGGAAGTTTCATTCCTTTAATCATTTCTTTGCTCCTTTCCTATGATAAGATTGAAACTGTGGGAATGAAAATTGATGAGATTATTACTTATTTTTTAAAACAACCAATACGGCGGACTAAAAGCTACAATCTTACAACGTCTAATGAAGGCATTTCAAAAAAAACTTATATAACATTTTGTGAAGAAGCGAATTCATTGAATGATTTTAATTCAGCCTGTATCGGGGAGAAATGTTCACATTCAAGCTTTGAAATAAATTTAGACTTTGTAAACACAAAAAAGGAGAAAGAAACACAAAGGAAGCATTGCCCCAGATAATTTATTTATAATGAAAAGATCCCACTAACTCGAAACTTAAAAATGCATTTTTCTCGAAATGGTTTTACCACGGTCGTCTCTCTTCACAACTTCTGTCTGAAATTGAAACAAAGAGCAGAGCATATTCTTTTCATTTCTCAAGGTTTGGGACTTGGAATTTTGTTCTTCCTGTTTATTTTACGAAACATTATTTAAAATCCTCGTTTTGAAAAGCGCTTTAAATGTCTTTGAAGAATAGAGACATTTTTGTGCGAATTTTTGGTGACTGCAGTAATATTAAAAGGTCAAAACTCTGTTACATAATTTAACATTTTTATTAAATATAGTCAAAAGGTTTCAAATTTCATTATTTTTGGCGATTATAAAATTAAAATTTAAATACTGATTTCAAAATTATAAAATCCACCTTGATTAATTGGTAAAACAAATAAGTACTAGTTTTCTACTGTAGTATTTTAAGGTGCTAAACTAAATAGGTGGAAGAAATTTATGAGCACAAGAAGTGGGTTACCGCTTAATCGAGACCTTTTTATTTATATGTATTTACTGCTAATAGATTTATGCAACACAAGTAACAGGGTGATTAATAAGAACTTACTTCAAAAGTATGCTTACGTTTAGGCCGAATTACCTTGCCTTTTACTCTTTTCACTATAATCGGGCATAAAAGAAGTAAGGAGTCACCTTAAATTATTGAAAATTTGCATTAATCACCGGCAGTTCGATTAGCGAGCAATTGGCGTTCTCCGTAGTGTTCTTATGAAACCGTCCAGTCATTAAAATGTTGCATTATTTAAACGATTTAGCATTGAATTGAAGCACACTCCCCACACATAGGTTTGAAATGATTTTGTAACATTAAAATAAAATTTTCTCATCAGGGTCTCAAAAATAAGATGAAACAAATGTTTCCAGTGAATTTAATATGTTTATTTTCGTGAGGACGATTTTCGAAACAGTGTAATGCTTTTTCATTATCTCTTAGACCAACGCTCATGTTCATTTCGAAAGCAAATACCTGAAACAAGTTATGTTAAGTTATTTGAAACAAATTCCATAAACTCATACTAATTTTAAGAAGAAGCTTTCAGTTGTTGTAGTGCTAATAAATAATCATGGTACGATAGGAAAAGAAAATCAAATTTTTTAATTCTCTGTCTCCGAAAGCAATGTAGATAAAACATTTCAAATTCAAAAACACTAGAATCGGAAGCTTTTTACGATTTAGAATTATCATTTGATTTTTTAAATATCTGAAATATCAGCTGCCCACAGGGAAAAAATTTAGTCCGATAATCTTAACTAACAGAGTCTTGAAAGCAGGCTTATTTTTCAAATCCACCCACCAACAAACATAAATACAAATTGTTTTATGTTCTATAAAAACTACTTGTGAAGATATTTTTGAATGCAATGTATTGCATTGCTTTTTAACATATTTCCAAAAGAAATATTTACAAAATTTGTAATGCAAATATCTCCTAGATATGCTTGAGCTTGAATGTTGATTCATGTTCTATTGCCACATAAGAATTGGCGCCAGTCGAGCTTGTAGTTTCCTCCACGCTTTATAGCTGAACTAGAAATTTTGACAGAGACTGATCGACCTACATAGAAAACATTTCAGAATGAAAAACTGAAGCGCTAGCAGGTTACAAAATTCAAGTTTACTTAAATTTGAAGATAACTGCCCGGGAATCGGCATGAAGTTGTGCCAGCAAAAAATATATGTAAGTAAATTAAAATTGGTGTAACATCTACATTTGTGGAAAACTTAAGCCTAATACGTGATAAAACGATTTACTTGGGCATCTTTATCGTTTCTTGTGAATGATTTGTTAATATTATCAAAAATCACTTTTATAATGCGATCAATAAAAATATATATAGTTTGAAGTGAAATGTGCTGTGAATCCAAAATATATAACTATACAACTTTTCGTATACTTCTACTTAAAAAGTGAATGAACTCGGTATTATTTAACGGCCAGCATCTCTCAAAAAACTGTGCCACAAGGGAAGATTAATTTATGTGGCAATTGCTCGAAAACCAACAACTTTTGACTAAGAAGCAGGATTCAAACCTGCAATCTTCGAATTGGCGCGCTACTGCTCTATCCAACGGAGCCATCCGTGGTTAGTTGCCGACAAGCAATTCGTAACTTCTGATGAGAAGCGCGATAGACCGATCCCACATTTATGATTAATGAGATTGAAATATTACTGATATTCTTATTTCTTTGAATACAATTTATTGCACAACAGGTTCTTTTTTGGAATGCGCGCATCATTTACTGCAAATATAACAAAACCACTCCATGACATCAATTTCATCATAACAAGAACAAATACTACAGTAACAACCGGATAGTAAATAAAGATCAGAGCAGGTGCACCCTTTTGAAAAACTTATCTTCCAAGATATAATCTCTAGATTAAGAAGGTTTTCATCTGAGTCATGTAACGACCTTCAATGACAATTTATTGTTTTTAATTATTCTTCAAATATTTCGTGAGCTGATGAAAAATGTTTACTAACGGAGTCGTAACACATTTATGATTAATTCCAGAAAAATTAGGTAACTTTGTAGAAAATGCTCGAACAACTATAAATTAAATTCAATTTTTTTTTTAATACAAAAACTATATGATATTCCAGAAAAGAACAGCCAAAAAACTTTATGAATTTATTTTATATAAAATGCAACAATGACGACAGGGATCTGATCTGAAAATAAAATATCTTTTCAACAAAAATTTCTTTTCATAAAATAGTAAATTCATAATTAATTGAGACACAATTTTCTAGACTACTGACATAGGAAAATATTTGACTGGATATTCAAATCTTTAATTTTAAACAAGCGAATAATGAGGTAAAGTGATTTTAACTATTTACTACCAAAGTAAAATAGTATCTAAGCATTTTTCGAAGTACAAACAAATATTAATATAACATTGCGGAAATCTAATTTAAAAATATATTACTTGATGGATACCTTGATAACTTCGAGTTAACCAACATGTACTATGTTTTTTCCATTTTCCTCTTGGGTTCAGGTTAGATAGCAAACTGAATTAAATTGAATGTTAAAAGCCATCAAGGTTTCGAAATTCGGGAAAATTTTAACATGTGTGTGCAGTGATATTTACTCATACAAACTTCCATAATTAAGATAAGCTTTTGTATTAAGTTTTTAACGCAGTGTGAATATAGATCCAGAAAATTTAGTTTTATTTTCGCCATTTTAATTTATTTTCGAAATTAAATGCAAAATATTCTGCTAAGCCTGGAAGCAACGCCGATTTAAGAAAAAAACAAATCAAATATTGTAACTCCATTTTAAATAGCCGCAGTTAGCGATATCAGTGCAAATATATGCTATTTATAAAATAAAACTTATTAAAATTCTGTAAATGTGAATTGTGCAATAATAACACAAATTAAGAAACAAAATTAAGTTCCTCTGCCTCCGTCAGTAAAAATACAAAAAAATCGTGTCTTCAAGATCCCAACAGTCTCATGAAAGGCTAATCGCTTTATTTTTAAGTAAATTCTTTCAGTTATGCCACTTTCCTTTCATTAATAAATACAAAATGAGTTTTTGATGGTTTGATCTTCATAAGTCAAGCAATTCAGCTAAAAATAGCATGAATTTCGAAAATTGCACTCGATGACGAACTATTAAGAGTCATTGATATTTGCGACCAATGGGAGCGGGGGCTCATAAACCTACAAAAACCAGCAATTCATTTAAAATTCCCAACAAACATCGCGGTGACTAAGTCGCTGGCGAAAAGCCTAGACGGCTATCAGCTGCAACTGCTCAAGGAGTTTTCTTTGGAGCGCGCAGTTGCAAAGCTCATCCGACTTATCTGAGCATAAAGATTGGCCAGCCTACTAGCCTGGCCGATGCCGACGAGGTAGCTCTGAATTATATCAATTCAAAATTCTAGCCAAACAGAGAAAATAAACATAGGCAGCCTGGCCGGAGTCGGCGGCAGCCAGCGCAAACAACAATTGAAGGAGAGCAGGCGACCAAACAGACAATCTAGAGATCTTTGGTCCATGTGGAAAGACAATAAAAATTCTTGGAGACACCCGGTTTTACAAGCAGAACAGATCACGCGGGTTATCTATCGCTATCTAGGACAGAAAATTTACTTACGATATTGCCAGTCCGCCGTTTTAAAAGGCCTCCTCCTCTGTCTGTGATCTTGTTCCGTGGATCGTCGTAAACGTCGACATCTTCATCTTCATAGCTGCTGTAATCACTATCTTCGGAGCCCTCGTCTTCGCTGTAATAGTCATCTACGCCCCCAGCGGATAGATCCTCTAGAGATTTTGATTCTTTGCGTTTAGCACTTCCGGATAAACCTTTCTGCGCAATCTGTTCATCGTCTTCTCCCTGAAGATTCAGACTTGGGTGCATTTTCCGACGTCCTGCGGTTGGTCTGCGGCCTTGCATCTCTCTGGACTTGGGTCCACTAGTCGCTAGATAGCTGCTCTTCGTTCTGGTTGTGTCATGCAATCCGTCGTGGTAAGAATGCCGTGACTGCAGTACGCTAGTAAGGTTTGCACCATTCGTCTTGGTCTTTATTCCCGGAGGTGCAACAGTCGTCTGGTACTGGGACTGGGACCTCAGGGACGGGAAGACGCGCTGCTCCCACGCTTGATGGTGCTGATTGTGATGTCTCAGATGGTGCTTCCTTGGTGGCGCCGCCGCCGGGGTAGTCGACTGCACAAATATTGTCTCTCCACCAGTTGTGTGATGTCTTAGCCTAACTTGACTAGCATTCCGCAAAACCTGAGATGTTTTAAAGTCATTTACCGCCTGCTCTATCCTATGACTATAGTGCTGCTGATGGCGAAACATATGACCCTCCGTCCTACCGCTTCCATAGCCCAAGAACAAGCCCAACACTATCATAAAACGAACAGTGATCCCCCGGTTAGACATTATTTTCCACGAATTTTGGTATTGGTTAGAAATGAGAATTTTTAAAAATATCTCGTAAGATATTTCGCAAATTTCACTTCAGCACACCCGCCGTCCTACACTCGCTCGCACACTGCCCTCAGACACCAAATAATTTCTTAAAGCACTAGCACTTCTATTTCATTGCACAACTCTTCATCTTCCTCCTCGATTTCGGGAGGCATCATCGCCGGGTCTAACACCAGCACAGAATAGATCTTCTATGCCAAAATGATGAATTGATGATTTCATCAGACTCCTGAATTTGATGTGGTGTCACTTGGGGTCTTTCGAGAATTAATTGCACAAGACGGTCACTCACTCCGGTTAACACCTCTTATAAATTCCACACTCCGTTCACCTGAATCAAAGGCGAATTAACCGCGTCACTTGACCGCACCAGCCCAACTCGAGACTTCTCTAAACAAGAACAAGGTAGCGACTGATGCAGGCGGAGGAGCCGTCGCTGTATGGTGGATTGGTGAGACCAAGAGTTGAGTTGCGGCGACTTCACTGATTGCGTCCCAGCGATTTGTTTCTGGCAACCGAGCAGACGACGACGACGACTTGTGCCCCGGCTGCGACTGCCGGCGCTCCGCAGTGCCGCACTCTGAGGCCAAACATTGTTTCGCAGCACGCAGCCCTTATGCGCCTGTCCCCAGCGCACCGGCCCTTGGTTCCCAGCTCGCACCCGTGCAACCAGCACTCCGCAGCTTCTTTTTGTGCAATCTCAATTTGATGAAGACGAAATACCTGCCGACAGTGCGCTTCAACAAGTCCATGCCCTAGGACAAGATTCTATCAGCTCTCGTGCAAACAGGGTCCAGCCCACTCCACCTCTATCAACAACTACCCAGAGCAGCAAAAATGAAATGGTCGTTAATATAAAATTTCTTTATCATTTCGCCATCTTGCAAATTTATAAATCTATTCGAAGATTCGAAAATTGTAGTGTTCCGTACGCCCAGAGTCCGAAAAGATCCCTATTGTATTATAATAGTAACGCTATCTATTAGTCTGTCTGTCTGTTCCACCACGTCCATGGTCTTCTAATTTCTCAACAAAATAAAATAGAAATGAAAAATTTCCATCTATGTAGGTAGTTCCTTCCCTCAAAGACAAATATTATATGGATGTATTTGAAATTATAAATAAATTTATTTTAAGAAGACGCCTATTACTGGGGGACAAAATCGCATACCAGGTATATAAAAAAAATGTCATTCCATAAAAGGCTACTATAATCATAGTCCCGTACTTAAACAATAGTTAAATATTATATAATAGAAAATATAATAACTATACAAGCAAGTCTTTATAAAAATACTTTAATTTTAAGTGCTTAGTATTTTTTTCTACTATAATATCTTTACGTCTTTGATGTAGTTTTGTTAGAAACATATATTTTTATTAAATAATTTTTCATTGTTTTAGACAAAAATCTATAGTACCTAAACCTCTTGAATTATGCTTTAAACTTATCCATTATACTCTATTACTAATTAAAACCTGAAATAGTGAAAATCTCATTAAAATAATGTAATAAGAAAAATAATAATTTAAATGTCATAGCAATTTCAAAAAAGAAAAAACTCTACTTGGCAGTAATTAAACAACTAAATTATTTGCAAATTAATCTAGTTAGACTATAAAATTAGCCACACAAAAATAAAAATTAAAGGAGGTACATATGTATGTATGTATGTAGATACTACACATAGCGCGATGTAGAATTACTCCAAAATAAAAAGTAAAAGTACTATATATTTATGAGCAGAGAAAATAAAGAAATTTTACTTTCCATAGATTCCTTCCATTCAAGTGGACTAAAACTATGTTTTTTCTACTTAAATACATTTAACGCACATTTTTATGTAGGTCACAAGAGGGATAGCGTTAACCTACTTTACCTAGGACGGAAAAAACACCTGCCTGCGTACAAAGCGTGTTTTCGCATCCGACCTGCCTAATACTAATTTAAACCTCAGACACCCAAAGCACCGCGGATCCCTCCACTCCCCCACATTTGCATCATAATAGCCAGAGCCAGATAAGATTAAAATTGGATGGATGGATGGAGTAATGTTGCGGTAGGCCTTAATACCTCTACTTAGTGGGCGGACTTTTATTATGACATCAGCATACTTCCGACTTGTTGTTTTCACACAGGAAATTCTTCAAAATTAACACATAGCACGTCTGCACTCTTCAATTTCGACAGTGCCGCCGTAAAATTTATGAGACTTTTAAATTTAACCGAGCATCATATTGAGACATTGCGATTGCTGCTTTGGAATTTGACTGATCCATTTATCCGTAAAGTGCATTTGCACAGGAAGTAAGTTAAGCTACTGATAAACCTTTTATTATGCCTAAAATCTTTGAACAAACTAAAACGAATATTCAAATAGTTTGGAGAGGTAATATCGGAAGTCCCTGCTATACAAATAAAGTTCACTAAACTAAAACACTAAGCAAATGTAGCAGTTTTTAATGTGACCAAATATTGAAGATAAATATATCAATATATTATTATCACTTATATACCAAAAATGGTATTGAACTAAATATTCAAAAACATGAAAACGAATTATATTAAATTGCACTTTTTTATTATATTTAGAACAATTTTAAAAGAAATATCTCCTGCTAAATATATCAATTAGTATATAATGAGTAAATATATGGTAGTTTAACAGCCTATTATTCTAATTCTTCTAAAAGGCGCAAGCGTCACTGACCTTTCAAAGATCCAAAAAGTTTTAATTTCTCTTATTTTCACGGTCTTGTAGTAGCGTACTTTACAATTTATAATTTACTCAAGGTCAATCTTAATCCCTTTCTAAATGAAAACATAGTATGGATATAACTACATACTTGAAAACTATTTATAAAACTTAGGTTGAGTTTAATTTATAGATCTTGGCTGAATTAATTACGCACCCTAAAATTAAATCTGGCTTCCTCTTTACTTTTACTTTACCATAAATTAATATGTCTCAAAAATAATTTAACGTTTCTGGCAGATTGCCAAAGCACTATGAGTCAAGTTTTTGATTCGAAACTTAACCCGAATGACATTTGTTACAATTTATGACATTAAATTCATGTATTATAAATAAATTCAACCACAAAAGTTAGTACACCTTTCATCGAAGAACGCTTTCCACAAATTATGCTTCAGGGGAGATCAATTACCGTAAAATTACTCCAACAAATTTAGTTTCACACCAACATTTTGAACAAGTATGTTTTTTAAATAATTTTCATTTTCGCTCCTTTTGCGTTGAAAGTAAAAATATTGTAAATTCTGTCATTAACAATAGTCAATAAATATCATTAATATTTTTTAAAATAAACATTCTATTTCCGCCTTTCCTCAATAGTGCATAGAGGGATCATGCTAGATATAATAACATATAATATAAATAAATTACATAAAGGGTGCAGTTCATTTACACTTTATGTTTTACGAATATCTTCTGCGTTATATTTATTTAATAAAATATTGGATATGTAGTTCGAATAGGTATGTAAGTAATTCGCAATATTGAATATACAAGCTCCATTCACTCAAAATATTTTCTTTAATTTATTGGAACGCAAATAGGTATTCGAATGCTGTCTATTATATTTTCGTTCGGTTCCTTTTCTACACCCTACACCGGTTTAAAAATGTCATAGAAAAGGAATGGCCTTCAAAGAATAGGTATAATTTTCGCGTTTTATTTGTTTTCAGGTTTTTATTGTGCACAAACAGATGGATAAAATTGTAAAAATAGTAATAAACTATGCCGTAAAATTAAGACATTAACATTTGAGTCATTTGAGCCATCATGACTTCAGCCATAAATCGCAAATATCGTAGAGTGCAAGTACAAAGTAGACCACCTCCAGACTGCACAATTAACTTTTCCTTTCGATCCCCTCTATTAACCTTTTAGCCTTGTGTAGTTTACGCATTACAAATCGAGACTTGAGCTAAACACCTTGCAAAATGTTCAGATAAGCATCAGGCAATAATTCTGCAAATACACTGCATTATGACCGGAGGTGAATAAACATCTTAAAATGAGTCATGTAACCGGCAGAGCCTTCTTGATTCTTTTATTTTCACGTACATATTTCCGTTGGATTAAGAAAGAAACGTTCAGGTTGATCTCAAGAAGCAGCAAACATCTTCAGAAAACAACCACCCTTCACTTTCGTAGTAAAAATTCCCCACGACCTGTTCAAACATTTATTTAAGACAAACGCCGTAACCTTGATGACCGCCAGTTTAACCACAGCACGTAAATTTACAGAGCCCACGGCCTGTCTTAATGTTTGATGAGACTTTCTTGATGACTGCTGGATTAGTAGACTAGCTTTAAGTACAAAACATAAATAAGTAAATAGAGCTTCGTACTATAACAAGGATTATGAGCCAGGCTTAAAATGTACCGGATGTCTGAAGTCTGGAGTTTGGACCCTCATCAGAGAAATTATTCTCACGACTGGAGAAGAATGGGATGTTGTCTGACGTTATCGTATTCAGATCATTTAATTTAATTACGATATTTGTCAATCCAGGAGAAAATTGAGTTGTTACATGCTTTAGTCAAGCAGATAACACTAACCGATATGGAGTTGGCATTGGAGTTGGCTACTGCTTCCTTGCGCACCACAAAGGAGCGCCAACGATCTACGATTTCCGGGTCGCCGTAGATGGCTAAATGAATATGACACATTGTGTCTGCAAACTTAAGATTACAACACTTTTGTCATTCGGTTTTCTCGCTAAAGGTCTATTGCTCAATTCAGTTGCCACGGAAACAACTTAAATAAAGTTGCACACGATGTCGTTTCACCGTGCAGCGAATCGGACTTAGTTTGAGGGCTAAAGATATGCAATGGGAATAGTCCGCGAAAAAACAGACGTTCTGCGATGAGAATTTCAATTGTGCTTCAGTCGACTTAGGGCGTTGTTACCAACTAAGGTATATTACCTTCACCTTTTCTTGGCAGAGGTATCTGTTAATGTCTAGCGAAGGTCTGAGGCTTCTTCGCCTACCTCTTATACCACCGCAAAGAATGTTAGAACAAGTAGCACAGCACGAACCTCTCTTATTGATGGGTGGTAATTTAGGCTCTTGTAGTCACTTTTGTTCCTCGTCCTCTCGATGTGATCAGAATCAATTAATCATTTGAACATTTATTCTCTACCTGACTGCCTTTTTTACAAATGCACTTGCTATCTGTGGGTTTTGAAGAATTTCGACTTTCTTGAGGCCGTTACCTTCAGAAATTTAAGAAACAATTATGAAATTTAGGAAAAACGGTTCTCTGTCAAATTCAATTTAGCTAATTATCGCTATTATGAAGTCTTATCGTGCTGCGGTTGCTTATAAAACAGAAGGAACATCTGAAAATCTTAAGCGTTTCATGTTCTAATTTTGAAGCATAATGGATACAACGTAGAATCCGATCAAAATAGATCTGTCTGTTTAAGTAAAACGGCATACGTCTTTATAAATCGTAAATTCTAATGAATTAGAGCTGAGCTCACATAATCATCTAATGGGTACGTTTTGCTGATTTTTAGTCAATCTTTCAAACCACATTGTCATAAAGTACGTATTATAGAAAAAAATTGTGTTGTATATTTAGTACATTACCGCTAATTTCCCTATTTGAGCTTTCAAATACTGAATAGTACAACATTATAGAATAATGCTTATTTTAGACTTCTATACTGCTACTTACATATGTATATAATATAACCACCAAGGATTTCCTTTGAAGTTTGAAGTATCTCTTTGTCCGGTAACTGGAACCTTTTTGTTTTGTTCGATTCGCTGTATTAGTTTTTCTTGTCCAAACTCATGAAAAGAATATTTATTTAGAAACCAATTCACAATACCCCCAACATAAATTTCATTCAAAAAATCAGAACCAATCAGTTTGGTTTTTGTACTGACTTCAAACATCTAATAAAATCTAAGTATGCATAATATGTATACGTATCTGTATTCATATTTATAAGTAACATACGTTAAGGAAATTTATAGGGTGCTTTAAATAATAGTTAAAACCTTTAGTATAAAGCAAAAAATTATAACTTTTGTAAAAATTCAAACACTAAATGCTAAAAGATATTCGAGCAGGCAAATATAGAAAAATTAATAACGGTGCAGCAATATCCCAAATTATTGCAAAAATTGCGAAGGAAACAAAACGCATAAATAAAGGCAAGTCAAGAAAATAATCAGAGGGGCGGAGAAGGTTTGAAATAGATCCAAATTCATCTTTTACTACCAAGGAGGCAGCGTTCCGGCACGCAAGTACTCGCATTCTGGATGTCTGGAAGCACTTGGGCTGAATGAACGATTGTAGGCAAATCATTTCTTCTTATGAAAAGCATTTTACGACAGACGATCTCGAAGGGATACGCATTATTATGTACATATTAGAACGATCTAAGAAAAGCAGGAAACTTTTTGTATGATTGTAATTGGGAAAGCGTTTGTTTTTAAGCCGACAACAAGTTATTACTACAAATCTGTTTCAAAAAAATTAAGAAGTACAGGATTACGCGACTCCAGAAGTACACTGACTTGCATTTGAAGGAAAACCTGTAGACAATTGTGATACTTCGAACAATCGTAGAACAATTTATTTCGAATCTTTTTCAATGCTGAAGCTTTGTTTTTAAAACACTGATTTACATTGTTTTTTAAATAATTTGTGTAGCCAGTATTAACGTTGAGACATATTATAATATAATTTGCAGTTTTTTGTAAAATTTTAATTTCTCAACTTGTGTGCTTCCAATTTACTGATCAAGGAAGTAATTTAATTACTATTAAAAAGTAAGTATTGTTTATTTTTCAATTTTTTCAATTTTTCCATTTGTCATCATTTTTATATGCAAACATAAAAGTAACTTATGACCATCGACGTAGGGTGAAACAACTTGCATGCAATTCAATTTCTCATATATGTTAATGGTGTCTCTGCAACGTACTCTTAGCACTAGTGCAATTGAGCCAGAACGAAATTTTGCTGCCAATTCCAATAACTTATACTTGCCGGAACTGTGTCGTCCTCTTTCAGTTAATGTGTCCCTCAGAGGTTAATTAATCCTGCCAGTCTACCGCTATCCCAGCAATTTGCAATAATTCACTTAATTGTGCAGAAATTGTCTGCTTCTCAGTGACATGCGTTGAAATGCATCAAATACTAATGAAGTGGTCTTTAAATTCAAGAATTGAACATAAAAATCCTGAGTTCGTTTAGAAAACAATTAATTGTTAATTGGAATTTAACATAGAGTTGAAATTGCGAGGTGGTCGGCTAGGTAGGTGCATCGTAAGAGTTATTAACTATAGGATTCTACACAGGGATATTCGGATTTGAGTAGTGGAGTCAAAAATTTTAGTCGCGTTCTGAAGTTCAACACAGTTCAATAAGTTGAAACAATATAATTATAGCTACTTGGTTGGAAGTTAACATCATTTTATATTGTGTAAAATTATTCATTGATAGTTACATTTTGTATATGAAATCAACAGATTTAATTAGTGGACATATGTAAATATATTCTACACTTTTTTATTTATTATACTTACATCCTTGCAACTACACCACAGTAGTAATTAACGATTACCCTGTACGTACTTTAAATTACATGTACATGTTCTCAATGCAAAATTAACAAAGTAAACTACAGAGTTAATTTTTCCAACCTGAAAATGAGAGAATTCAAATTGTTGGCAAAAAGCCAAGTAGGTAACGAATTTTTAGCATTTCAATTTCTTCTTAGCTTGATCTCATCAGTATGATGGGCCAGTGAGGCAAACCTGGCCAACGTACAGGCTAGGCCAAAATAGCAATTCCATGGCAAGAGGCTAAAATTAGAAGGGTAGGTCTCGCTAGTCCATTAATAAGAAAACGCAAATTTATTTTCCTTTTTTTTAATTAAAACTTATTGCGAATCTAAAGTTTATCCTTCTTCATATATTCCTTATAAATTTCTAGCAAATCAGAGCTTGTCCTGGGTCGGACAATCTTCATGGCTGCTTCAAAATGCTTCTGCTCGACTAATTCAGATTCAAAATTTTCTTCTAGTGCTTTGATAGCTGCTTCACTACAAAGCGCTTGTATCTCAGCTCCAGAATAGCCCTCAGTTCTTACCGCCAAATCGTTTATATTTACTTCATCAGCCAGAGGTACTGTGCGCAATTTGATATTCAAAATTGATAGTCGCGTGTTCAAATCAGGAAGACCAACGTACACAACTCTGTCTATTCGTCCTGGTCGAAGTAAAGCCTTATCTATCATGTCTGGTCGATTTGTCGCGGCGATGATAAGGACGTTATTAAGTGTATTTACTCCATCCATTTCAGTCAGCATCTGGGCGAGGACTCGTTCATTAACAGAAGAGCCACTATCCGAAGATCTCTCTCCACTAATGGCATCTATTTCGTCAAAAAATATAATGGAAGGTGCTACTTGACGAGCTTTCCTAAAAACTTCTCGCACAGCTCTTTCAGACTCTCCCACCCACATAGAAAACAACTCAGGTCCTTTTATCGACAGGAAATTGACGCGACTCTCAGTTGCTAGCGCCTTCGCAATCATTGTCTTCGAACATCCTGGCGGACCAAACATTAGAATTCCGCGAGGTGGCCTAATTCCAAGTTTTTCGAATTTTTCGGAATAAAGAAGAGGCCATTCAATCGCTTGTCTGAGCTTCAACTTAAGCTCCTCCTGACCTCCAATGTCTTCCCACTTTACTTTGGGATTTTCTATAAGAACCTCACGCATAGCACTCGGCTTCACTTGACTAAGTGCAAAGTTCATGTCGGCGATATCAATCGCATCTCTTCCATTTTTCACAGAATTTACGCCAGCTTTGTAGACTAAATTAGACAAATCAGAGCCCACGTAACCATGGGTAACATGAGCGACATCTGATATTTCCTCTTCAGACAGACTATGAGTGATTTTGGAAAAGTATTTCAATAAAATATCTTTTCTATTGCTTGGATTCGGAGCTCCAACTTCAATTTCAGCATCAAAGCGCCCACATCGTCTTGCGGCTGGATTAAGATTTTCTATATTACCTACGGTTCCAATCACGAAGATCCGAGAAGCTTCTTTCTTATGGCTGAAACTGTCTAACAAATTCAAGAAATTGGATGAAGTTCTCTTTACCATTTCGTTATTTTCGTTTCGCGGACAAATATTATCGAGATCTTCGACTATAATAAGAGTTGGTTTCGGATAATTCTTAAAAGCAGTTTCGAATGTTTTCTGTAGATTTTTCTCCGTTTCTCCCAAAAATTTACTAAAAATCTCATTGGTGTTAATCCAAATTACTTCGGCCTTAGTATTGTTGGCTAACGCCTCACAAAGCATAGTTTTTCCACAGCCAGTTGGACCGTACAGTAACATCCCTCGGGAGATTTTGATCCCCATTGATATTTTTCGAAAACCTAGAGCAAAGTCCATGGCTTCTTCTACGGTGTCCAGCACATTTGAATGTCCCCCAATATCGTTTTTGCTTATTCCAGCATCTGTGATTGAATCTTTTGCAATTACATCGCGTTGAATGTTAACTTCCGTTTCCATTGATACCACGTAAAATTGCTTCCTCATTGAATCATGAAGACTTAATTTCTCAAGTTCTTCTTCTAGGCAAATCTCCGAATTAACACTCGATACGATGCTTTTTAAAATAATGCCTATTCTTTTGTTGTAAAAGTCAAGAAATAAGTAATTTCCTTCGCAAAAAATTTTTCCAAGTAACTGTGATTTCACTATGTAAGTGAAATCTTTGGAAGTCTGTGAATCTGTTAAAATATCCTCCGCCTTCTCCACACTTAAGATAACTTCCTTTGCTGGATACACTTTAGTTGGAATTTTTTCTATACGCAACTGCAACCCTTTGAGTTTTTCCCATACGTTTATATAATCTGCAACAAAAAAATAATGAATCTAGACAGTTATTTTATTCATATTTATCGACATCGTAAAATAGTCAAAATACATACATATCTATAAAATGGTTAAGCAAATAACTTATTTTTATCTGATGTTTAATTTTTCTAAAATTTACATCAATTAAAAAAAGCGGCCAAGTGTGAATTAAGCTTGTGCATAGAGGAATCTATATCATATTCTTTTGCATTATTTCTCTAAACCCTCACTTCTCTTTTTTAGAACGAAAGATGAATAGCATTTTTTTATATTTTCGAAAATTTTGTTAAACACGCTATTTTAAATTATAAACAACAAAATGTTGGTTCTTCATAATGGCTTTGGCATGATATATGAAATCCAAAAAAACCATGTTATGAAAATTTCAATGTGCTAACCATTGCAGAATATATGAATTATCTAATATATTTGACAATTTTTTTAATTTTTTTTAACCAATCGAAATTTTTTAAAGAGATATAGTTTAGATGTAGGTAATAAAAATTAGTAGTGAAATGAGCAGGAATCGTAAACAAAATTAATACCCCAAAAAGCTGTTATATCAGATATTTTAAATAAAATTAACTTTGAAAAGCGTTCGCAAATTCAATAACTGCCCGGAAGGTGTAGCATTTGTAATGTTTACTCACCTTCGTTAGAAACGAAAACAGTTGTGAGGAACTGATTAGCGGCTGGCCAAACTAAACGAACGAGTGGTGCGAGTTCAGGGCGCTCGGGACATCTGATAACAACGCGCTCGGAGACGACAAAATTGCACAATTTCATAGCCGGTTCGCTGATAAAAATTAAATTGCTCAACTGACTCGTCGGGATCACTTTCGTTTCTTCGCTTTCTGGCTTCGACTGAAGATGCGTCGTAAATAAACATTTGCTGTGCACGAACGACAGAGAAAACGCCTCACTGGGATTTATCGGGCAGTGCTTTTCGTGGGAGTCTTGGTCCTGAGCCGTGATCACAGCAGAGCACTTTTCACAATTATACCACAGCACAGCGGCTTTCTTGGAGGACGACTTCGGCGGCATTTTGCCTATTTTTTAAACGGGAAACAAGAAAAATGCAAAAATCACAAGAACACGCCGCTGGACCCCAACTGTCATGGGAGAGACTTTCGTTAAATTTTGAGTTGACGTAACCACGGTGACGAGAGGTAAACAAAAGTGGTTCAGAAATTAATGTAGTCATGGATTGGGCGGAGGACCTTAAATTATCCTTAAAAAAAGTAATTCCGGAATATGCTGAGTGTAATATTTTAAATACTGATCGTTCTAACTTTGTAGAGCGCTATGAAGAAATCCCGTCGAGCGGAAACTTCTTCCAGCAGTCCGCAGCAAAGTCTGCAAGAATCGCTTGATTTGGACCTGGACCTCAGCATCGAAGGCACGGAGGACACATCTTCAAAACTCCCTCCAAAGAGGCACATCTCCGGCGGTTGGGCAGACAGTGGAAATAAATCAGCACAGTAACTCGTATTTGCTGTTATAATAAAATTACGATTTAGCACATTTCCCTTTAGATTCAAAGGAAAGCCGCGGACTATGTTTGGCGAGTATGAAAACACCCAGAAGATTTAGTCAAAATAAATTATAAGCGCGTTTTTCAGTGAGCAGTTCAGTCCACAGTCCAAATCTACGGAGAGCACTATAGACGATATACCCATTATCCCCGATTTGGACGATATTCAAGACGAATTCATAATGAATGAAATTGTGGAGCCACCTTCGTAAGAATCCTCATTTAACCCAATGCAGTTTAACAAATGCACTTTGTTTCATGCCGGAAAAAAAACCACTACAAGTCAGAAAATTGTGGTACGATTTGCACAATTTCGAATATACAGCTCAATCGGGAAATACCTCGACAATTGCTCAGTTTGGCGCACGCTGTTGATAATTAAATCATTAGTCAAAGGGTTAGCTACAAATAATTCTTCATAATAGATAAAATTCGATGCACGTACGTAAAGCGTGAATTCTTTTCGAGCGCATAGTTAAAGTCATGTCCACATAATATCTTTGGAAAAAAAAGTAATAGTTTTAACCAAATTTGTGTATCTTCAAGATAATGTAGATGTTTACTTTCATAAACACATTAGATGAACATTTTTGTCAAAAGCATTTTACAATCCAGATTAATCAAGTGCATTCGTTAAACCATTATTATTATTATTTTCATTATAATTAACTAACTTTATTCCTGCAGTGTCTCCGCAAATCGTGTGGTCACATTTAAAGAACTCAACTCCGATCTACTCAAACAGAACGCATTTTCTTCTTTCGAAGATGTGGACTTGAGTATTCTAACAAAATTCTTACAACCTCAGGTGGCACTAGAAGAACCAGATGAAAGCTGGGAATGGGAAAAAATCTTCACCGAAGTTACAGCTGAAATTCATTCACAAAAACCGCAAAATCAACAACCAGAAGAAATTGTACCTCCAACTTTATCATAAAATTAAAATATATAAAATACTTAATACTGCAGAAACAATAAAGCGATTTTGAGACCAACTTTGGAGTTAATTTATTATATAAATGCTTAGAAACTAATCATTTTCATATCGAATATCCTCATTTTCCACAAGGATACTAGCAGTACCCTGAATTTTTGCATGCTTCGGAACAAGCCCATCTTCATCGACCAGTTCCAAAATATCACAAATAAGAGGAGACTCTACAACTAAAATGTACTGACATGTTTTTGGTTCGAGGAGGTACATGGACACTGTAGCAGGGCTTGGGGCATTTTCGAAACACTTCAATTTAACTTCGGTTTGCCTTTGCGCCCCTGTTTTGTCGCATACTGTGCCGCCCTGATAGAAGTGAGAAATTTCGCTCCGAACCTCTTTTGCCTTTGGTCTTTTCTCAGAATTCTTTTTGAGCCACTCCTTGTGTAAGGACTCATCAAATAATCCCAGGAGCAGAGAAACTTCTCCAGTGTGGTCCTTGTGTACTTGGCGGACGTGCTTTCCGTAACAGAATTCATATTTCCACCAGCCAGTTCCCTGTAAAGATTAGTAAAAATATAAATAAATGAATAGAGACGATTTTCAAGAAAATAAAGAAACTACATTGAAAAGTGGCTAACAAAGTTTTGTTTTTTCTCAAAACTTTGGCGTTTTCCGAAATCATAATTTTCAAATTTGCCATCTGTAGAAAATACATATTAAAATAATTATCTCTTGATTTCATATGACCTGTTTGAGCCGAGCACATTAAAAATATATGGAGAAAGTAATGAGATCAGCAAAAAACCCTAAAGACTTACTTTTCACCTCACATTTGGAGAAAGAATTTAAGAAAAAAAGCTACTTACCCCTTTCAAACAGTTCTTTCCAGCAAGGAACTCATTTACAGGTGTAGTATCTTTGACTATTGCGCTTGTAGAAATCTTCTCCGCAGGAACTTCAGGTGATTCAGATTCTGTTATATCTAAATTGGCCAACTGTTCGCCCAGCTCCGCGTGTATAATATCCATGCGAACTGTTCCGTCCTGTAGGTTCAAAATCGCGTTATTCAAAATAAAATTGCAACAGCAGTATACAGAAGGACCTGAGGGTGGATAATACGCAAACTTTAATAGTTGTGTACTCTCCACCCTCCAAGACACCCTTCTAAGAAAGCAGAATGAAAAACAAAACATAACAAAACAAAAACAAACCTTAGGATCTACTTTTAGGATAGCTATGCTCTCCTTCGGCTTGTAAACCTATCAAATGTAAACAATCAGACAAGCATAGTTTTTGAAAACTGCAGAATTTCCTTGTGTCCATGTAATTGATAAGTGGGTGCAATTAAACCCAACCAACACATGCACATAAGAAAATTCTTAAGAAAATAAAGGCCTCAGAACATGGGACGATAGGAGTTAATTTTTACCGGACTCGTATTGTATCGAAACTTCAAGTTGTCGACTTCGTTTTGCAGCAAGCTCAGTGGTTTTTCGGGAGCCCCACCCAGAGGAGAACAACTTATAATGCTCTCCGTTGAGTCGTCGGGCACAAACCCGGGATGCATACAAAGTGCTGCGGTAAGAATGATGACTTCATAGTTGCACGTTGAAACTTCTTTCAGGGAATAGATTTCATTTTTCCCGTGCGGATAGCAAACGTATCGCAGCCTAGTTACACGTGGCTCGTTGTTGATGTCGCAGAGTGTGCCACCGGACATTTCCATCTCTAGGTAGGGGTACTTAACGTTATCGATTTTAGTTATCGGAAACTTGCGGCCCTTCTCCTGGGCCTCGTGCAACTGCTGGCTCAAGATTTCCGTCTTGATATCATCCCACTTTCCCAGGAAATACTCCTGGACTTTTACGCTTTTACCTAAAATTTGATTTTCTAAAATACATTCACAAGTCCTTGAAATTCAAATACCATCCCGTTCCTCGTGATACTGCTTGACGTGGTATCCGTGGCAGACTTCGTACGCCCAGTAGGCCTCTATGCGGTAGGAGCAGCTCGATGGCGAGAAAATTGGAGAGATAAAGTGCAAAGGGGCTGAAATAGTAAATTTTTAAAAAAACACCAAATCAAGGCAGTGTAGTCGCATTTTACATAAGCCGGTCTCTATCGATTTTTCATTTTCCGACTTGCTTAGGGTCTGGGGGATCCTGCAGGTGTACCTCTCATCTTCATGAGTTGTTATCACCATAGATTCATATTTCTCCTCCTCCTACGCAAACATTAAGTAAACAACACCTCACCAAATTTCAAATTGCTTAAATTGCTTACGAAAGCCATATCAATGGAGCCGGGCCAATCAATTTTGTAGAGCACCGTGTCGTCGAATCCTTTCGACTCATAGTTTAATGAAAACACCGACGCAAAGAAACAAGCGAACCCGACGAGTGCATGTACTTGCGGTCCCATAGCGAAAGAACAATTCGCCTAATTTTTGCCTAAAAACATTTGTTTTCAGCTGATTGGCTGGGCAACTTCTCCTCAACTGGGTTGGCCTTTTTCGTTTGACTTTTATTTTGGTTGTCAGAAATTTTCTGTTCGGCTTGGCATACTCCGCACGCTTGAGATTTTAAAAATGTGAAAAAGTGCGAATGGTTAGAACACTGGTGTAAAGTTTAATGTTTGTGTGATGTGAAAGCGGAAGTCGAACTCTAAGGAAATTTTTTTGCTTTTCTGTAATAATATGCACTGTTTCTGCCCTTGCACTTGTATTAATTTAACATAAAAAGCCTTGGATAATAGATTATCTATCTATGCAACGATTTTATTTGCGACCTTGTTGACCACCATCTCATTCATTAATCGGTGTTGTTTAAAAAATTCATCATCGTTCGTTTTATTTAATTAAGGGGAGCGGGAAACCATATAAGGAGGTAAGGAGAAAGAAGTCAGATGAATGAATTTAAATTTTAAGAATATTTTACTCACCTTTTAATGTATGTACATTTGGTAATTTTTTGAAACAGTTTCAGACTGAAATCTCGAAGTTATTAATTTTTTTGACACGTCTTCTTCTCAATTTGCTGAGTGTATTCTTTCTGGTGTTCGTAATTTCCACTGGAAATTAATAAAATAGTTTTTGTACGTTATTAATACGTTTTGTAAAAATATTAACTAATCTGTGATTCAAAAAGTTGAAAGCTAAATATTCTTCGTTTTTCTTGATGGCCACTTTATAGAATTAAATACATTTAGCCTTTGGGAAACTGAAAAACTCAAGTACATAATCAATGATGAAAATTGATTACCGACTAATTAGTGATTTAAGAACCTAAGTATACTGTTGAGATACTTTGCTGAACGTTCTTAAAAGAAAAGTTTGACCTTTTTAACGCCCTAATATGATTGCTTCCCGGCATACGTAATTTAGAAGTCGGTTAGGATGTTACTAAAATTTGTAAATGTAAATGTGATATGATATAACATACTCGTTTAAACAACAACAAAATGTTACTCAATATTTTATTAATTTCGTAGATCTTCCCAGGGCTGACGAAATTTTGCAGTTAGGACCATAGGTCCCATTATCCGTTCACCATTGTTGGCCTTTGACCTCGAAAGGGACTGGTACGTCGAAGGTGCCGCTGGACATAAGATTAGAAGCCCTATCAATCGGAAAAACCCTTAAGGATATTTTTAATATCCTCATGCCTTTAGTAAAAAATAGTAATTGTTTTTTCCCAAGACCTGCCGTTATGTACATGGCTCTCTTATTGATACCAGCTGGATTCTAAATCAAAGAGCAGCACGCTACCCCCTCATTGGGGATCTTAATATGTTATATGAAATCTATATTAATCAAACTATTTTAAACGTATTCCAAATTTTTTTCTTTACCAGTCTTTTACTATACAAATTAGTACTCTATGTAGATATGCGAACGTGGAGTTGATTTTTGAAATTTATTCTGCCTTGACTTGAACACAGCCCTAAAGAAATCGACTGTTATCAAACATCATTTTTATTACAATAATCTGTATTTCTCATTAAACCTCTCCTAGAAACACACTCTGAATTCCTTATCGAATTTACTTTTCTGAATGATTTCTAATTAGTTTAATTTTAATTGTTTTCTTCAGGTGTTGTTCTAAGGAGTAGACGTAATGGGGCTTTTCGTTTTGTTTTTAAATACTCAATACTTAGTCTTGTTTGGAGTAAATCAATAAAATATACGCCAATGCTTTTCTTTTTCGCGTCGGGGGTCATCATGGGTGATTGCCACAGCTCGCTCTTATTACTATTCCTAAAAAAAATATCCCGGGTTTATGGTGTGTGCAAAGCTCCAACATGCCATTGTCTGGCAGAACCTACAGACCATCAGTCTTTCTTTCCGCCGAAAAGCATGGGAGGTGTGCTCGACGCGACAATTGCTTTTAATTGAATTACCTCACAATCAGATTGTGTTAAGAAGTCGTTAAATCTGATGCGACTGAGTACAATTTACTCGTTATAGTACGCAGTTCCATACGAAAACGAAAACAGAAAGGTTGCGTTACGAGCGATATGCAGCAATTAGCAAACTGTCGGGCATTCAAAATATCTCGGTAGAGCGCTCTTCTCTTCTATACTTGGACTTCCTGTAAGCAATTTAAGTTCAACCAGTTTACTAACTTGACACAACTTTCTTTGTGAAATGTGAGCGATCAGTGTTGTTTTTTGGTGGTCTTGATTTCCGGAATTAAGACAATTTTCGCACGCCATTGAATTACTTAATCGAATAATCTCCTTAAGTAGACAGCGGTGTTTGGCTCCAACTTATGCTAGACTAGAATGAATGCGAAAAGTTCTTAAGTATATAAACAGCATCTGAGAAGCAGGGCTCTAAGTGTTGCTTTTCCGCCGTTAGAGTGTGTCGATCACTAGCGAATCTATAGCTATCGGCCGGAATAGCTTTCAGATTTGGAATAATATCGCGTGAAATAAATAGTGATAGGAGCAACATTTAATCAGCGAAATGATCTTCCAGACTGATGTTGCTCTTCGTGCAATAATGGGATTAGTGCTTCTCATCAGCTACGCACAAGCGGATGACTTGCAGAATCCTAAGCTTTCATTGACTATCGCAGCACGCACAAGACTTCTACAAGTGTCTTGGACCAACGCTCGGCCCAACGTGGACGACACTATTCTGATAACAAACCAAGAGCCAGGCAAATTTGAGAAGATTCGATTTAGTGGTAGCGTAAATCCACAAGGTCAACTGTCTGTTGTACCTTTGAATGACGATACCTCCAATTACTGGATTTGCAATGGTGGAAGTGTTACGATCGTAGGCATGATTAGACCTACTAAAACAGCACAATGGCTCACAACGTCTATTCCATTCGATTTTAACTTATCCAAAAATATCTCAACCCATACGAAGTGCTATGGATTCTGGGCCAGCTACTTGGACTCTGCAGGGAATATCTTAAATACAAATTGTATAAGAGCTTTCCCCACTTGGATGAATGATATGAAATCAGCTATCGGGGGATTTAGATTCAGAGATCTGTTTATACCCGGCACCCATGATTCAGGGTCATACCGACCCGGCTTTGATCCAATGAAAAATGAAACCCTTGTTACCAAGTATGCGTTAACTCAAGACGAAGACATCTACGGACAACTTATGCACGGGGTCAGATACTTAGATATTCGAGTTGGCTTCTATCGCGCATCTAACGAGAAATTCTGGGTGAATCATGGTTTCACACGGCAACGACCACTGCGGGAAGTGCTAGAGCAAATTGTTCAATTTGTTTCGGAAACAAACGAAATCGTCATAGTCGACTTCCAAGAATTTCCTGTTGGTATGTTTTTGTTTTCAAGGCTTAATTGAGCTCAAAATAACAATCAAATAAATTTAATTGAGCAGGCTTTGGGAAGGCGCTTGATATTCATCGCTTGCTTGTTAAGTTCATTCACACTTACCTGGGCGATGTCCTCGTGAGTCCGGCTTTAACTTGGCAAAGTACTTTGCGAGAAATTTGGCATAGTCGCGGCAATGTTATTGTCTCCTATGACAACGGTGCAGTAGTATCAGAATTTGCAGATATGCTATTCAGATCAGTTGAACAGAGATGGGGCAACATACAAAAGCTAAAAGAACTTGAAAAGTTCTTGCGCAGAATGAGCACCTATGATCCAATGTAAGTTTATATTGCTATTAATTTTTATTAAACAAGAAGTAAAAAAATTACAATATTTTTCAGGCGTCTTTCCAGTCGCCCTGTGGCGGATATGGCTGAGCTAACACCGCTGCCCTGGGGCATCATCCTCGATAGGTATAATGGTCTACGAAAACTTGCCGATGATGTTAATGAGCACATCACTAATTTGTACCAAAATGAACTTGGAGAGACAGCAAATATTGTTGCTCTCGATTTCATCAGAGGCACAAGCATTGTGGAAGTTGCACTTGAATGGAATTTGAAAAAAGTTGTTTTAAGATAGATATTTCATCAGTTTCTGCTGTGAAACGATAGTTTTAATTCAATTTTGTAGAACTCTTGAACTGCCCGTTTTATAACTTGTAATTCTGTAATTTAAAAGACAATATTTAATTTACTATTAGTGGTACAAAAATCAGTTATTTTCATTTCCGATGAACCGTTCATTCTTTTTAATGTGATATTTGACTAAAAAGGCATTCGTAGTTTCTGGAACATTTTGAGAAATATAAATATAAGCGTAAGATATTTACTACACCATTGGTAGCGTAAATTAAAACGCATACCCATAATTTTCTGATGTATAGGATAATCTACGAGAAGACTTAGAAATATAAAACATGGATAGTAAGCATTTAAAAAAAAGACATTTAAATCGATAGGGAAAAACAAGTCCAATAACCAAATAAAAATCGAAATATATTCGTAAGCAATGTTAATAAATAATAATAGTAAAAGAACTTGTGACGCATAATACAATAGAGACAGATTCTTGAACAGTAAATCATCATTTCTTCTAAACAAGTGTAATCCAGAGAAATTAATTTGAAAAAGTATTATATACGAGTATATTTAATTATAATTTAAGCACATATAAATAATATTAATATTAATTATTTATCTGTGATTTAAGATCAAAAACTTAACTGTATGAGTATGAGCAATTATGAAATTAGGAACAAACCTAAAGCGCAAGGACTACTATTATTGCTGAAGTATGGACTAATTATATTTAAAAAAGGATATACCCCATGGATCCAAAATAAGTTTTATGGTTAAATTATATTAATTTTACTTACTTGCTCTACTAAAAAGGAAAACAAGTAGGGATTATTTAAATAATTTATTCACATAAAAATTAACAAAGTAAAAAGGCCTTATACAGTATTTAGCAAAAAACTCCATTTATAAAATAAGCGGAATGTTTGAGTTACATTGTGTTCAAAAAGCGTAGTCTTCCCTAACTTCGGTAGATTATTCGAGCCTGATTTAAGCGTGCTCACTTCCCTCAATGAATACTGTGTTAAACATCACTTGGCAGAATTTTTCGATAGCCTTCGAGATTCGGCCAGTGATTTTTGGTCGGTTCGTCCACTTAATGCACAATAAGTAGACTGGGATTCCAGCTAAAGTTATACCCACCCCAATGGCAAGATTTAGAGGCTGTTTAATACTGGGTATTAGAACGAGAATAACACAACAAACAATAAAAATAATTGGTAATGCTATGTTAACTTTAATTGGTCGCGGAAGATCTGGTCTTGTGCGTCGCAGCCATAAAAGGCCGGCTATGCTGGCAGCAACCGAAAGCCATAGAATCTGACTAAAATAGTTAATCAGGAGATAGACGTCGGCTGTGAGTAGCATCACAAGAGAGATGAGACACTGAAAGGGTTTCAAGTTAATGTTATTGACCCCCAAATAGAACGAAGTCTTACCGAGACTATGAGTGAAGGTATAGGCGTCTGATGTTTGACATGGAAAAGAGTAAAGAAAGTCGGCAAATGTCCTTCCTGGGCGCCTGTTGCAAACAATCTCGCTGAAGTAAAAATAACTCCATTGACACCGCCAAAGGTGCTTAGGGCGACAAATACTGGCACACACCATGCGAGGGGTCCAAACATGCGGTTTCCGAAAGTCACGGCTACTGCTAACGAGCTCAACATCTCGCTCCTTGAGACAACTGCAAAGTAGGCCAGGTTAACGAGGACGTATATCCCTGTCACGAGTGGCATCGCAATCCAAATTGCCCGAGGAAGATTTCTGAAAGAAGGAAATTTATAAGGAATGCGATTCATTGGAAACTTCGTCCCTGGAGCAAGGCCATTTGCTTAATCAAAGCACTTATCATCGTCCAAGGCATTCAATTACGACAAAATCCACCCCCGCCAGGACAGTCGAGTTCTAGCAACAAGTGAAATTGTATTTGTTCTTTTAGCTCTCCACCGAAGAGCCACTCCCCGGCATCTCCTCATTCATCCTTAGGATAAGTAGGATAAGAAAGACGACTGACGGGAACATTAGAAAAGCAAATGAGGGTGATGTGGGCGAAAGAAATCGAAAAGAAAAGCCATTTCGTAGAAAGATAAAGAATTATATGCGGTTTTCATTGACCCGCGTTAACCACTTTGGAATTTCGCTACTACATTATACATAAGAGTTCAACTTACTTGTAGGGATCCTGCAGCTCTTCAGTGACGAAATTTAAATAGTTCCACCCACCGAATGCAAAGAGGCCTGAGTAAAATGCAAATCCAATATTCGGTAGGTCATAGGATCCGTCCCACATGTTGTCGAAATTGCTCAAATTGCCTGCACCCATTGAATACAATCCTGCTAAAATGATTAACACCAATGCAATCAATTTCGCTGCAGTGAAGACGTCTTGAATCTTCATGGACCATTTTACCGACATACAGTTAATACCAGTTAAAAAACCTGAAATCAAGAAAATGTATTGCGATTTTTGATATGGTAAATTTTTAAATCTCTCTGCAAACAACAAACCAAGCTTAACGCGTTTTACTCTCACTTAGAGCCAAATCAACAGTTTTTCGAATAATTTTATCGCATCGTGAAATTAAATTGAATTTTGTTCAATAAGGCACCATTCAATTAATTCTTTACTCAACAATATTGGAAAACGAAAACACCTAAAGAGTCACACGTTATGCGTTGGCTGCAGTAAAGGGCCGAATTTTCACGTATTTATTCTAAATACTGGCTGAAATATTAATTTACAAAATCTTAATTTGCAATTTAAGAAATTAGAATTAGAGATTAAAGCTGTCATTACATTTTCAGAAATTCTTATCTATTTTGGTTGGTTTCAACCGCATTATGGAGAATATAAAATGAGAGCTAAGTTTATAGAAATTCTCACTTTATTAATGTGAAATAATGAACACATTAACTCTTGCGGTTAAAACTATAATTACAAAAATAACACAAAAATATAAGTTAACAGCAGGCAGTGCCTACATGCATAATTATATTTATGTAAAAAACTAAAAATCATACAGCCTTCTGAATTAGGTTGTACTTATTTGTTGTCAGTACAATAAATTAAACCTTATTCCTAAGTATATTTCATGAACATTTTATATTTATCACGTGCCAAAGACTGATGAGGAAATTTAATGTTCTCATATACTAATCAAAAAAGTTCTGATTCACCAGTGCAGGAGGTAGTGCAAGCTGACCCTCTACGACCAGAATAAATTGTTAACATTCAGTTTGTGTTGAATCATTAGATAACTCGACACATGTTATCAATCTACCAATTCAATTTTCATACCATACCTGCAGATATCTCTAGTGGAAAATAAATTTAGTTTTGATTCTGAATAAGTTCTGGATTTATACTGATAAACTAAGCAATATGAGAATAGAACTTATTCAAATTGTCTTTCAACCTGAATTCGCAAACGGCTAGTAAATCAATTTGAACATATTAGTACTTAGTACTTTTTAACCAAATTCTATTTTAGGTCCGTTGTCGGTGTTGTCATACTGATAATAAAGGACCAAATTTAATTTTAATCTCATCTCACTCGACTATATCTTTTATACATTTACATATAATACTTTACAATACAAGCAATAACAACTAAATTTGTTTTCTTTGCCTTTTATGGAATTATTGTTACAATTAAAGTACAGTTGAATTTCAAAATTATTTTTGCTTAAAATGTATCGCAACTTAATTTTTTCTAAATTTATCATACTGTAGGATTACTATTATTCCTAATTTGGCACACTCACAATCAGTTCAATTCAGTTTCGACACATCAAATTCTATAGATAAAAAGTAGCCTTCATCAAAAATAAATCCAAAATCTCATCGCCGTAAAATTACCTGCGCCATTGAATTGAATATGGTTAAATAAAACTAAATTAGTCAACCGTGACTTCATTTTACACGGAAGAGTTTCTACAGAGAAGAATTCAATCAGTTCATTGTTACTGCTATCGATTTTGTTTGCGTATATAATGACATTAATTAGAATCGTGTAAGGTTCTGGTTTTATGAAATACTAGCTGGGTTACCCGGTTTCACCCGGTGTACGAATGTTTTGGCCGCGCATCGTATTGGGTCCGTCATCTTTATTCTCAAATTTTGTACATAGATCCGCAATAAGGACAACTAAAAACCCCCAAACACCAATTTTCCTGCCAATCCCTTGATATTTTCAATTTTAGGGCGCCATCTTGGATCTGCCAAATTTCAAACTCGCAAAAATAGTAACCTATATGTTGGACCGGAATATGTAGTACCTAACTTAAAAAATGAATATGATCGAATCCACCGTCTAAGCGTTATGGCTTGTCCAGTTTTATCCCGTGTACAAAAATTTTGGGTGCTATATTGGTTCCGCCATTTTGAATTTCCAAGTTTCGAACATTATATTCGCAATTAGAATATCTAAAAACCCCTAAATACCAATTTTCACGCCAATCCCTTACTATTTAACATTTTTGGCCACCGTCTTGGTTCCGTCATTTTGAAATTAGAGAATAAAATGCAGCCTATACATATGCTTGGCCGCAGTATGAAGGATATTCACCCCAAAAATAAATATAGTCCGATCCAATATTCAGGCGTTATGGGTTACCCGGTTTCACCCAGTGTACACAAATTTGCGTCACCGTGTAGGGTCCGCCATTTTGAATTTCCAGACTTTGATAGTAAATCCGAAATTACCTCAAAATATCCATAGTACTACTTTTCATTTAAATTCCCTGAAGTTCGAAAATTAGTGTACGCCATATTGAATCCGCCACCTCTCACTGCAAATTTCGAACATGGACTCGCAAGAAGGGTATCCAAAAACCCCCAAACACCAATTTTATGGCAATCCCTTCATATTTTCAAATTTTTGCCATCATCTTAGGTCCGCCATTTTGAAATTCGTGAATCAAAAGTAGCCTATATTTTGGGCCCGAATATGTGGTACCTTCACCCAAAAAATGAATAAGCTCGGATTCAGCGCCTAGGCGTGATGGGCTACTCAGTTTCGCCCGATTTACCAAAATTTTGGTCGCCATATTGAATCCGCCATCTTGAATTTCCAAATTTAGAAAATAGATTCGCAATAAGGACGACTAAAAACCCCCAAATATCAAGTTTCATGGAAATCGCTTGATATTTTCAATTTATAACCGCCATCTTGGATTCGCCATTTCGAAAAACATGAATAAAAAGAAGCCCATATGTTGGGCCGGAATATGTAGTACCTATATCCAAAAAATGAAAATGATTGGATCCACCGTTTAGGCGTGATGGATTACCTGGTGTCCAGAAATTTTAGTCGTCATATTGAATCCGCCATTTTCAAATTCAAAATTTCGAACGTAGATTCACAATAAGGACATTCAAAAGCATCCAAATACCAAGTTTCATGGAAATCGCTTGATATTTTCAATTTCTGGCCGCCACCTTGGGTCCGCCATTTTGAAACTCGCAAATAAAAAGTAGCCTATATGTTGGCCCGGAATATGTAGTACCTTTATCCAAAAAATGAAAATGATTGGATCCACCGTTTAGGCGTGATGGATCACCTGGTGTTCAAACATTTTAGTCGCCATATTGAATCCGCCATTTTGAATTTCCAAATTTCGAACGTAGATTCGCAATGAGAACATCCAGAAGCACCCAAATACAAAGTTTCACAGAAATCGCTTGATATTTTAAATTTCTGGCCGCCATCTTGAGTCCGCCATTTTGAAATTCGCAAATAAAAGTAGTCTATATGTTGGCCCGGAATATGTAGTACCTTTGTCCAAAAAATGAAAATGTTTGGATCCTTCGTTTAGGCGTGATGGATCACCTGGTGTTCAAACATTTTAGTCGCCATATTGAATCCTCCATTTTGAATTTCCAAATTTCGAATGTAGATTCGCAATGAGAACATCCAGAAGCACCCAAATACAAAGTTTCACAGAAATCGCTTGATATTTTAAATTTCTGGCCGCCATCTTGAGTCCGCCATTTTGAAATTCGCAAATAAAAGTAGTCTATATGTTGGCCCGGAATATGTAGTACCTTTGTCCAAAAAATGAAAATGTTTGGATCCACCGTTTAGGCGTGATGGATCACCTGGTGTTCAAACATTTTAGTCGCCATATTGAATCCGCCATTTTGAATTTCCAAATTTCGAACGTAGATTCGCAATAAGAACATCCAAAAGCACCCAAATACCAATTTTCACGGAAATCGCTTGATATTTTCAATTTCTGGCCGCCATCTTGGGTCCGCCATTTTGAAACTCGCGAATAAAAAATAGCCTATATGTTGGGCCGGACTATGTACTAACTTCACCCAAAAAATGAAAATGATTGGATCCACCGTTTAGGCGTGATGGATCACCTGGTGTTCAAACATTTTAGTCGCCATATTGAATCCTCCATTTTGAATTTCCAAATTTCGAACGCAGATCCGCAATGAGAACATCCAGAAGCACCCAAATACCAATTTTCATGGAAATCGCTTGATATTTTCAATTTCTGGCCGCCATCTTGGGTCCGCCATTTTGAAACTCGCGAATAAAAATTAGCCTATATGTTGGGCCGGACTATGTAGTACCTTCACCCAAAAAATGAAAATGATCGGACTCGTCGTTTAGGCGTGATTGAGCAACAAACAAACAAACAAACAAACAAACAAACAAACAAACAAACAAATAAACAAACAAACAAACAAACAAACCAACTTTCGATTTTATATATATACATGATACATGATTATGAACAGTATATTTAGCATAATATATTCACAATGTACATATACATATGTATATTTCTAGAAATGAAAACCTAGAGGATTAAAAATTATTTCCAAATTGTTCTACTTGCGAATATGTAGGCTTAAAGGTATTCTTTGTCGCCCTGCAGACATCGAAACAATTAAAACTCATATTTGATATTAACCCCTATTTTTCTATTTAAATGATATATTACTAAACAGCGCACAAAATGTACCTTGATTTATTTCGGATTACGCGATATTATTCTATCATTGACTTCCGGGATAAAACTCATTATTCTTTGTTTTAGAAAGCCAAGATGGAAAGATTGAAATGTAAAGCACTACTTGGCTATCAATTTCACAGAAAAAGCAAGAGCTGGGATCTTTATGGCAAAGCAAATTGAAAAATCGCTAAAAAATCAGACAAGTAATTTGAAACCCACTCAAAAATAAAGAAAGAAATAATTTTTATTACATTTTTATCTCAACGGATATTTATTTTTCGACAAAATTTGCATTTTTTCTAGGAACCAGATAGAGTTAAAGATTCAGATGTTGACTTCAGTTTATATCAGCTATAAACTGCACTTCTATGCAAAACATTAGCACCATTCAACTGCTTTTAATATATTGAAGCTTAGTATCTACCATTGTTAATTGGAAATTTTAGGTACAATGCTAATTAATACGCTATTCTATTAATCTGTTGGTTCTATACTCTCTAATAAGAGAATAATTAATTTTCATGTGTATACTTTTTGCAGACAAGCGAAACATTTTTGGCACATACATAAATCATTTCATCATTTCATTCATTATTCACAATTTCTTTGAATTTGAATTCTTTTTGACGCAATATAATCATTTTTTGCTTCGTTCTTCCAACACTTATGCATATAAGTATAAAATAAACCACCAAAGGTTCCAGGACAAGAGCTTTTTGAACGGCAGTAATAATTTTAATATAAATCTTCGACTTGCATGATTAATTCCGATTTATGTGTGAATTGAAAACCCGCATAAATCGAATAATGCCTAAGCACTACAACTGAAAAGTTAAAAATCCACTTTCTTCATATTAGTAGGTCTGTTCATTGAGCTCTGATATCGATCAAATGAGATCCAAGTAGGTAATTTAGATCAACTTTCATATAATTATCAGATTCGAAGAAATCAAAGAAGATTAGAAGCAGGAAATCCAACTCGATTGTTTAAAGTGATCAAGTGTAAATTTTAACAGTGACTTGCATACAATTTTTACTTTGTTGCTTGAAAACCAACTTTTTAAATTTAAATAAACATTTAATATATTATCGAAAGGCATCATTTAATTAGATGCACACAAATTCATAATCGAAAAAAACCAAAAAATATAGAATATATGTTATGTATTTCATTCATTTTCAGAAAACGAGTCTAATTGATTGAAATGATATCCTTTAATAATTTTTTTTTAGTTGTTCTTACAGTGATCCGAAGAATATCGTCATTAGTTTAGTTAATTTAAAATTAAATATCGAGAAAAAACCTATAACTTATTTCAACTTATTAAACTTACTAAAGAATATATTTTTCTTGTCCGAACGAAAGTAAGAGAAAACGAATCTTAACAGACGCAATATTGAGTGATGGGTTACTGTTTCTCATTAAGCATGCGTGAAAATAATTGGCGTAATTGCAATCGCGGTTACTCAATTTCCCTCTGGGTCATGTACATATGCTACGCACACTATCGATTCTTTAATCGAATTAATTTTAGAAACTACATCTGGGGGAGAGTCTGGTTCTATAGGAAAGTAATCCCGCAATTTAATTTAATTTTCCTGAGGTATCTGATTTTATTCAAACGCCACTAAAAACCAACCCCCAACCAGGCAAATAGGAGCCTCGTAACATAGCAAAACCAAAGCAAATAGAAACGGTGCAAGCACATAATCATAAAAACGTTATCGGTGAAAGTGTTATGTGTTAGGTGGCATTATTATTAAGCGTTCTTCCCTTTTACCTTAATTTTTAATTTGCTGCCACTGGTTGGAGCTGCAGGAAATACAGCAAGTAATTTAGGTGAGAATTGTGAAACGGTTGGGAAAGTAAGAAAATTAACTTTACATAAACGTAGTTCTATAGATACGTTAAAATTGGCACTTAAGAACATAACGATTTCGAGGATATATTTCACTTCGATTACTAAATGATAATGGGTGTTACGAATTTACTTTCCATTTCATAGGGAACCCACCAGAGCTCGAAATAAATTAAGTTATTATAATTTTTCTAATTTTAAAACCATAAGTTAGCTATGAGCAGCAAATCATTAGGATTGGCTTATTTATTTCATTTTCCGCCCCATGGAACAATATTTATATCATTGTTATCCCACATACCAGCATATTCTAATTTAAAATAATTGTTTAAAGTTAATTGGGAAATACTTACATAAGCACACAGCCGCCAACAGCTTCACGGCGAGGTCAGGTGGGGAGCAATCCTCGAAAAATGGTTTTGCTGCGTACTGAGCAAAGGTTAACGCAACAATTGTCTACAGAAAACGATATGAAATAAAAACGAAGAAAAAAACGATTAGTTAGCGACAAGCATAGCGACAATTAAGAAAATATGGTGCAATTAACACGACAAATTTAGTCCAGAGACAATTTTTCAAGATATGAACGACAAATTGGATTACTCCTCCAATTCGTTTTTGAGAAAGAATTAAATACTAGTTGAAATGCCGTTCAAATTAACTTCTTAAAGACGGCACTATAAACGCCGAGGAGTACGAGAAAAAACAATCTTCTTTTAGCATTCGTTTCACATTAAACTTTATCTTTTATCAAAAAAATGTTGACCTCATACTCAACTGGAATGTCAGTCATCGGAAAAGCATTCTAGTTTGAATTGGTTTTATGATTTATTTTTTATTTCATCACAAATGTTTCTCATTCCACACTAGATAGTAGATATGTATATTCTATGTGGAATTATCTATTGCCTAACTCTTTTTTTTGTGGTCAACTGGAGCACAAGATTTGATAGTTTAAAAAATATTTATTATATATTTTCACCAGCTCGATTTATTTGGTGTGCTATTAAAAAAATTACAGAGGCGCATAATTTCACCTCTATTTGTAAGATTCTCCTGTGACTGCATTAAGATACCTTGAAAATGTAACCGATAAACTTGGGTCAATCTACGTCAGTAAAAAGTAACCTGAGTTTACTTCACATTTATTCATTAAATTTTAGTCACACCCATTTGTGAAGAATAAATCGAAGTTCTTAGAAAAATTCTACTTCTATATAAAGACAATCATCGTTATCTACCTTTTTCACATCAATCAGTAACTACCTCGGCCTTGTCGTTGCATATGAATGAGCATTCAGGGATTGTATACCTTTTCAAACTTTCAAATTAAACAAAAACTGAGAGCATTTTTAACTGCTGGCATTAGACACCAAGCCCAAATAATGTAAAATAAAATATAAGTAACTCTTTATAAAATTTCTGATTTTCTTATCATAGAACATCGGGATACCTACACGGGTAAAAACAAGCCTGCATTATTGCGCGTAACGTAATAATTTAAAACACAATTATGTATGGTACTTCTAAAATAATTTGCACGCAGACAAGTACGCATTCATGCTTTAAAATAATAAATAAAGTTTCTTGAAACTATAACTGTGTACTTACTGTTGAGGTAATTATGTAGTACGCATATTGAGTTCTAATTAATTAACGCATTAATTTAAAGCAAATATCACATGTTAATAATGATTTTAACTTTCCCTACAATAAATGGAAAAAATAGAATGAAAGTGTAAATTTCTACGAATTATAAATAAAATGGTCGCTGATTTTGAGAATTGAAACTAGCTTTTCCAAAATGACGTCTTCTTAAAAGTGATTTTTCAGAAATTTTAATTCTGGAAATTCAACAAAAACTATTATATTTGCCTTAAGACAAAATTAGTGTTCCTATTAGTTTTTAAAATTCGGAAGGTATGTATGTGAATGGATTGTAAACTTAAGCCAAATACATATAATATTATTTATATTGTTTCGAAAGAATAAGTGTCCTAGAAAAGTATGCAATAATTCACTGTGGGGGAAGTTTAAATTCGGCGCGAAAACTGGACTTCAATTGGTTTCATCTTACCTGAGTTGTTGGTCGAATAATCAAGAGTGCGACCCAAAGTCGCAAGAAAGCAACAAGTGGTCCAAACGCGACGAAAAGGTAAGCGTAATCTCCTCCAGATCGCGTAATGCAAGTGCCGAGTTCCGCGTAACACAGGGCCCCAATCGTCGAAAGAATTCCGCATGCCGCCCAAATGACCAGCGACGTTCCCACCGACCTTAAAACCGAAAGATGAGAAATTCAGCGACTCGATTTCCATCGGGTCACCGCCCATAAATCGGCACATGTCAGCTACTTACTCAGTGTAGAAGAAGACGCCGGTAGGCGATATGAAAATCCCTGATCCAATTATGGTACCCACGATGATCGCGACGCCGTTTATGAGGGTTATTTTCCGCTTAAGTACGATTTTGCTAGTGTCGCGATCCTCACCTTCATGCTGAGGTGTGTCCGGCGCGAAGCCGTTACCTTGCCTGCCGGCGCACTCACTGACCATCGAACTTGCACTCATCTGCACAATTCCAGGAAGAGTCCCGTCGTCCCGGGCAAATTCGTTAAGTCGAGGAGATCACTTTTGCATTGCCACCAACTAGTTCACAGGTAAATTTGCATATAAAATCACACCACGGAGGACGAGTCCTTGTTTAAATAAAGCAAATCCAAGGACTTCGTTGCAGAAACCCGGTTACACTTTTACCAACTCACGTGTAAAACACCAATTCGAGGAAGTCACTCATCAGACCACGGAACACGACTCCAGCCATTTATCGACTGAGCCTGAGTTCACCCAACTCCAAGCGGTTCCGACTCCAAGTCCGAGCTTTGAGCTTTTCCTAGCAACCGACCCCCGGGGGGATGAGTGAGTGCTGAGTGAATTCTTGGAGTTTGGTTTTACCACCGAGCCAGTCCACGAAATGGCTCCTGTTGCCGTTTCCCTCCGGACCAAAGCAGACTTCCAGCCAGGTGTAGCGGCGTTTCACTCGCCCTTGTTGTTATATAGCGCTCCGCGGACGGATGCAGGTGCGACTGTACCTTTCCTTCCAACTGCACCACACATCCTGCACATGCAGTCATATGCTAATTTGCAGTGCCTACCTTCGTTGGAAATAAAATGAAGGTACGCCGAGTTCAGAAATGTTCTCCCACTATTGCGTCAGCACACCGGGAAGCCCCCTTGCGAAGTCCAGAATGAGCTTTTGCCTATCCAGAGTTGCCAGTAATTCCAGCAAAATGGTTTTCCCAAAAGTTTTATCAAGGTGGGTATAGTATCTATTAAAAAGAAAACATAAATTAAAATAAAAATTTAAAAAAGAAACGCTTTTTATTATAACAAATTTGCAAAAAGTGGTTAAAATTGTAAATTCAAAATTGCAAAATCATTAAAGATTAATAATTGAACAACATTTCAAGGCTCTACATAGCTTTATCTGAACATGCTTAAAACTCGATTTAAAATTTTGAACTTATTCACAGGCAGACCGACACCACGATCAAATGAAATAAAAGTGTTTAGAATCAGTTCATATATACATATATATGTATGTACGCGAAAGATTTTTGGCGATCTCTACCTTTCTTCGTAATAAAATTTAGGAATAACAGGGAAAATTTGGAAATTAGAAGGATATGTATAATTAAGTTGACATGGAACATTTATTTTTTTTAAATAATTTTCAAAAGGAAACTGCTTCTCATATTTTACCCCAGAATTAAAAATGTTTCCAGTCAATCCAATCATCCATCCAAATAAACAAAAGTATTTCCAACATATATTTTGAATCCCTACTTACATATGTATGTGCATAATACTGATTCAAAATCCGTTGTATGGTATTATACCTTAGTACGAAATTTCGCTTAAATTAATAGATCTCTAAAAATTGTATATTGGGCCCACTATTTTGAACTTCTGAATTAAAAAGTATATTTGAAATTTGTGTCACCGATTTTTCTCTACATTAAAATTGAAATACCTATTTTCAAGGCAATGAATGGAATTTAAAAATGTTGGCTGCCATAAAAACTCCGTATACCTATGTATTTTTTCTTAAATTGAATAACATTTTTAATTTAAAGAACATATTTTTCAGGGGTCAAATTACAACCGTTGTATACGAAATGAAACCCGTTTTTCTGAATGCTTAACTTTTCAAACAGGGCATACAAGAGATATTAAATTGCCTTAACCAATTAAGCTCAGTTTTGCATATTATTCGCAATTTTTCAAATTCTTTAAAAATAAAAAATTAAGTAAAGGGGTGTCGTGTCGCGGTTCCCAAAAATAAGTACCTGAATTTACAGTCATAGTTTGAACATAAATATATTGATCTGGGTTATATATTATTTATTTTGATTTTATTTAGGTATCATTAATACAAAATTGACATCTTTGTTCAAAATAACACAGGTATGTATGTATGTATATTTTAAAATAATTGACAAAAGTAATTAATATTGCTTGAATATATTGCGTAAAATCACCTCAACACATGCTGAATCACTTCATTGGGAATGCAGGAAGATTACACCTTTCAAAACTAGCTGCCTAACTGCTCGTATTAAAGTTTATTTAATACTCTGCTTCAAGTAGTTATCAGCGACTTCAGCCCATATCTCATCTATTTTCGAGTAATTTTCTTTCCAGAGTGATCCTAGAAGTTCCCAACCATTCTTTTGTGTAACCAAAAGGTACTCATTCTCAGGGTCCAAAGAATGACTATAGGCGCCCAAAACAAGGCTCTGGCAAAGTCGACCAGCCACACATTCCTTCAAGATTTTCGCCTCATTTTCGGGTATGTGTCTGACGGAGGAATATCCGGCGATGACCAAACCGCCAGTGGCCAAATCTTTAGACTGTAACATCATATAAGCCATGGCGATGGCCAACTCAAAGACCAAAGGCGAGTAACAGGTATCGCCGAAATCCAATACCCCGGAAACTCTGAACTCCTTTCCATCCTTCAGTTCCGCGACGAGGATGTTCTGCTCGTTGAAGTCCCCATGAATTATCGATTTTTCAAGGGTTTCCACGTTCGGCAGGACTCTTGATTCAAACGCTTCTATTATTTGCTCAACCATTTCCTTGCGGTCGATGTCTTGAAGAACGTAGAGAAACTCTTTTAGCTTTGGAACAGAAGATAACATCCAGAGGCTTTTATGTGAGTTGTATGCATCGTGTTGAAATTTCTTGATGGGGGAAAAAAGAACAAAGTGATTAAATTGCACAGCTATCGACCGGCGACTGTTTAAATTAGACTTAGAAAGGAAAAGTTCTACGTAATTCAAAGAAGCTCTACAAGACAAAACACCCTCAAGGTTCTATATCAGCTCTTTTAGCTAAGTGCCTTTCTTTAAGTTCATTGAAAATTGGATTTTACAATTGTAAACAGATAGTTAGCAAGCATATCAATAATCACTTGCGTCATTCGAGATTAAATAAATTAAAATAAAAAATTTGTATTGCCCGTATCGGAAAACCCTTCATAAAGGTTACAGGCTAAATTAATGGGTCTTACCTTAAGAGCCACATCAAGCTTAGCTACAAATTCTCCAGCTTGGTAGAAAAGAAAATTGTTTGTTGGCACATTGCAAAAAATATTGTCAGGAATGAACTCCAATAGTCGGACGACATGTTTCGAACCATTAATGGTCTCTAGTGAATAATAATTTCCATAAACGTTCTTCACAGGATTCGGACATGTAATATTTTGATTACCTGAAATCAAGACATAATTTATAGAAGAATTGCAACATTTAAAATAATTTAAAACTATTTTACGTATAAATAACATCAACTGTGTCTGAGCATCAATGAAAGCCAATTTTTTCGAATCAAGGGCATTTAGAATCTTCAATATATACCCATGAGGCCAGCAATTGGTTATCAATGGGTTCTTGATATTTCTAGATTAGAAATTAGAATATTTATGTTATATCACGTGATTATACATTTTGTAAATAAATATTTAGCATATTTTCCAATTTACCTGTCCTCTTTAACAATGTAGTTTCTATCATCGTACGAATTCAATTCCTGAACCTCTCTTGTTGTAATCCCATAAAGTCGCTGAACTAATTTCTCAGCATCTTCAATTGTAGTCTCAGGTTTAATCTTAGCTCCGGGTTTGAGGATACTTCCATTCTCAGCATTCGACACGCTTTCGCTATTATCTTCCTTAGATATTTCAATCATCTCCATGTCTCCAAAAGATTTATAAATTCTCTTCGAGAAGACAGAAATACAAAACTATAATTATCTGATTCCCCAAAGAAACGACCAGCGCGTTCTCGGGCACTGCGCGATGATAACTGATTAGATATCGGATCCGAAAGAGGGTTCAACTTCTACTTCGGGGTATATTTTGTGTTTACTTTTAAAATTGTCGCATCACTACACTCACGGGATGATCTACTTCTTGAAATTCTAAGTACATTATTTTCTGGATCTTCTGATAACTAGCCAAAAATGATTCAGTACACACGCACACCTCTTCGTTCTCAATTATTAATCGCGTTCCTGGGTGGCATTGTGATTTCTTATCTCTCCTTGTCTCAGCCCGAGATAATTTAGCTGGTTATTTCTAAAGACTATCTGGAGGGCTGGAGAAATTGAGTACTAATGCGGCACTTAGGACTTGACTACTTACTAGTCCCTAGCCAACCACTATTCAGCTAGTTTTGTTGAGATCGCAACAAATTCAATCTATGCCCAAGTGAATCTCTGGCAACGAATCTTTCGGGAGGGCAATCAATGGTCAATAGGTTTTCTCGTCAACAAGTACTTTAAAGACAAATAATACTGCTGCTTAGATATTGTACTCAAATAATCCGCGATAAAAACATCTTGAAATCTGCAAAGTTGCGATCAATAATTGGAGTTTTGATATATTGTAATTAGACACACACATATGTACATTGAAAATTAAATTATTTTTTCTAAGCTGCGTATAATTTCTATTCCGCACTCAAGCGGTTTTTTGCCCGCAGATTTATCGTCTTAAGATTTCACACCTTCAGGTGTTAACGAACATCGGTACAAGCAAATATTAAGGAGCCTCATAAAGAAAGTTAGTTCTTAACGGTTTTTTTAGATCTTGCGATGCAAAATTAATTCATAATCAAACACTATTAAAAATATGTGTATCCAATGTTAATAGAATTTGCAATCTAACTAAATACATTTTTCGAATTTTAACTATGTACTCAAAATAAAGGCCGTCAAATTTCATATTATGTAAAGTTTTCTTTCTCTATAATATAAACATTTATTTAACAAATTATTGAAGACAATGGAATGGAATGGAATTTTTGTATTTTTGATATATTACCACAAGAAATATGAGAATTAATCAATCTTAAATTGATTCGCATTAATAATATAATTGAAGATAGGGTCTTACAAATACATATATGCACGGTTGTTTCCAATTCGTTGTTATTTTGATATAAATTAAAGAAAATATGCGAAGTTGAAAATCAAAACGACATGTTAAAGTGATGTACTTGAGAACGCGTAGAGCTTATTTTCGTTCACGTGAATTTTTTTAATCGCATTTTTCTCGAAGCAAATTTTGTTCGATCTTACGAAATTCATAGCTTTTGCTACAAATTGATTTTAAATTGAATTGAATTTTAAATTGAAACGTCTAACCACTATTTGTCTGCAAATGTTTAATTTTAATTAAATAATTTTCTCAGTATGTACTGTAACTTTCAATTTGCTCATTACCTACTCACCTTACAGGCCTAGGTTTTGGCCTTATTCATCGCTACGTGAAGAACCACTATCATATTACACATACTTTAGAATTTCCAAATGATTACTTTGAGTAAATTCAAGGTCTTGTACTTCCTTCTTCAGAATATTTATGCGACATAAATCGGAGAGAAATATGACACCAGAGTCCCAGCCGAATTTTTTTGAATTATTCAGATCAAAATAAAATCATGTATTTCCATTTAATTCAAGTATTATATACTTACTTGCATATGTAAACTGCTAATTTATTTTAAAATTTGATCTGAATAACTACTAATTTCTCCCGATCAAAGCGGAAGTACGTTTCATATTGAATTACGTCTAGAAGTCTTGTAGGAATCACATACGAAATAATCGCCTATTTAATCTGAAACAAGTTTTTCTAACCGGTGAATATGAACAAAAATTATTTGTTTCTAATGTCCACTTTATTAATATCGACATGAATAGATTTTTAGTTTTGTAACTATATGGACCGGGAAGGGTTTAGGGAAAGGAACGATTGTCTTTCAGAATAATTTAGTGTTTGCGTCCGAAATTAACAGAGCTAATCTAACTCCTATTTTATGATTTAAAAACCTTTTTAAAAAAACACTATTGCAGAAATATTAGGTGTCATGTACCATATGTTAAAAGATTTGATTTACTGAAAAATGTTTTATTTCAGTAATGTTTAGATAAAGCTATCGTATTTAATTGATCTTATTTACATTAGTTAGTTAGTTTTCGAGTCATGGCGATTTTTTGGGAGCAACGCTCATTTAATTATGAATTATGACTTATTTTGATTTTACCGACAATGTCTGTCCTTACACTAGTAATATATTATATGTGTATATACATAGATATTCCTTGATTATTGCGAACATCAATTAGGCGAAATATTGCTGAAATTCTTTTTATCCGAATTGGTGTTTAAAAATGATAAGGAATATTACATTAACAGTCAATTGAAATCAAATTTCTAGTCTAACAAAATATGAATTTTTTTGAATTACAAATGGGACTATAGAATATGTATATGACTGGGTTAACATTTAAATTTTTCACATTTTCACTCATATGGAGGTGAACTTGTTAAAGGTTGTATGGTACAGAATAGAACACTGGGTTAGGATTCGCTGCAAGGAACGATAATAAATAAATTAGATGCCCTACGGTTTCGATAGAATGAAAGCAAAATGACTCTACTGTGACTGATTCATTTATTCTTAAACGCAATGTAAATGCCAGTCGGCCTCAAATACATAAGGTAAAGGATTGTAGACGGTGATGGAATAGTTTAAATAAAATTAATTTGGTATACTTTAAAGGCAAACAAAAATTATCACTTTTCGTTCTAACGCTACGTATAAAAATAAATTGTTTCGTTTTGAACTTCATTAAAAGTATTTCCAACAAATGTGAATGTCGCCCTCCCATTGCTTTCAGCTCTAGAAGTTCTGGATGATGATGGATGAGATTCGGTGGCCTTAGTGCTTCGCGGGCCGCTTGCACTGCCTCCTGCTGGTGTTCGAAACACTCTGGGAGTGCTGTCGTCTTCTTTTCTTCAAGAATACTATGTTGCTGTAAGATGGGAGTTCTGTGGCTTCAGACGATGTCGTTCGGGATACTTGGAGGATGCAGCTGTTAAACTCCCCCGCGATTAAGTGAGGAATCCCGTCGCCAAACGCCTGCACTGGGAGCTCATCGGTTATCTGGATGAATTTAATGGAATCGGCCGATGGGAAGAATGATTTTATTTCCTGTTGGTTCTGGGAATCTGGGACTTCCACTTTGCAGTGTCTCCGCTTCAACCGCTCAATTGTTCGCTGTTCTCTGATCCTCTGGACGTCCCATTTCTTTCGTCGCTTTTCGTCCAACTCAAGTTTGGCGTGCCTTTTGAGAAAGACATCGTCAGACAGATTCTCGGTCCCCTCTATACTGTAAAGACCGGTGAACTCTTTTATGGTCCATTTAGGGATCTCCAAGTTCGGCTCCTCTGCACATAGAGCCTCCGCTTCTTCTTTGTTCGTTTCCTCATCAATTTTTTGATCCTCCCACTCTCTGGTTGCGTATAAATCACTGGTTGTCAATGTTCCGTACTTCTTCCTCTTTCGTGACCTTTCTGTCCCCACCTGGGACTGATCCTGGTCCCCAGAGCCGCAGCTGAAGCTGTCTTCTGTATCGTTATGCATCTGAGAATCGCCCTTAATCGCTAGATCTTTCGCCGAAATTGCGGCGTCGTGCTGTATGGGGGTCTGGTGCAGCATCAGCTCATCTTTTAAAGACACCTGCTCCTGCTTGTGGACCCTCTGCAGGATTATTTTACTGATGAATTTTCCGTTGCTTTCGCCGATGATGCTCTCACTGCCCAAATGTGTGTCATCGCAAATTTTGTACTTGCTTTCCTCGTTCGAGGAGCTGGTAACTGGTGACGAGGGCTTCTCGCCTTCTTGGATCATGGGTTCTGTTTCTGCCGGCAAGGAGACCGGTTCGCTCCTCAGTTCCACTTCGCTGGATTTTGGATTGGGCTCTGGACTCTTTGCGTACTTCATCTGGATCCGCCGCTCGACCTTTTCCACGCGGTTCTTGAGGGCCTCATTCTCCTCCTTTAGGCTGGACAGCAACTTGTCCTTAGCCATCAGCTGATCGCTCTGCTCCTGGATGAGGTCCAAGTGAAGTAGGAGCATTGCTTTGAGTTGCTTGTTCTCTTTGAGGAGCGCCAGGATGTCTGTGGCTCCCGCGTTGGCTCGAATGTAGCCGCTATCATTCGAGTGACAGTACACGTGGTCCAGGTTGTATTTATTTTTGCAATTCGAGTCCATTTTATGTGATCAGGGTGGATGTCCAGATGATTCTTTTAGTTTTTGGTAAATCTTACCACATAAACAAATTCATCTGGCAATCAGAAGTTTGACAGACCGACGTGTGGTGAAATCACTAATCAGGTAAATTCACCACGAAAACGATGATGCGAAAGATATTTTATATCCCGGCCTGCACTAAGCCGGCGAAGAAAACACTGACGATCACCGGATTCGCGTTCGTCCAATTCTTCCTTTCACGAGAACAATTCTTGAGATTTCCTCCACCCAACAGAATAGTTAATTTTCTGGAAAAAGCGCTTGTCAACAAGCACACACGGCCTTTTGACACTTCGAAAAAACTTACACATACAAAACTCTTCAACCAACGGCGCAAATTTTCCCTTTTCTTGTGAATGTTGCCAGCAATGCATTGAAATGTAGCTGCACCGGATGTTCTATTTTCGTCTATTCCACCCGTATAACAATTACAACTGTCACTTGTCCGACACCGGCAGTTTACGCGGGTGACTCGTTTTAAATTGAAAGTTAAATCGAAGCGACGGTGCAATGTCTGTCTTTGGCGACGCAACTGACGATATATTAGGAGTCGATCTAAATGAGGCAATAGTAAACTACGATTTGCCGAGCGATGGTGAAGAAGATCGAGATGCTGGCGGTGATGATGAGGAAAAGGCTCCGATTAAAGTGGAACCGAAAAAGCGAGTGGCTCGCAACCCTCGACCGCGGCTCACAATAGAAACCCTCATTGGCAAACGAGGCCTTCACACGGTAGAGGACTATTTCAAAGACATAAAATTTGCGGGAAAGGGACACGAGAAAAAGGATCTCAATGAAGTGATGCGGCGGTTGCAGCATTGGGCCCACCGGATGTACCCGAATTACAACTTCGACGACGTCCTGGCTAACATCGAGCGACTGGGAAAAAAGAAGCAACTCCACGTCCACATGAATCGCTACCGACAAGGCCTGCTTGAGGGAGAATTGCTCCAGCGACACTCGGATGACGAAGGGAACCTGGAAGAGGCGCCGAACGACGAGCCCCTCGACGAGTTTGACGCGCTTCTCGGGGAGCAAATCGCACTGTCGAAATTGGCGCCCCGGACGCCGGCTCATCAGACCTCCTTTTCTTCCAGCTCCATTAACACCCCAAAGTTCACTGGGGCGGATCCATCAACGTCCACACCTCTTCCTCCTCATAATATCGCCCTGCCCGAGGAGCCAGGTGAGGCACCAGCCCCAGTTCCAGCTCCGCCAAGAACCGGGAGCAAACTTACAGCAGAACAAATAGCCAAAATCGCTGAAAATCGCAGACTCGCACAGGAGCGACTCAAGGCAAGAAGGGAGGCGAAAAATACCCTGAACTGATAGATTTTTAAAACAAGTTTACCTATATGCATAATATCTGTCCAATAAACATAAGAATTCAACTACCGCCCCACTTTCATTAGATCAGTAATTTGCTATTAGGGCCCTTATCTTAAAAATAAATTATAAATATTTTAAAAGCGTACCAGTTACCCTTGTGTAGTATCCTCTGATATTAAAATAACTTGGTGTTAAAGTTTCGGATATTTCTATTTATTAGAGATATTTAGAATCTACTATCCTGGTCATCTACCTCTACAGATAATGTAAAATAAACTCTTTATCCATCTCTCCGCCTTCGAATTCTGTTGGCTGGTATTTGATGTAGGTACATATATTTAAAAATCATCACATACTTCTTATTAAAAAGAATTAACATAGTCAATAATTAATTGAGTGTCTTTCACTGAGGGTATCCGCACAGTTTTCGGGGAGTTCACGTACTCTTCGTAAATCCTCAAGCTTTTTTCGCTAACTACTGGAGGACGTACGCTATCGTAGCTGTCCTCGCCGAAGTCGCTTAGTGGACTCAGTATGATGCCTCCAGTTAACTTGTTATTTTTTCGACCAGGCTCCAACGGCTTAGAAGACAATTTCCCAATATGAACGTATTTCTTGTACATGTTCAAGCTGGGCTTGGAAGGCGCTACGATTTTACAGCCATAAATACTCTCCATGTTGGGCAATAATGTCTCAAACGAGAAGGGTTTGTATTTTGAAACCTCTTGCTGTTTGCCCTTCCTGCTATCGCTCATGGAATTAAACTCGTCCTCTGAGGAAGAACCCTCATCCATGCTGGAGCTGAAAACGAAGCGATATTATTTTTATACCTATTTAGGGATAATTCTGATCTTACCTGGTAGACCCCGTTGTAGAGCTTGTGGAACTCTGACCAGTTAAAGAAGGATTTTTGTTGCTCGGCCGCCCCTCCCTCCTTCGTCCAGGCTGGAAAGGGCTAAAATTTGTCCTGAAGGTGGGCATAAAGTTGCGTGCCATCTGGCTAATTTGATAGGCAATGTGCTCCTCGAAGGAGGTGAGTTTAAAGGACATGTGGTAGTTCGAGTAGGAGTCAATCATTTCCATATCCTTCGAGTGCACACTGAACAGCTCTTTGACGACTTTATGTAAGGCACTGCAGGAGAATGGAAGGCTCGCCCTAACAATTGGACGAACCCAGTCTGTGAGCGGCTTTAGATTCCCTGCCACCAACGAAGGCGTATAGTTGTGCATATAGTAGTCTGTTTGCAGTTCCCAGATTGCTGGATTTTCTGATAACAAAACAAACACCAAATAAGTCTTTATATGTAACACAAATTTTAGTTTGGAAAAGTTAGTAAAATATTTTAAAATTAAGATAATGTGAAAACATGGAAGTAAACGCTTTTCCGCCTTGAGATTACTTTGAAATGTTTTGTTAAAAAAAATAAAATAAAATGTCACAACTGGTACGAAAATGAAATTAGTAAATAATAATATTATTCCTTTTTGCAATAACAAAATACCACAACCATTTTGCTTCCTTTTATGTTATAATTGTAAAAAAAATTTTTCATTTCTTAAGTGATTAACATTTTGAGCTTAGTAAAAATAATATAGATTCAACTAATAAAAGATATAACCATTAACTAACTCTTTTTATACTCAAAAATCAAAATAGTAGAAAAAAGAGCCAACGACACGCGGTGTTCCCAGGCGGTCCCCCATCCAAGTACTATCCGCGCCCAATGCTGCTTAACTTCGGTGATCGGACGAGAACCGGTGCTTTCAGCGTGGTATGGTCGTTGGCGACAAAATTAGTTATGTTGGAAATCAAATTGTAACTAAATCTATTTTTAGAAAAAGAATCTAGTATGCTTAAACTATTTCATTCAACCATTCATCCATTCAATTTGGATGAATTATGGCAAAATAACAAGAATTCATCATGCTTCCATATTACGCTGCAAAATATATTCAGAAAAAAAACAAATCAAAAGATTTAAGAAATGCATCAATGAATTGCATTTCTTGTAAGCCCAGGTAAACCCAATGTCGCAGTTATTTGCAATATCAAAAACTTGGTTGTTCTAAATTATATTATAACTAGCTGTGCCCCGCGTTTTCACCCGACTACTCGAACTATTATAATTTTCAAACAAGTTTCAGGGTAGAAAACGCTCTAAAAATCCCACAAATATATTTGAAAAACATGGTCTGTTCTATAACCTTCTTCAAGAGTTAGGCTATCAAATACAAAAAGAATTTTTCAAACCCCGCTGGTAGTTCCAGAAACTAGCGGGTTCAAACAGCTTTATTATATTAGTAAAGATAACTTACGTTTTTGAGTGTCCTTGCTCGGAATGTAGTAGCCTAAGAAGAGATTTATGCTGTGTTGCTTTTCGGTGTCGCTGAAGGTGTTGCTGTAGTACCTGCTCAAAGTTTGCATGATATCATTCCCCTGCGATGCCCAGGCAGCAGTTTTTCGGTACGTCTTAATTCTGTGGACCAGTTGCGAGCCTCCATACTGCATAGCTAAAGTATCCCCGTGATCCTCATATAAATTTTCAAGCATAGTCACGCAATCCGAGTCAAACTCAAGCTTTGGCGGATTGATGAAGCCCAGCTTGTGAAGTTGATGAGCTAAAACGCACTTTCCGATGGCAAACTGCGCTGTATTTGTTCTGTCCAGACAATCAACGCAGTTGACACGAACAATCCCAGTCTGGAAGCTGACCTCATTGCCGTCCTTGAAGAACATCCCGGTCTGTTGTACTACGCTCTGCGCTATATCTGCTAGGGCTTCCATGACGTTGGCCCCAGCTCTGCTCTTCCTTGCCATGTCGAAGTGCACGTACTTTATGCGGTGTTGCGGCGGCAGGAATTGGTTTAAGTACTTCACGCTCTCGAGCATCTCCTTGCTAAGGATGCTTTCATGCTTCCGCTTCTCCCTTTTCTTGACCAAATTGAGGATGATAATAGGTGCTCCGTGGTGAAAAAATAAACGCTCAAAATGCTTGGCTGTTGTTTCCGCGAAGGGGTCGGACAGATCTAAGGTAATTGCGGGCTTTGCCCTGATTTTACTAACATCCTGCGACCAGTGCGAAGGAATTGAGCCCCTCATTTGAGTGAAGCTACAAATCCGGTGGCCGTCCATCACAATCTGCTCAGTTTCAACTTCGTTAGCCACATCCCCCATAAAATTAGCGCCCCTTTTCAGAAACCGAGTCCCAGCAAACCTTGTGCTCCTCCTCGCGATTAAACAAACATAAACGGGACGTCCGAATATGCTTATGTTTGATTGGCTAATAAAGCCGTGAGTGATTTCAAGCAACCAGTCCTTTAGCATGATATTTAGCATAGGCTTAAGAAGGAAAGCATTCCATATAAACCTTCCTCGCGGGCTGCTCCTGAAGGCGTAATTCACAACCTCCTCGCTATTATTCCCCATCTTCTCCCAGTCGGGCAGGGGCTCGTCATTCTCAATGTCCACTTCAGGCCCCACGAAGCGCGGGGCTGACATGTTATACTGCAGAGTTCTAGTTAAGTCATAGCTATAGCTAAAGTAAAAGTTGCTGTTCAAATCGATGTTCGAGAACATTTTCAGGTAGCGCTGCTCGAACGGATGGGGCACTTTCGAGGAGCTCTCGTTCACGCGGACCATCACGGTATCCTTGATCGTGTAAATCAGATGCATTCCCACAAAAGCGCATCGTGTCCTCTTCGTTACGAGCAACAAATAGTAGCCCTCGAGGAACTTTACAAACCCAATGACTCCATAGGCGCTGATCGACTTCGCTGAGCCTAAAGAGCCCACAAAACGTCGAATTTCCTTGGCAGAAATTTCATTTGGATCCTCCTCAATTTTCAGCTCATCCGTCGCGGTGCGGTCAATCGTAAGGATTCGGAACCGCGTCTCTCTGTTGTTGCTTCCAACTAAATAGAGTTTCTGTTGAGGGAAAACCGTTCAAATTAACAAAATTCAATTTTGTTGCAGCTGAGGAGCTAGTGATGGAGAAATCAAATTTACTTACAGTCTTCGTCTCGTACAGAGCCACTTTTTGGATGGAACTGATAATGGGATGAAACTCCACATTTTTACTTTTGTTATTCATTAGGAACCAAAGTAATTCACTTTATTCTAACTCAAACTGCCCAAAGGAAGTTTCTCTCGGCGGTCGCAGCGTTTACAAAACAAACACCCCCAAAATTGACATTTGCAGATTTGTTGTTTATTGACTTCGGTTCTTCTTCAGGAGGAATTTTGGTAATTCGGTTCGCCACAGAGTCGGATTATTTCGGAAAATGAAACATAAACGAAACGGAAATGCAACAATTTTATCATTTTAAGGCACTGCAAGGGATAGAAAAAGTCGTCCTTTTCTTCAAAAATTATTATCAAATAAAGTGAAACCTAAGAAAAACTAAAACTAGTACAAATTTATATTCTTTTATCTCTTCAATGTGAAGCCTTTTTTTGGAAATCGTGTCTACAGGAGCGAAAGCATTTGCTGTTTTTAATATTAATTCTTTTTAATTTCCCGGCGTTAGTTTAGTATCTGCAAATTGTTTGTAAAAATAAAATTAAATTACCGCATTATAGTATCCCTGCTACTGTTTATTCAGATAAATATTTTTTAAAATATGGATTATTATGATTTTTAAGGGTTTTTGAATTTTAAAATTGTGCTCTTTATTTTAATGATGAAATCAATTTTTTAATCCATGCATGAAATCAGCACTTTGCAATTGCAAGATAGTCATTGATTCTACCAAGAGCATATTTTTACAAGTTGAAATATATTAGAAAACCAAATTCAAATTCAATTCTAAGTTAAATAAATTAAAGTACGCCTTAAACTCCTTCCCTAATATCTATCTATATAGTAAGTTTTAACTTTTGCTCTTCAGTTTCTCATTATTTTTCTCTAACAAAAGTTTTCTTAGAAAGAGTTTTTATGATTCCCCTCGCTTTATTCACATTTGGTTTTTGTATTTAATTTTGATTAGTGTTTGTGGTAAGGAGATATTGCAATACATATTAATATAAATAAGAGCTGTAATTATTTTAATAAATTCGAATTAAAGTCACTGCCTGCCGGAGTCGTTGGGCTTATTTTAATCTTCCTGAAAAACAACCCTGGGACTAAAACGAACAAGTGGATGGAAGGTTTCAGGGTAGAATTGAAACACTACAAATTTTATGTAAAACGCTTAATAATTGAAAAGTAAATAGTAATAGTACAAATACAGCCTTTTTCCTTGTTTACTCGTCGAAGGGCGAAGGATTTGGGTCCGTCGGCGGGGTGCCAAAAGCGGCACCGACGTCTCCGCTGTTCATTCGGCTCAAGAATTGCTTTAGCAGTCGCTGATTCAACCTGTCGGTTTGGGTCAACTCTCGGACGGCCGGCTGCTCATCGTTGATGTTAACGTCCACTTCGCAAGTCGGCGTAATTACTTTATTTTGGGAGATGTGGTCCTCAACACCCGGCATCTTTATAGTTTTTTGACAGATTTAATAAATATTTTTGACATTTTTAATAAATATTTTTGACATTTTTAAGACCCGTGCTACCATATAAAATTCATAATGTATAACAGTTTTAAAAATATTGTTTGTAAATTTTACTCAATTTCGAATAGCTAGGGTACACATTAATTACTTCTTTACGTTTTATTATATTTAAATAAAAGATTGGAACAAAATGAAGCTAAAAAATAATGCTTTTATAAAATATTTATGCATTTTCATGTGGCCTCACAAATCGAGCCACAAATTTGTGTAAAGTTCTCTATCCACATAGCAGTGCAATTTAATTTGCAGTCCCGTTGACTCCTTCCTCTGTCAAGCAGTAGTGCGCTGCACGACGAAATAATTTTGGAAATTTGTTTAATTTGACAGTTAATTATAAGGGACGATGGGAGATACTAAATTGTACGATTTGTTGGGTGTAACCAGGGGTGCTACGGATGCAGAAATTAAGAAGGTGAGCAAATTTTCAACTATAATTACGCGAAGTTTACGTTCGCTCAATGGTCGGTATTTAAATAGCCTCGGTGATTTTCACTTAATTCCTTCAAAGATAAATGATAAATGCCGTGACTGGGTTAGTTGAGTTTAGTATTTCGTTGGAATTATATAAGGCAAAGGGATTTCGCAGTTTTCCCTAGCTAAAAATGCAAAATGGCGTTGTGGGTCGTCAATTCGAAAGGAAATTCGCAAACTGAGATGTCAAGCGTGGGCTCGTGTCATGTTTTTGCAGCATACTTCTTTGTTTTCAGAATTATCGTAAATTGGCCAAAGAGTTCCATCCCGACAAGAATCCTGAGGAAGGCGAACGTTTCAAGGAGATCTCGTTTGCATACGAGGTTCTCTCGGATCCCGAGAAGCGGCAGATTTATGACCGGTACGGGATAAATGGTCTGCAGGAAGGAGCTGACGACGGGGGCGCAGACCTTTTTACAAGCTTTTTCGGGGGGTTCGGCAGACGGCGGGATCCTGGCGTTGCAGACATCCAGATGAGGATTAATGTAACCCTGGAAGATGTTTACAACGGCAATAAGGTGGTTCCCGTTGAATTCACCAGGACTCAGATTTGCGGCACTTGCGATGGCAGAGGAGGAGTGGAGGGCTGCACACCAAAATGCACTCTTTGCGATGGGAAAGGATCGCAACCTATATTCCAGTACAGAACCATGCATGTCATCGAGCAGGTAAGCAACTACATTTCACACTTTTGGTAATAAAAAGTTTACCGCGCACTTTTGTTATTTTCAAATTTCGAAATTCATAACCAAGCAGACGAAATTTGCCAATTTCAAACGAAAAATTTAATCAAGCCAGTTGGTGTTGCGCAATCAAATTTAAATCTATTGTATACAACATTTAGAAAATTTGTGTAAAATTGGTACTCAACAGGTAGCTTTTATTTTTCCTTATATTGCTTAATGCGGTTCACAACAGACATTTTTTTATAATAAGAAAAATTAAAATCAGCTGAAATAATACTTAAAATGAGACTGCTAAATAATTTTCGATTTGTAATTTAGTTGAATACAAATCAGCCCGTGAAAGTTTTCATGTTGTCCTACTTTCGAGAAAAAAAAAAATCCTGTTATGAAATTAATAAAAAAGCGGGCCTAACCACATTTTTGCTTATTTTTTTGTCGCAAAATATAAGGTCTCCAAATATTTACTATTTCTATGAAACGTAAATTGATAAAATTATATTAATTTTTCCGCAAATATTATAAAATATAAAAATGTTGCAGAACGGCTAAAATCCACTTCGAGCTTCAAGGGTTCAGCGCTGGCCCCCCATAAATGTGTTTGTGATACACCTAGTCCCGGGTCCAGCAATGGAAAAAAAGATTGCTTATATTCCACTGGTTTTATTCTTCAACATATTTTCCTTCAAAAGTTATACACTTAAAAATCTATTGAAACTATAAAAGTAAAAGATTAGTAACGGAAAGGTAAAGCATTATATCCCATCAAAAGACTAACAATATCGCAGAGTTGACACTTAAGTTTTGTTAACGGCTACATTCATTTATCATCTAAATCAAGGCTTTGTGAATTGCGCTCTTATATTTCAATATTATGACTATGCTTTTGCGTAGACTTTGTGATGGCGTCTTCAATTATTTAAAAGTCAGATTTTGATGTGGTAACAAAAATATCGCAAGAACATCTGAATAGATACGCTTCAAATTTTAGTTATAAAAAGAAAGTAAAACTACTTAGTACTACATATGTAAACGTAGCAATTTTTTTTTAACTTCGCTTTGGTGTTTTTTTTTTTAATTTTGTTATTTCAACCTCCATGGTACATTTCTGGTCCCAAAAAGTACTCATAAAAAATCACATAAAAGTTTCAAAGTTAAAACGCGACTTCGCAAACGCTGAAGACAAGTATAAAATGTTACAGAAAGTCGTCAAAGTCCTGATTCAATACAAAAAGTTTTATATTAACAATAATTATAGTCGAACCCCTTTTTGATTCATAGATTTTTTGACAGCAAGGTAATAAATTATTAGCGAGATGTGTTGATTAAAATTAAGATATCAAATATTTTGTTATGGCTTGGGTTTGAAAAGCTAGGATGAATTAGGTTTAGTGTAGGTCCATACCCATACTTAAATGACATATTGTAAAATTTAAAAGCGCCATATAAATAGTGGGCATTCTATCACGTTTTCCCCAAAATAGCATTGCTGAAGTGGAGTTCACCATTTTTTGCGAAGTTCTTTATATTCATGTTTTACATTATTGTCGCTTACAGGTGAATCGCCCCTGTCCAGCATGCAGTGGACGAGGTCTGCTGATTAAAGACAAGGACCTCTGTCAGGAGTGCAAGGGCGGACGAATTTTCGAGCAGAAACATTCGGTGGATGTGCACATAGACAAGGGCATGCATCACATGCAGAAGATTCGCTTTTCTGCAGAGGGTAATCAGAACGTAAATGGGGAAAGGGGCGACTTGGTCGTGATACTTATCCAGGAGGACCACGAACTGTTCGAGCGCAGAGGAGTTGATCTTATTATAAGGAACATAGAAATTAGCCTAACGCAAGCACTTTGCGGGTTAGAGTACATTTTTAAGCATTTGGATGGCCGTGATATAGTGATAAAGAGCACACCAGGACAAGTGATAAAGCCAGGAGACGTAAAAGGCGTTCCTGGAGAAGGAATGCCCTACTATAAGAACCCCACTGAGAAGGGAGTTTTATATATTGATTTTAATGTTAAATTTCCTTTGAACAATTTCGCAACTCCGGAGCAAATGCAAAATTTAGAGACGGTTCTTCCGCCGCGCATACCCTTCGTCATGCCGACAGGTCCTCAAGTTGAGGAGGCTGATCTTTCCGATTTTGAGCCGCGATCTTCTAATTCCTACAATGGCAACTTCTACGATTCTGACTTTGATGATGAATTCCGCGGCGGAAACGCAACCAGGGTGCAGTGTCATACTCAATAAATTTGACAACTACAAAACGGCATTTGAGTTTATTTTTCCTCTGCTCCTGAAATGTTTTTGTACTGCAAAGCTGATACACGTGATTCTCCTAGGTATTTAAGGCGCACTTAGTCTAGACGTACAGAGGAGCAACTCTAGCGCTCAAAACGAACGTCGAAACGTTTCAGACTTAATTGTGATGTAAATTTTTTCATTGTCGCGATTCCGAAACTACTCAGCAATTTCTGAGTAGTTTATATTTACATAGTAGTAGTTTTACTCATGTAAAGTATATCAGGTGTAACTAAATTCACTTGTATAGCACTCTACCCTATGTACTTAAATATAAAAACAAAACTACGCACGGATCCAGCTCTACGGAACACCTCAGTATTTCTGTCGTTTTCGTAGATTTTGAACGGCAATTTCTGTAACTCGATAGAATAAGTAATTTATATGTTTCCGGTCATAATTTTAGTTTTATTTTTTCTGGGTTGGATGGTGCGCTAGAGAGGCAAAACGATCTAAATATAGAATACAAAATTAGTTTAGTTTTTATTTTCATACCCTATTGAAATAATCCATTAAATGTGCCTTTCCAAAAATACAGGGTTCAGTCAGATCACCGCGTTGCGTGACCTAATATTTTAAAGTGCTGTAAAACTAGAATCGTCGTGTAATATGAAGATATATGATCTTTAATAACGCTAATAACCCTTATAACATATTTCAAAAGAAAAGGAACGTCTTTTTACTAAATAGATATAGAAGCTGTATGCTGTTAGCAACGAAGACGCGAATGAATTTGTCAGCGACAAATTTAGAATCTCGAAATAATTCGGATAGTTTCATCAAATGTACTGTGTCTCTACGTTAAGGTTAGTTTCTTTAATGTGTGCTTACGGTCTAGAAATAATAGGCATTCAGTTGTCTAATTCGATAATATATATTATCATCAAAAAATTCATCGTTTTCGCGATATTGCAAAAGCATAAATTTTTATTGAAACATCTGCTGGGGAGGAATACGTGGAGTAATAAAAATGTATGATGCGTCTTAGTAGCAAATTGTCGTTAGTATGAATTTAATTAATATTGGTTATTTCGAAAAATACGCAGGTTTTGAAATATTAGCAACTTTTGTTCATCTTTGATCCCGCCCCTGGCAACAAAAGTTATTGCATATTTTTTGGATTATACCTTTGTTTGAGCATAAGAATCACACTTTATGTCTTAACATTTGATCCTGGAACCGGCTTAACCGATTTTTAAATTTGGCTCAAAACCCTTTCGTAAATACCATTCCAAATAATTTCATGTGATCATGTTTTTCTTTCTCCTTTCCAAAATTACATGTTCATGTAACTATAAAAAAATATATATATTATCGAAAACTTTCTGATCTTCATTCCCTATGATCAACTCTTCATTCATGATTTCTTCTGTCGAATAGACTAGACACTAAACACACATCGTTTATTTAAAATATAAGAATTAATCAAAAATATTAAATAGAAACCGGTCGGTATTATGCGCATGAGTGGCTGGGCAATATTAAAAAGAAAAATAATAATTTAAGTTAATCAGTAATTTTACTTTATAATTATTGGATTTAATAATCGTAATCGTAATAATGTTATTTGTTTTTATACCGCATGCCGTAAATGTTCTTGGATGGTTAATTTTTAGGAAAATATGTGATTTGCAACATTGCAATTCTTATATTTTTAGATCTATTCAATTCTGTAAAATACATATGTCTCGTTTCACCTTGAATTTTCAAACTTATATTTTTATTGCATATTCCGACTATTAATTTAAAACAACAAATTTTAGGCGACTTCATACACGCCCTATCTGTAGGGCTTGATTTAAAAAGGAAATAATTTTAATTAAAGGTTTAATTTCGAAGTTTCTATATGGGAACCAAAGGCACTTGTCGAAGTGAAAAATAGGCAAAAATGATGACAAAATGTACGTTTTAAAATCTATGAAGTAAAACTTATTGCGTGAAATTAAATGAAATTGTTAGGGATTGTAAACAAATATTTCAAAATTTTATTTAAAAAATATATATAAAAAAAATCGACATCTTGAAAACTTTTAATGGGAATATGCACAGTAAGAAATGCATGTATAACAAATGTTGGAGAACTAACACACATACTTGGGAGTAGTGTTTTATAAAATTATCGTTTTCATCCCTCAATGAATGACCATTATCAAACCTTTCGTTGATTTGGTTTCAATAGATTTCGTAAATAATTGATACACTCAAAGCGCTATAACTTTCATTGAGTAGTTTAGTCAATATTTATACCATTTTAAATCTTTTAAAATTTTGATTAGAATTGAATATTTTTCATTCAAAATTGATATGTAACTTACTTGTATTTACCTTCTATAGGTAGCAATTTTTGATCTATTGGCTTGATTATTTTTTGTATCTACTCAAACGGGATTAGAGTAGAAGTCCATTAAATTCAAAAATAATTATTCACAGAGCTTAAATATTCAAAATATGGCATTTTTAAACCTTATTTTTCTTTAAATCTGTAAGGATGAAAAATGTTTGTTTCCAGATTGTCCCAAATAACTGGTGCTTTCGCCAGCTTTTTGTTACATCTTCCTGCATAAATGAAGTTATTAAATTAAAATGAATATTTTACAGGAAGTATGTATTATATGAGATTGTAAATGAGATTATGCATAATACGTTGTTTAGAATGTATGTAACAGATAAAAGCTTTTGGCTGTGCAAGCAGACTAGTTTAGTAATCTATTTAAGTTTTAGAAGAAAAACTAAAGAATCTTATCAGAGCGCTCGGGGGATGTATGTCTTGCAATTATCTTAACCATTTTCGCGCGAATGCTCCCATTCGAATTGGTAATTCGGTTTCTGTGCTTAGACCGAAGATGATTCAAACAAAGAAACAAAGGGAGTGTCGCTGATATTCCTCCAATATGTTTATCAAATGGGTCACGCCTTGAGTAGTGGTTGCAGTCCCCAGATGCCGATAAATCCAGCACCCGGGGCGAACCAAAGTTTCGGCTGGGGCGTGACGTGCCGCGACTGCCTGAAAGGTGTAGTCCGTCATCCGATGACCTCTGTTATCACTCAGCAAACACGGCGCTGGCGATCGCATGCAGCGCCGAAGAGGTCTCCGAGAGTGCGGCGGCGTGCGATCGTGCTCGTTAAAAAGAAAACTACTGCAAGTGCTTCGCTTCTGCGTCTTATCTTCACTTGGCACTGCAATCGAAGGTCTCTTATCAGGTGCGCCATTTCCTTCCCAACTCTTTGTGCTTTTCATGGAATTCCCATTTTCTATTTTTGCATGGGCTTTTCTATCAGAACGATCACTATATCTCAATTTTAAGATTTTCATAGCGCAAAATATGGATCGTGATCGTTCTTTGGTTAACATTTTGAAAAGATCAATTTGCTCATTTGGCTTTGAGTTCTTTGAGCGCAGAACTGTGGGAATGTAATAAAATACAGAATAGAACATGGGCAGGTTGTTGGTGAATGCTGGTGTGCGCGTGCGGTATTCACTCAATAGATTTTCCAAAAGCCAAATCTCCACGTCAGGCTTTGAGCTATTTTTATCATCACATTTGGCTAGCTCTGGTTAGCACGGCTAGCGCACAGCGTGTCGTGGTTGGATCATTTTCCCGCCAAGGTGACCAGGTGTTCGCGAGCCATTAGAGTAGTAGCGGAGGACTCTGCCATAAGCCCCATAGTGGAGATCGTCTTTTTCAATTAGCGCGACAAATTGCCTAAAAATGGGGAAAATCGCGAAAACTGGCAACAACAATTGTCGGGGAGCTGCGCTGGAAGGCCGAGGCCAGCAAGCGACGAATCCATTAGATGACTCGTTAAGCTTTGAAAACTAATCAAAGTAGCGAGACCAGCCAAGTGCTTGGAGAAAAGTCACGTTGCACTTATCTCCTCAGAGTCAAAAGTTTATGCTTTAACTTGCCTTCCGCGAAAAATAGCTTCAACTTATTTGTCACTGCTTTGGCGACCTTTCGGGCTTCCCATTGCCCGTGCGATTTGTGCCAGCGACGCGCCTCGGCCAACTGAAACCCAACGGACACATATATCTGTCCGTCTATTGCCTCTATTGCGTCCACAGCCTCTACGCTAAAAATTTCTATAAGCTTTTCAAATAAAGTAGATAAGGAGTAAGTAAAATGTACATTTTGCCAGCCAGCGGCTTCCTCTTCGGTATTTTGTGGTGTGCTTGGTCAATTGATCAAACCACTGGAGCTATAACTTTTGCTGGTGCAAAGCAGACCTTTCGGGGTTGAGTTGGCCACTGTTGCGCAACACGCCAAGATAATTCTACCGTGGCTAGCAAAACAAGGCAATAATTCCTGGGAAAACTTAATCAACTCATTCAACTTATGTCACTGTTTCTTTGTTAGTGATAATAGTCGATGTTGAATGTACTGCGACGACTCTACAAACCACCCTGGAATAAATTCTTGGTTTGCTTTGGAGAACCACCATTTTCCGAATGCATAATTGCGGTTTCTATCGAGCTGTGAAGTTATTTCGCTTGTTGCGTCTAGCCTCGCTGGACCAAACTGATAAATATAGTATATGTATGCAACATGATGTTTACAAGGCTCAAAGGAAAACAAATAAATTAGAACAATTTGACTAACATAAATCTTATAATAAAATTACAAAGTTCCTATTTTTTATTGGAGCTCTATAGACATTTATTTAACAGTTGTCTTGCAGATTGCAAATTATTATTTTTAACTAGAGGCTCTTATAAAATTCAATTATTAATTAATTATAAAATCATTTTAAAATTATCGAAAAAAGATTTAATGTGAACCGGAGAGCATGTAGAACTTATGATGCAGAAGGCTCAAGTTCGAACTTCAAACCTAACCGAATATTTTCAATATTCTGATGAATATTTTGTAACAATGTACTGCCTTCTTAAAACTAAGTGAAAACTTTTAATATTAATATATATGATATTTAGTCTAAAATGGAAGAAGTTGGTTTTTTAATGTAATCACCAGTTACAAAAATATTTATTTTTTTTTAGAAAAACAATTGAAGTTTACGAAGTCATTCACTTTGTTTACGTCATGCACATAAATTTTTATCTAATCAACTTAAATTTAACAATATCTATACTTGAACTTTTATACTTCCAAGAAATGTCAAAGCAGAGAAGAAATTAATTGTATGCATAGTTATTAGAATCGAAGTAAAATTTTCCGATAGAATGCACCATGTTATTAATCGCCAGCAAAATTACTAGATTTTATACTTTTAAATAAATGTAAACAAACTACAGAATGCGAATTAATTTATAATTTATTCAAGGGGCGATTAACTTTAATTTTAAACATATTATTTTTATGTTTTTAATTTCTTACACCTTGTTAAAAATTACATCACAAAAAATCGGTCTTATAATTCGTGAGAAATTTTCGAAATCGGTCACAGATACACGCGCCTCACATTTTTCTGGTAGAAAATAATTTTAAAAATCCAGCAATAACGAAGGGAAAAATCGATGTTTTTATAATAATTGCATATTTTCTGTTTTGTACAGATTCACATAGTGCTTTGGCAGCATTTTGTAAAACAATTTTGAAACGTTAATAAGTTTATCAAACTGTGGGTTCAATTGAAATGAAATTTTACAGTGATGTTGGGTACTCATGTGACTATTCCAGTAACTATTTTCAGATTTTTTAAAAGCCTCAACACATGAACTTCAATTATTCTTAAAAGAAGTTGAGATTAGCTGCTTCCTCTTTAAACAGTATGGACAGTATGCAACTAATTTTGATCTACTTGGGTATAGTAATAGTCTAATAATTAGAGTTAATGAATATTAGTAAATATCTTGGTTTCGACGAATTTTAGGTCATTATTGTGAAAAAAAATATTATATTTATATTTTGGAAGTACTCTAAAAGTCCTGGCTACGTGTATGCCAAATGTACTAATTTTCAAAATCTTTGTGGTTTAAAAGAAATTAAATGATGAAAAATTAAAAAAGAAGTTGGTGAATTTCGAAATTTGCGTGGAAACTTATTAAACCTACGGGTTTTGACTCGCATAGTAAAAATGAAATAGTAAGCAAATAAAAATTATAAGTTTTCATTTTCAAAATTACATATTTTGAAATAAGTGCATTCTTAAACAAAACTAAAAATAAAATTAAATTAAATGTTAATTCAATGGAACGATCTTAGGCCTCGTGCTCTTCAATAATCTGGCGATTCATCAGACTCCATTGCTTCCTAGAATGTTTTCGAAAAGAGGGTCTTTGTGATGTTATTAGGCCAGCAGCTGCTTTTCTATTCACGCTTATTTAGAAATAGGTTACTAGTGGCTGCTGTAACGCCAATTCGCGCGCGGAAATGGATCGCGCGCAGGCAAAATGTGACATATTTGCGATAATTCTATGCGCGCGTATCTCCACGCCGATCCCGGTGCTCTGCACTTGCGTTTGGCTCCTCTTGCAATTTAGTTCATTTTTGCTCGAAGCAACTACTGGGTAAGAACTTATTAAGGAAATTGCTGGGACTTTGCGTTGAAGAGCAAAGAAACTAGTGAGATTGTGTACATACAGGTGTAAATGAGGCGATGTTGGGACAGATGTTTGTGGAGCACCGAGCGTATGATGTTGGCTGGGTATACAAATTTTGAGGCCGTTGTAACATCAACTCTGAGAGCAAAATATACCCTAATTGCAAACCTTCATTAAAATTATGCCTGTAATCACTTGAAGCGAATTCAATTGTGTCGTTGTACACATGATATTGATTTATGCAAATACACCTTTTAGAGGAAAAATAAGTAATGTACCTGTGATATATGCGTTTTAATTAAAAAACATAAATTCAAGCCATATTAGGAAGACATATGTATGTATGTATTTTTTTTTTAAAAATTTTACGGTGGTAGTGTAACTATACAATTGAGAATTTGCTTAAAAAGTATAATTCTTAAAATCATCACTATAGATTTTGTTTAAACTTTTTAACTAACTACCCTTATGAGGAGCACTCGGCAGTAAATTGTTTTGCATTCTTTAAGAAAAATATGAGGACAGACAAACGATTGCATGTATTGTTATAAAACTTTATTGTCGTAATACCTATATAAAAACTTTTCTTTTCAAATATTTTATGCAAACAATACCTCCCCAAACGAAAAATCTTTGTGTATTGGTTAAAACTATGATCGTAATGAGGTCACGTAAATATCTCAAATTAGAGACGATTAATTTAATTATTTAAAAGAAGAAAAAAAATTAATATAAAATGGCTTCCCGACCTTTTTGCTATTTTAAAACTACCAGTAATTTTGTATAGACTAACTGGGTCGTTTTGGGATTCTTAATTTCAAAATATAATTTTGACTTCATTTCACCAAGCAACTGTTCTAAAGTATGAACGGGTAAACAGCACGAACGCTTCTACTATTTCAATTTTTCAATTGTAGCGAGATAACGATGAAATCGCGCGATTGTGTGCCTTTTATCTCCCAAAAAGCACGTAGGACAAGAACGTATGCTTGAGCTCGACTTCTTTTATCTCTGTTTTATTAAACTTGGAATATTATTTGCGATAATATTTAACGGAAATTGATGCATTCAACGTAAAGGTACAGGATACGTCTTTATATTCTCCCACGATGTTCGAGACAGTGACGGATTTATTGCGAAACTTTAGATAACCGAAAAGTTTTAGGATAGTAAATCCATATTTAAACTTCAAGAAAACCATTTTTAACGAATCAAAAAATCGAGATTGCTTTCAAAAGCAAATTTGAATCTTCGAGCTCCGTGCATTTCTTTCAATTATTTTCCATGCACTATCGGGCAATTAATTATTATTATCTCTCCTAAAGTTGTTGGAATCCAACTTGCTTGCTGGCTGGTGAGCACGAAATTATTGGTAATTTTTCTCGTATTTATTTACGAAAGACAACATAAATTAGTGAAACAATTTTTATTTTTACACATGTTCACACATGGTTATATAATATATTTTTTATGCAGTTTAATGAAATAGTAAAGTGAACAAAAAAAATTTCAATATTAGTCAATTTTTGGATTTGAGCCTGGTTTAGGATAGGTTTGCGTCATTGTCAAACGATGGGTTTGCCCATACCCTTCATTGCCATTATGATAGTTCGTTTTTTCTCATTTACAATACTGATTTATTTATTGAAATTCAGCAAGCTACAATTTTTGTTGGAAAAATTAATAACAATATATGAAGTTCAAAATCAGGTTTTACCGAAATTAGACAGACAATTTAACAAATTTCTTAAGCTTACAAGAAAACGACATGACAGAGCACTAATTAAAATTTGTGGATCTCGGGCGTCGGCTATTATTTTCAAGGTCTCATCACATCTTTTTCAATGAATTTCATAATTACTTGAAGAAGATTTATTATTAAAGAGATTTGAGGTGGTGCAGGTATGGATGTATCATAACAGATTCAAAATTGTCCTAAGTTTTTCTCTGTGCTGAATGCTATGGGGCACACCAATTTTTATGCTGATCGGCTGAAGGGACTAGGTTTGACAGTACAACAAACAAATAAACACGTACAGGAGGATGAACTAAAAAACATTTATGTATAATGTAAGGATATTTTTATCAAAATGTAAATGATGTCGTGAGGCGAAGAATATTAATGCAATTAATAATTTATATGGGATATTTCTGAAAACGAATTTTGCAAATATCATTAGAATTTTTGGATAAACTGCATATGTAGTATTTATTATGTAAATTGGTATTTGGTAGAATTGGGGTCGCTAAGTGTAAATATGTTAGAAGTATGAAATAAAAGAGGACCGACCGGAAATTTGAAACTCGATGGGTCTATATTCCACAGAAAATAAAATTATTACAAGTGTTGGAACCTATCTTCTTCTAATGCACGAACAGGTAAACAGCACGAAAGTTCTGCGCACCTTGCTTCATTTCGAATCGTCGCGAGATTACGATGAAATCGCGCGATTGTGAGCTTGTTATCTCTGAAAAGGCACGTAAAACAAGACCATGGGCGTGAGCTCGCCAGCTTAATTCCTCTTGCCCTTCTCCAAGATTTACGGAAGAAATTATGCGATATTAGAGGGCTTTTTTAGGAAAGGAAGCAGTGGCTCCCAAAATGGCCAATTAGTAGGAAGTGGCTTTAGCTACACCACACCTGGCCGCGCGACTCCTGGCTTGTGCGCTCCGAGGAGGTGTATGTGGGGCGCCGCAGGCCCAGAGGAGAGCACCTCGCTGGATTTTAGAAAAAAAAAACATATATACATTATATTTGGCCTGATATGGCTCTAAATCGCGAGGCAAGTGTGTCACTCCGAGTTGGAGCTTCGGTGGCAAAATGTGGGGAAGGCGAAAGATCCACGGGCGAGGGACCATCTTTATCTCGTGCACGGAGGAGCTCTCGGCGGCGGCCAGCAGCAAGCACCGCCGCCGCCGCCGCCGCCGCCGCCACCGCCGCCGCAGCCCGCTCCAATAAATTTAGCTTTTCTGTTTTCTCTGCCGGGCTGGGGCTTCGCTGCCGCCGCCGCCGCCGCCGCCGCGCTGCTGCTGTGCTGCTGCTGCCGCGGCCCAGAGCGCCCCGGTGAGGTCTGCCGTGCCGCCCGTGCTGCTGTAATGCTGTGCTTTGCGCTAAAAGAGCCTGAGCGCCTGGTTCTGGTGTTGGTTGGTTTGGTTTTGGTATTTTCAGTGAATCAATTCCTCAAGCAGTCAGTCATCTGAGAGTCGTCAATGAGTGGAGAGGAAGAGCTGTGGACGGAGCCCAAGAAGTGAAAAATATACGCCAGAGGACGAACAAAAGTTTGTTCTTTCAGCTGAAGGGGGAGGAATTCATTCCATCCCCGGTATCTATCAACCTCATTATTTATAAATACCGAAAAAGTGGTGTGTGTCATTGGACAGAAAAGATACTATAATAATAATAATAATAAATTTTGTTTTTTTTTTGGCGCACTTACCGAACGTGTATAAAATCTCTAGATAAAAATTGTCGCGCCGTGAAAAAAATTGTAAAATATTTAGAATCATATATGATGACGATCTCAAGTGTGGTATGAGGGTTGAGTAGGAAATTGATAATTAAACGTGAGTCCCCGTGCCCTTTTCTGGGGCTGGTGGCGCGAGCCTGAAGAGGGCGACACCGCCTCCCCGAAGCAATTGTTATCGCGGTGAATCACAATCCCAGCCTCAAGTGAAGTGCATTTTGGGGCTGCTGTGGACCGGACGGCCGCCGCCGGAGCGCCTGATTTTTTGTGCAGTTCACGTAACAAGTGGAAACTTTAAGTGTGGGAGCAAAGTGCGCACTGCGAAGAAGGAAAATCGGGCAGTGCTTTTGCCAATTGGTCGGAATTCCTTCAATTCCAAAGTGGGGCCCCTGGTCTCTAGGGTGCTCTTTAGTCGCTTCGCCCGCACCGTAGAAGAGGGCCCCGTCCGGAGCTTGCTGGGGCGCGATTGCAAAAGAATTTATTCGTTTTATTTCTTACTTACAAAAAAATAAAGAAGCAAGAAGAAGAAGAAGAAGAACAGACCACACCAGCGAGACGACGAGACCATTTCGATCTGCGCAAACTCGCCATGCTCAAACATCGGTTGGGGGTTCTCTGGTGAAGTTAAAATAATTTCACGGCGGAGTTAAGTCGGTGTGTGAAGAAAGAAAAAAAATAAAGAAATAATAATAAAATCTACTTCGAAGCCCGTCTCTCGGCCGTCGTACCGCCGCGCGGTGCAGAGTGCGGAGTTTTTGTTATAAGAGCGTGTGTACTCTGATTATAAGTTGCGGTGGTGAGTGTGTTGAAAAAGAATTTTTTTACCCTGCGACGGTATCGCTGTGGTCGTTATCAGCTCCTCAGCCCCATAGCTCAAAAAGTTATTTATTTTTTTATTTGATTACATACATAACACACATGTTGGAAATGTTTATCCGTATGTGAAAATGAAAAGTTACATGTCTGCCTCTGCAATTCGAACATCAAAAATAGCCAACGCTGCTTGAACAGGCCCCGCGAGCGCAAGAAGACTTTTAAAAGTCTCAAGACGCTGACTAGAGTGGATTCGTGGATTCTTGTGATATTCTTAAAGATTGCAAACTCTTGGCCGAACTGCGCGCGCGGGACACAAACAGATGTTAGTGCATTAGTCGACGATGTGTGGTTTGAAGCATCACCAGCTCGGGCGATACTCACCTTGATTGAGTAGTAATTTAGCTGGATATTTCTTAAGATTATTAAAACTGATTAATACGGAAGCCGGCTGAAAATGAAAGTATTATCCTCTTTTTCTTTTACGTCCTACGAAAGAGTACTTGTGCTGTCCCACAAAGCGGACAAAATTACGCGCGTGTCCTATCTTTCGCTCCTGTCTAGTGCGTCCACTTCTTGAAGAAGACTCCGAGGACACGGGCCGAAGAAAGACAAGAAACTTAAGAAGAGGTGTCTGCGGGAGACCTCTCTTTTCCACACTATCTGTTGCGCATCATCGTCCAACTTATATCCATCGGTTTCGCTTTCTGGTGCTGCGTGCTTCTGCTGACCGACATTTGCCGTCGTCGGCTGGCTGGTTACGTCGTGTGAACTGGAGTCTGCGTGAATAACAAGTAGTTAACGAGTAGGTGGAGTTCGCGGAAAGTAAAGAAAAAAAGGAAATAAAATCAAAAGTTATAGTGGCACCGATCGTCTTAAGCACTTATAAGAAAGAGAATTTAAATATTGTAAACACGATCGGGCTCTCAGTTTTTAGTAAATCAACTCCCGGCTGTGCGAGAAGAGTGGCGGACGCCCCCCAATCATGTTAAATTCTTACAAAATTCCCAGCAGAAGACGTCGTCCGCAGCTTCTTATATCATCAAATATCTTGGAATTGCGCTCGATCGCGGGAGGTAAGTCGTGTGAGTTTTGTACGCCTATTGGTGGATTGTTTCATTTCAATTATTTTTTTCTTATGCTTTTTCTTTCGTGTAATATACGTGCTCTTGGGGCTCCACTCGAATCTGCTCCTCCAACTCGATTTGCTTGCTTCGGCTCAGTTTTGCTGAAGACTCCGAGCTCCCCTCAAAAAGTAGTTGGGGACGGTCGCAGTTGTGACGTCGGCTTCTACGACAGCAGCAAATTCTCCTCGCGGCTGTCGACGGCGGCGGCTGCAATAATTAACTTTGCTAGATTTTCTTGTTTTACACGTAACTATGTTTGACCTTGAACTTGATATATTCCAGGTATGGGTGGATGATAGTTGCATTTTTTCTGCTGATGTATGATATTTCATCAGTAAGGTGTAGCTTCGCTAGTTACTGGTCCGTCGTTCGTGCAGCCGCCGCACGCTTCTTGCGGATTGCACGAGCGATGAGGTTTCCGCTGGTGGAGAAGAATCGCTAAGACTGGGTTTTTCTCTGGGCGCGAATCTTGGTCACCAGATTGCGATCCGACCTTGGGCATCTCTCGCAGTAATATTTGAAATTGAACTTGGGCTTGTGGTGATGATAACAATTAGCTGCGCTGAGTGTGAACCGATTGAAGTAGGCGCACTCGTAGTTATCTCAGCACTTGCAGCAAAACAGCTAAGGAGCTGGCGTTCGCGACTGCTTCTTTTGCAGCAAGTAGGTTGCATTACATCAGAGCTGGAAAGTATTAATTCGAACCTAATTATACTATGGCTTGGAATTGGAATTAGTAATGACTATTATCAGTACGTGTTATTATCACTCCAAATAATGAACCATGGAATTATTAGTCCTTATTATATTTTATATGTACATAATTGAAAAGTAATTGAAGGGAAATTAGCATGGAATTAAAAATCGATTTGAATTATTTTTCTAGTTGGGGTTGTCTGGGTAAACACATACTCGTTTCCTAATTTCCTTTTATAACATTATTGGTTGTTCGACCGTGCATATATAGGATATGTTTTTGAAAAAATACTAAATTCCATGCCGTTTATAAATATTTAATTTAAAAAATTGAGACAGAGTTGCTTGTTGTGGTTAAGTTAATTTTAAAACCTTTGTCAAATTTCTTTTCCATAAAACTTTTGGTAAAATCTGCTCTTCTTGCTATAATACTTTTGCTCGTCACTCTTCGGTATTTTTCATCCGTATTTTTCTTGAAGCTTAATTGATGGAACATTCTTTTACAAACTCGTAATTTACACAATAAACCTTTAAAAGTGTCATAATTATAAAAAAAAAACATGAAATTATAACCAGTTATCAATAATTCTTTAAATTTACTAACAGCTTTAAAATTATTAAGTATTCATCAAAATATTAATATTAGTTTTAATTCTATCATTCTTCCAAAATGAATTATTGTATAGGTTAAATTTTTGCATTTTGTTTATGATTAATATCTATTAATAAAAAATGTCGCTGCTAACAAAAAGTTAAAATATCGTCTGGTACTCTAAACTTTTTAATTAACTTCATTTGTGTCCCTGGTACAATTATTGCGTAAAAAATAATGCAGAAGGAAAAAGTTATGTTCGATAAGAAAAGTATGAACATCAACAGGTGTCCATAAACGACATTTTTGATATATCAATGGACTTATCTGTACGGAAACGAAATTGACACTTAAACATTGCATATTTTCTATAAAAAGAATACTTTGTTGTTATTCAACGATTTTAGCACAGCCAGTGTCTATCCAAATACACATCGGGCAATTTCTGCTTAAAGCTATCTTTAAATTGTATCTTAATGCAAGTACTGCAAAAATGTGTGAGATTTTAACTTTGTTATGTCTCATGAATTTTCAAATTACAAATTTATGTTTATTATTTTTGTTAGACATTGATTTTAATAAATCGTATTTTTTCCTTCTCCAAAATGACACTGTTCAAAATAACCGCTGGATTCTCTGGTCACAGAATTTAATAAAGAACATACAAATCATTGATTAATATTTAACTAATTGTTATAAGGTTAGAGGGAATAGTTCAATAAGCAAACTGTAGGGAAAATGTAATACACAATTTAAGTAAACATAAAAGGCAGAAATACATATATTATATTTTAAAGACTTTATTCTTTCAAATAAATTCAATTATATGAACTGTGGATAATGATATTACGGCTCTACAATTCAATTCTTGATAGTTATTACATCACCATTACGATTTTCAAAATTGAATGGAATGGACACAGCAGATTAAGTTTTATATCGAAAGAAAATTCATTAAATAACAAAGTAGTTGAAATCTAAATAACTACCAAGATTAAGAAATTTGGACAAAAATATAATAATTAAATAAGAAGCATGACGTCAGTAATGAAAAATAAATATAAAATACGATTAAACCTAAAATTTCGTGAAGTAATACTTATTAATGAATTCTTGTATTATACTGAAGAAGCAAAGTCGATTTCAGATTTCAAATGCGCCATTTCTAGTTAATATTAAAAATAGCTTACAAGTTACGCTGCAAAAAGAGTTATTGTCAGGTCCAAAATCAATCATACTCAGGTAGACGTTTAGAAGTCATTTAATTAAGTTTTAGAGTTTATATCTCAGCAGAAATATTCGCTGCAATATCACGTGATTCTTGCGTTGCGATGCAGTGGTCGCGAAAATGTGTTTTTTGCGTTACAGCCTTACTCACCCCTCGGCTCCATGGCCAGCTTCCGCTAATGCAGTTTAGAGCGCTTCCTAGAAATCTTTAAAAGCTCTCGGGTCTCGTCGACCGCCGCTCCGCAGCACCTCCTTTCCTCTTCTCTTACTGTTCCTGATTCCTACGAAGTTAGGCATTTCTTTGAGGCGAAGCATCGCAGTCTGACGCGCGAACAAAGCGCGCCTGCAGAATCCAAGGTGCGAACTCCATGGTCACCTCGAGCACAGTCCCAGTTAGTGCGAACTGCCTATTTTCTATCGGTCCTCGGATGCGGCGCGATGTTAAAGGCCATCGCTATATTTGGCCGGACGAATCGACAAATAAGAGAGGCGCACTTGGTTGGACGGTTGGCCGACCGTCTCGAGACTTGTTTTCGCTCGAAAGGTAGTAGTAGAATCAGAAAATTATGCTGCAAAAAATTTGCATAATCTCGAAAAAGACAGAAGCCCGCGTCTTGAAGATTTTTCCATGAATCATGTTCTTGTTATGTAACGAGATTTCATGGTCACTGAATAATGACACAGAGAGTACTCGAAACTAGTAATAAGCGCACAAAGATTTCCAAGCACTCTCGATCACATGGTCATCTCTGGCTGCTGCTCGGGCTGAGGACGGCCGAAGATCGCCGCCGCCGCGTCGTCGGTACGAAAAGCTCCGCGAAAAGCATTTCATCGCGGAATGGAAGATTTTAAAAACAGCCAAAGAGGGCGAAATAAAAAAAAGAGCCTCCACCAGGCCAGACCAGACCTCGTCTTGATCGCCGGATTCCCTAGGTTCGTTCCGTAGATCAAGAACATGCCAAATGCGAACTGATCTCGTCGAGGTTGTCTTAATTTTCGAGAAGCTCTGGAAAGAGAAGAAGATGAAGATGAAGAAGCACCAGCGATCGTGCGGATCAGAAATTGTCGAAAAACATCCAGCGCGGTAGCCTTGCTGGGTTGCGAAGAAATATCGGTCGCCGTTGGAGTGATTCTGGTGCCATTGTTTGTCACCTTGTGTCTCCTGGGTTTTTGGGTGTCTTACCATTGCAGGCTGTTTACTGTCTGGCTCGAAGAAAAACGTCTTTCAAGACGATCTTAAAAGTTCGGGCGAGGCCTCGGCGAAACAATAAGCGATCTGTACGGATATTACACTTTCTGGAATTTTGATTGTGCAAGCCTGAATTGATGTCACCCTGGCTTTGCGTCAGAGAGAAACTTGGATTGTGGGCGGATGTACGAGCTCCGAATGCCCTTCTTCTGTGTTCCTTAGGATCAAAAGATAAAGTGGACAAATAATATATGTACACCTTTTTAATATTACCTGAATAAAAGCGAGAGTGCAGGGTCGGTTCCATTCTACTCTTTCACAATAAACGTATGTTATTTTAGTCTTATTCTTATTTCTCTTCAGAAAGTGAAACTGGAAATTATTAATTATTAGGTACTGGGCACTATTTAGTCCGTTTTTACACATTATTTTAATAATTATAAGACTACTTAATTGTCCTGAATCATAAATCTATTACTGAGAAATAGTCTGATGATTCAATTTCTTAATTGCAAATCTTTCATCTCATAGGCCAGACAGCCAAAGGTATACGTATAGACAAACACTACTATTTTGCTCTTAGTATCGTTCTTATTATGTTTAGCTAATGTTTCGTAATTACTATTTAAGAAATAACATTTTGGTCGTGTTTAGATTGTATTAGTATGTGAAAGTAAACTTTTACAAATGCTGAGTATGTATATGCTATACGTAAATATCCTGAACCTTCCAGATTTTGATTTCAAATATTACAATTATATGTCTAAAAATAGAACCCTTAGGCAAATGTTTCGAAATTGTATTATATTTTAAACTCTATAAGTTAACTATTACAAACATTTTTTTTTGATAAAATGTTTTTAAACATTGCCATTCCATCCGAAGCAGAGTATTTAAAACAACTTAAATTAATTCGTGATCTAACTTTAAAAATAATTTAAATTTCTTTTTTGATTTTGTGGAACATTTCTTTTGCTTATTTTTCTATTGTCAATAATTGTGTAATAATTGTTATGAAGGTATTATTTAAACACTTTTTGTTTACCTTTTCTTTAATATTCGATAATACAAAGCTGATTAAAAAATACATTTAATTAAACAAGAATATGTACGCAAGCAGTAAATGTTAAGTGAGACGTACGATATGTATGTATATTCAATTTTAGGGAACTATCCAGTTAATGGGGAAGTAAATTATTAATTTTTTTAGGTATGTTGTGTATATGATTTTATAAGATATGTTAGTCTTTCCTGCGTATCAGTTTTCGTTTGTGAAAGAAATTTGTTGTTAACATGAACAAATTCTATGAAGGTAGATTTTTTTTTAACATTCTGCATTTTCCTTTCCAAGGACTTTTCCTGTTAAGGAGAATTCCACATCAGAGGAATTTCAATTTAGTTTGAAAATAGGTCAAAGCCGGATTAAAGACGAAAAATTAATGAAATTTATCACGCCACTTAAGAATTATTAAGGCTGATGTTTAAAAAAATGGGTACAAATACAGGATAAGGAAAGGGTAAATTGGTACGCTTCTATTTTGTTTAGTAATCGTGTGAGTACAAATTATTAACATTGTAATTTGAACGTCTTCGTTTAGATATTAATGCATAGGTAGCCGCTCGTATGTTTATTTGATTTTAAACCTTTAAAAGTCAACTTTAGAAAGTTATATTAACGATTTTATTGCTCTTCCTATTGATCTTGAATATTCTTGATCTAAACATACATACTTTATGTGAGAAAGGTAAAATCATAATATTGAGACGTTTTCTTAAAAAGATAAATTGTAATTAAAAAAAGTTGCAGACATGTGTATATGAAAAGGATTTGAATTTATTAAATGTAAATGAAGCAACCTTTTGCAGTAAAAGATGAAAATAGCAAATAGTTAGTGTAAAAATGGTAGAGCTTGATATAGAAATTAGTGAAGTTATAGTTATATGCATAATTATACAATTTCCTGGTGCATTCAGTTTTTTGAGCGGACCATCGAAGGCATATGTTTGTTCTTTTTGGGGTGCCAAATTATACAAGTAAATTGGCAGTTAACCTTCAAAACATTTTAATCTAATATCTCGGCAAAATTAGCATTCATAGTTAATGCGACATTTATACACCTGAATTATGAATAAACAAGATTTTTCACTGCTAAAGTTGAAAGTGGGACATCTTAGAATCTGTTCATATACAGATTTTTATTCTGAAACATATTTTGTTCATGTTTTTTAATCCAGTTATCTTTCTAGATATGTATAGTATTATGAGGGTAAGTGTGTTTCGTAAGATGGTGGATTCCTTTTTAAAAATAAGCTGAGTAAAATGAATCGTGACCATTTAAGTAGTACCAATTCTTTTTGTCGTTAATCAAGAAGAGTTGTCTCTGTTAATGTCGCAGCTCCCATAAAAATGCGAAAAGCGAGGACTGCAAGGACAAATACAGAGGCAGCAGTTTTACTCCAAAACCGGTCAAGGTGTATTTCACGGTCGGCTTCAAGCCGCAACTCCACCGACATCAACTTGATGCACAATTTACCTTCATCAGTGTCAGGTGGAATTCTTGCCAACCCGTTTGTAACGATGTTTACTACTGGAGTAGTAAGGCTCGAGCTGTTCGCGCAGCGCAAGACTGTCCCTCAGTCGTCGTCGACGTTGTCGTTGTCGTTGTCGTTGTCTAGCCCCAGTGCAGCCTGCGGTGCAAGTGCAAGTCGGTTTGGGGCGTCATGACTTCACGAGTGCACTTCCAAAAGAGAAAAATTTGAATCTAGTCAATAACGTGCACTTGCAAAGCCGACTGACTTGCTGGATTATGGGCTGCGAGTGCGAATGCAGTGGCCTTTGCTGCAGCTAGCAGCGCGGCTAAACCTGCTGCAGGTAGAATGCAAAAATTCAATCGGTCATGGTAATTGGGTCTCACATTGCATGCGCCGATTATAAAACGCAGTCAGAAATTGAAGTCAATGTCAGTTCACTTCTTCTCTAAATGGTCACGAATGCGGTCGGTTTTTGCTTCAATGGCAATTCAAAGGCAATACCTTGTAAGTCGTAACTGAGCGAGCGCACTCCTCGACTCCTTAAATCTTAAGTGCCGAATTTAAGTTATTTTCACAAAAACCTATTTTAGAAATATCTTAACATGACTAGTTATAGAATAGAACCATATGCATCAAAAAATTGTTAAGAATCTCAAAACACGACTCATCAAAACTGAAGGCATATTAACTCTTATAACGAACCACAATGTTAAATTTATTTATATATTGTAATTTAATCTACATTGATGACGTCATCTGTTATTAGGACACGAACCTGCAAAATTGACTAGATTGCAAATTTAGTTAAACATAAATGTTTGTTTGGTATATAGATTCACAGATTGGTTTTTGTTTTATTATACTTGGATGTCTAGAATTTTGGATTAATCAATTCTGTTAATTTATATCTTTTATTTTTTGGGTTGACATACATTTTCCTTTATACATAGAAATGAAAATTTGGAATGGTTATCAATTTTTGTCGTTTATCTGTCCGTCAAAACCCTTTTTCTCAGGAATTGCTAAAGGTATAAAGATGAAATTAATATCAAAAATCAAATCGACTGCCTTATACTCCTGTAAAAAATTCATCCCATTCGTTCCTTAATCATCACAAGCAAATATGGTTCAAATTTAAAATATAATTAAAATAGAATACAATATTGAATTTAAAAATAATATTTTCGACATTATCAGAATATATGTACTATACTATGTAGAGAATACAAGATTTTATTCTTATCTGGAATTTCGTTTTTTCCTTTGCCGAGTAGGTTGAACAACTCTGTATTCGGAATTAAAAAGCTATGAGCGAAAAAGAACTTAAACATTAAAAAAATCTTCGATAAGGACTTAATTTCTTTTGTTTTATCGAGAAAAAATCCGAATAGTTCAATGCCTTTTTGATTAATCTTTCGTACACCAAATTTACCACTGTCTCTAGGGGGGTCTACTCATGATCAATTTATTATGGACCAGAGAACCAGTGACAAATTTTATCCCTTTCGTTGTGAAAAATATATTTCACTAAACCAGATGAATTCGTTGAATGTTATTGTTAATTGAAATTGTGGAACGGAAGTAAGGGTGATATAAAGTATGTCAAAAATTAATATAAGCAAGAGTTGTTTTGGGCTTGAAATGAGAAATCAGCAGTCAAAAATTATAACTTAATTCAGCTCTATCAGTACGATGTTTTAAATTGTAGTGTCCCAATCAAATAGATGTAAACTGTAATAACTTCTGTTTAAGGACGCAAAGCCTAAATAGGTAATCCCGCGGCTCAGCCCGGCCCACGTGCATTGATTTTATCAAAGACGCCCAAACATTAGTATGCACCCTGAAGGTATTAAACATGCGTACGACAAGGAGTTCTTGGGCTGATGGATATTCCGATTTCCGATAGCCTGTCTATTCAAAACTAGTTGACCACGCCTGGGCAGAGTGCCCGAGTCGCGCAACCGCAACTATGGCACTTCCGGGGGTTAAAGTTGATAAAAGTTTTGAATAAAAGATTTTCTTGTAACGCCAGCTGTAGACAAGCGGCGTGGTTAGTTGGCTTATAACAAACGTTTGGCGATGCTCCAACAGAAAATAACCTTTCTGGCATGTGGTGGTGTTTGCCGCGGCCGTAGACTGGACGCTCTTCAGAATTTAAAATCATGATCGCTGTAGAAGCCATTGAAGGTTAGACATCTTCGCAACAAGATCCCTCGTTCGAAGCTTTCGTTGCTTCTTTTTTCTCAGGTGATGTGCGACGTCTTAAGTGCTGCTGGACATCCCAACGAACACTGCGGAGTTTCGGATTGAGTTAATTCTTCAAGGTTTTATTAGTTTATAAAGTAATATAACTTAATATTACATATTACATAAATATAATGAAGTTCGCGATTATATCATAATTTTGTTATTTTGAACATCAATTAATCAGTGCAAAGTTTAATGAATAATATTAACCCATAGTTTTTTCTTGAAATTATAGTTATTTTAAGTATCATTAGTACTACTGCTAATAATATAAATTTAGTGGCAAATTTTATTATAGTCTGGTTTTTCCCGAACAAATAATTTTTGCATAAGATGTTCAAAAGATCAACTAAAGGTTAGAATCGAAAAAGGGTTTTCGACTATTCGTAAGATAAGCTTCATTTGAATCATCTTTGGTATATGACTTTATGATTTTGTGACTTATGATTATGTCAGCAGCTTGCAGATCAATTCAAATCAAATTCGAAAACATGTACAAGCTTGATTATATGTATGTACTTGGTATAAGTAAATTCCAACTAAGAAGTGGCTACGTAGCCATACCGAGGAGATATTATTGAACTTATTTGATAGAGGAAAATATTGTTTTTAGATTACTTGCGGAATTATTGCAAATATCTACACTTTCAGAAATAAAGGCGACCAAATTTCCCAAGTTTGCTAAATGTGTTTATGTTCATTAAACAATTTTTAAAAAATGTATATCAAATGCAAAGAGTAAAAAAAACTACAAAATTGTTAATACGTAAACAAATTTTATTGACTTTGAGTAGCTGGATAAATCAACTCTGAAGGTAAAGAAGCCATTTCTATAGCTCTCTTTATCAAAGACTAAGGCGAAAACATGGCGAGTAATTGTTTGATTTAATTATTAGTGCTGTAATCACTAAAGAAGAGTCAGTTTTCAATACTTACTTTAAACTCACCGGAGTTTTCTCAAATTTGGAGTTTAAGAAATTTAGAATGGAAAAGAGTAGAGGAAGAATAATTGGGGAATTAATTAAAGACACGGAATATCTATGTATTGTAATTTTGTTCGACTCCATTAAGATGAATTTATATCAAATTTTTATTTATGAAAATGATAACCGACAATTTTCGAAAAACCTATTTTATTTCAAAAATTCTCACAAATTTTGTGTTTGGTGTCGTGTGAACTCGTTGTTAGTCCTAGAGAGTGGGTTTCTAACCCATCAAATAAAATTGTGGGCTAAGCACGGGGAAAGCGTTTTGAGTCCATAGAGGAATTGGAAAATATATTGGCACTTGTGTATCACCTCTAATGGACATTACTTCGAAGGGGATAAAGTAGATTTGCCATAGAATTAGAAAATATGTGTTTCATTAATCAATTGTCGGTGCTTTTTGATCATAGGGTATGTACTTGCACATGTAGAACCTAACAACGTCTGCCTACTGCAGCAAGAGTAGCAGCGATCGAAGTTGAGCCGGAAAAACACATCATCAGCAACAGTGCTGAGAAGATGTCTTATGTAACAATCATTAATCTAAGGTCGCAATAGTCTTTTCGTTGGGAGTTAACTAATCATTTAGCATAAGCTCGGACCCAGCTGGGACCACAGACCGTAGCCCCTGGGCGGCCATTGTGTCGGATCGCAGCGTCCCAACAGCAGCGATCGCAGCATCGCGGGGAACAGAAACAGAAGCAGCAAACAGAGTAAAGTGGCTGCTTGTCCTCTAAGTGTACCACGTCGGACCGCGTGAGCTTTAGCCGTCAAACGGAGACGTCGAAGAGGTCGGCGCGCGGAGACCTATCTAACCTGGCTCGAATAAACAAGCACCTCCTGCGTCTTGCGTCTTGCGTCTTGCGTCTGGCGGCGGGCGGCGGGCGGTCGGCGCGGTCCGCTTGCGGAAAAAACGGGCAGCGCCAAGTGCGCACAGAAAGCTTCTATGCAGTAAATGGGTTAACGATTGCGCCTTAGATTTTCCATTCCGTAGAAGCTCCACGGAAACTGATGAGTTTTCTCAGCTCTCCGCCTCGCTGGGTTGTTATCAGATCGCCGACGAGGAGACCCTGAACGGCCATTAAATGCAGCCGCTGCTGCTGCTGCGCTAGCGCTCTCAGATATGCCGCTGCTTTTCTTATTCTAATTACATAATCAAGAAAACGAACAATTTTTGTGTAATTAAACCATCTCATGGCGGGACGCTGCCGCTGTTGTTGCATGCAGTGCACCATCGCCAAGGTCAGTCCGAGTGACATCATCTTAATTACAAATTACCTGGCCGCTTGCAGCTTTTCGCGAATCACGGTGCATCTCGCGGTGTGCACAACATGAATTTGAAAATTTCTCTTACGTGCGCCGCCATTTAAGACGTTGTCCAGAGGATGATGATATTTGTCGGGGATGGAATTCGTGTCAAGACTGCGCACCGAGATCATGTGCTCGCTCCGCCTTTTGTTTGCCTTTTACTTATATCACTTTTCCTTTTTTTTGAATATTTTTTCGCGATCCTCGAATGGAGCCGACCACGGACTCCGACTGTAAGACCGTGATGGTCCTCGCAGAGAAAAATTGACGCACTCGAGTGATAGAAATGTCTAATGAAAGATTCCCTCCACGTACGTCTTTATCATTTAATAATTGACTCCGGCTATCGCTTTGCATTCCATGCGCAATCGAACAATTGAAAGAAGTTCGGCCGGGAAATGGGGCTTTGTCTGAGTGCAACTGGAAGGTGCCATTGTTGATTGGGTTATTTTGGAGTTTAAATGACCATTAAACCACACCAAAGACAATTTAAAGACCTTTAGTTAAATTAATAAAATCCTTTCACTAAAGTAAAATAATAAAAGAAAACCATTTGAAGAAAGGGTAGCTTACTTTGCTATTTATTATTTTATTAGTTTAGTTTGCAATAAGTTGAATATCATTTCTGTAACGTCAATTCATACGATACATACCAACTTCACATTATAATATAGTGTAAAAATGGCACAGATGTCCCACGTTAAAAAAAAAAAAATTATGTTTTTTAAGGACTTTAGTGTTTACGTTACTGAAAAATAGATAGGAAATCAATAAAAGCCATATACCATTAATTGCGGTACAACAATAATTCAAACCCACATTTGTCAGTTTCAGTCATGGTTTCGAAGCACGTGTTAGAGCATACGTTGTTTTGATATAATAAAACTCGAGTTTCTCCATATTCGAAAAATGTGTCACTTTATTTCACTTGAATTCGGATAAAATCAGAACCAAAAGAAACACAGAAATGAAACTTCATACAATGACAACTAAAGAATTTCTAAATTTGATTAATAGGATAGGTATGTAATTAATATATATTAATATACCTAATTTATTTCTTTATGAGATCACGAACTTTCCAATCTGTCCTCGTATGTGGAATAGAACTCAAATTTTATGTTGTTATGGGTACATATAGTTTTATACTTTTAGAAACAAAAAATTGTCATCTGATTGGATTTTCCTGAACAGCACAAATACTATAAATACTCTTCAAAAAATTCAACCTTACAACTATAAATGCAAAGGTAACCTTCCTGCACATACTATTGAAAGAACATATTAACCTTATCGTTTCCGCGCTTTTTCTGATTCCATGATATTCTTAGTGATAATTGTATAATATAATGTAATAATAATATCGTATAATTACAACCTGGGGTACTTTTGCTCTAGATATCCATAAATGTTCAGTTTTGAGAGTTCCTATTGTGTACTGTGTAATGATTTATATCTTTAATTTGACATTTTCTTTTCTATTTGCGTATATTATTATATTGCTGTTTGACCATACGCCACGTCACCTTGATTGACGACATGATCGGCCGCTTTTAAAATTCAAACCGCAACGCTAATGAACTTTTAAGTACATTAGAGACCTCGGCAGCTAAGTTGGTAGTGAACTTGTACTACGAATAAAAACCATTTCAAGAAGGCTCGAGTCCCACCTTAACCTTGAGCCGGCGCGATTCTCAAGAAAACTGTGTGGCGATCATTAAATGACTGACATGGCTCTGTTGAGTCACCTCACATCCTAACTTTATTATTAAAGGGTATTTCCTACAGCATTACGTATACCTTAAAAAAACAACAAATTAATGCAACTAAAAATCTATACAGTTTTCTTGAAGCTTAGTTTTGAATTTATTGCTATGCTACCATATACATAAATAGCGGAATAATAAATGCCCTGAAAGCAATTATTTGAAAAAATATAATATAGGATTCATTCTGAGGAAATAGGTTATATTAGGGTCACATTATCTGATTAGAATTGCACCGAGGAATAGTGTTCATGAAAATGTTAAGACTAAAACTTTATTTTGTAATAATAAATAAGAGATGAATTTTTACAAAATCGGACAACAAATACAAAATTTTCAGTTCGGAACGTGATAGTTGTTGTTTACAATTTAGACATGGGTTATTGTGTGGTATTCATGTAGTACCATAATAATAAAATGTAATTCATATTGAAAGCTTTCGAATTTTGGTAGAAGATATCAATAGTTTACATTCGGTTTTAATTAAGTTTTTCTTTCAAGAATTTGCAAAATTACACAATATGTATACTTATGAATTTTAAACGTTTTCACTGTTGTTGTTTAATAGAAGAGAAAAACATATGTTTAAGTTTAAGTGAAAAGGTAATAGTATATGTAATATGACTCGATTGCGGTCTGCTTGGTCAATTTAATAAATTCATCAATATCACACTGAAAAATATCGGATTTTATCGTACAAATCTAGGATACCTTTTAGTAAAATAAATGTTAAATAAAAAACACAATCAGATACTTGATAATTTTTGTATGTCTAATTTATAACGTGGTAAATTCAACTTATTCAGTTTTCGTGGAACTATTCGTATTGAAATTTATGTATATTAAAATATTGTGTTGCCGAATTGTTGAAAGGGCAACTAAAGGAAGTTGTTATTTAATACATAATATTAATGTACCTACGTAATCACTAGGCGGTAATTCTCTGTTAATTAATAGTATAATCCAGATTTGACTCCTTCAATCTGCCGAAGCGGATTTTGCACACAAACAGCCCTGTTGCGTAAGTGTCATGGCTGGCTTCTTTCACAAGTGTCCACAGAGGCGGCCAGCATTTGCTAAGCGCAAGCCTCGAAGTGCTCATCAAGTGCAAAAGATAAGGACGAGCTTGACTACCGCGGCCGCCGCGCAGTTAAATTTCTGGGACCCTCACCGCAGAGATCACAAGAAGCAATCGCGTTTCGTGGCGGCCAGCAGTGATTGCTGAATGCTTATCTCTGTGGGTCAAGATAAGATTCTATTCGACGTGATTAAAGTCCCTGCGATTGGAACCCGCCGCCGAATTTCAGAGACGAAATTGATGACGAAATATGCGACCTTTTGCGAAACAGAAGGAGTGGTACTAAATTAAATGGCCGAATAAATTCAAGCCCTGGAAGACCCCGTGTCCAATCAAAACCTTAGCCAACAAGCTCAACGAAGGAATGCTTCCGCGAGAAGTCCCGAGGGAATTCCAATTGTAGTACACATTGTGCCGTTATGGTCTTGCCCAAGACACTTCCCTGCTACCACTTGGCCAGAACAAGAATTTCACTTTCGTTGACCTCTTCTCGTCTACTCTTTTCACGATGTTCTCAAAACGGCTTCGTGCCCATAATCAAGATTCCAGCAGCGTTGTCGTTTGTGTTGGCTAGTTCGTGTTCGGAATCATTTTCGCGGCTAGATGTGGAGCTAGCGTTCTGGATGCAGCATCGCGTCCAGCTCCAGCATCCAAGTGGCCCTTTAAAGAGCCGCGGAGACGCGTCATCTCGCGATATGGGATGCAGCGGGTCCATTGTCGTTAAGCCGGAAAGAACTAGCCGAAGAAAGCGTTTGTCTGCGCCTACCATAAATCCGCGGTGGCCAGTCTTCATGCCGTGTCTCCTTCCAGCAGCTTCTTCTGCTCGGTAGTAAATTGAGAAAGGGCGTTAGCCCCGGTTTTTCCTCTCGATTGTATTCAGAGACGGGAATTAAATTAAGAACGACGATGATAGCGCTCCGGTCGTGTGTTGGACGTGGACCACAGCAGCTTGAATGAATTTAATCAGGTTCGTCTCAGGGAAAGTTTAATGATTTAACCTGATTCTATAGGCGAGATCTCCGCGTCTAATGCGGCTCTAAGCCTTCCACTTCTTTTGTCGAAACTCTGCTGACATTTTCGCAGATTTTTATACACATAAATGTCAGTGGCAGCGACGGCGCATACAAGATCATCGAAGTCGCTCTGCGCATAAATTTTAAATTCCAAGGAGAGGAGCCTCCAACGCACAGCCTTGCGAACCGAAAAGAAGCGGAATTCGAGAAAGCGCACCGGAGGCTCCGCAAAGGTCTCTGCAAGGTAAATGTCAACCAGCTCGCAGCCAATAGATTTTGCGGCCGCCGGTTCGACCAGGTGCGCGGCGATCGCGCTGCGCATGCGCCGCTCGCTTTGGCAGCGGCTTGGGTCCCAACGACAAGCGGACGGTTTATTGGGCAAAAAGCGGAAGGGTCGTCACTGGTCAGTGTTTGTTTTTGTCTACGAGTGACCTTCCTTTTGAGCGATACCGTTATCAATGGTCAAATAAACTGCTCAGCAGACACCAGTCGATTTCGAATTCCTGCATTCTTTTCGGACATTGGTTGTTTTCTTTAATTTCATAATATAAAATTACAAGTCGATTTTAATCGTTTAGGCTATTATAATAGAGGTAATAGCATGAAAAAGATATCGATACCTTTTGTACTCAAAACAATTTTATTTCATACTTTTTCTCATATGATATCGATATATTTGACTCAATACTTGTTCTCATATCAGAAGGGGTGGTTAGAGCAACAAGAGGTACTTAAGGTTTCATGATTCATAAAACTCCGTTTTTTTTTGTACATAAGAAACGATGTAATATCTTATTGATCAAACCCTTGATTATATATCTTCTTTTTAACTAGCGAATGCTCTGGACTTCGTTCGACTGGTATTTATAGTAAACATTAATTTTTGGCCTTTCGTGTAATTTTGTTCTTTTTATAAAATAAATGAGGCATAGTACCAGACAGCGCTGTTAAATTTATATACACATAGGTTAAGCCTATATTATTAAATAAATAAATAAATATAGAATAGTATGATGCTGTTATCAGCAAGGTCAAGACAGTCATGACCCTCACTTTATGTACGTGTACAAGTTGTTGCCTTGAATCTACTGAACGGATTGAAATGAATTTTAGCTATGCTTTTAAGTTAGACTATCAAAAAGAAAAAAAATTATTTTGGTTTCTCTTCTACGCAAAAGCGGGAATATATTGTGTCAATTGGAAAATATGATGTATTTCTGAATTATAAATTTTGAAAGTGAATAGATGCTTTGACCATATTGAATATAATTTTTAATTAGAAAATTTATAAGTGAGATGCAATCGAACTAAATTTATTTGGTATCGGCCTACCTGCCAGCTTCAAGGAAAACAATGTTTGCGTGTTTTGGGATCACTAGTTTTACGTTGCGCAGTGGCCCGCTTAAATGTTCTTCAATTAAATATTATATTTTAAGGCTCATATGTATCAATTCTGGAAACAAAATATTTTATTTCAATCAAGCTCAAAAAATGTCTCAATGAAATAATCAACATTCAATTAGCGCCAAGAACTATTTTGAAAATATTAAACCCAGAAGACGATGCAATAAATATAACGTTTCGATATTATAATTTTTAACATGAATTTTAACTGAATATTATTAGTGACTGCGATTTTTATTAGAAAGCTATACCTATTAAAATTGTAAATTCTCCTCTACTATTTAATTATTTAGTGTAATTTTACTACATAAATCATATAGGCAAAGGGTCTTCGCCATATCCCCGAAGATAGTTTATTGCCCCGCATGGCAAACATTCAATTTAAAACTTATGTTGCCCAAGAAGTGGTGAGTCGAAGAGGATTGGCCTTCGTCGTTCGTCAAGCATCATTTGCTGTAAACGGCCATAATTTGCCGAGGACAGATATTAGCTCTTCTCGGGGCGCTCGAATGCTCAAGAAGTTGAGATGCATTACCATTGAGCCCAATATTTAAAGTTCCACATCAGCTGGTTTCTTTCTATTGCTTCCGCCTCCGAAGCGCTTAATTAGTGTCTGTATGTGCGTATGATCTTCGTAAAGATTGAGCACCCATACCGAGAGCAAATTTGTACAGATGGAAATTTATTTTCCTCTGTAGGTGGTATGCTTGTAGCATATGCTGCTAGTTGGTATGCATTTCTGGAAATAGTCATTACTTTGATAAGGTGAAGCCATCGTTTTTCTGTAAAGCTTTAAGTTTTGCAATATTGGCATATTTATGCATCATTTTTATTAATTTTAAGAAGGAAAAAGTTATTAAATACGTTTATTTTAAAAATGGTCCCTTCACTGCGTTGCCTAAAATGATATGCATCTTGCGTTTGCATTTATTTTCAAAATATAATGTTCTATTCAATTATTCCCCTGAATTTCTCCCACATACACTCGACTCGTTGTAGATTTATTTATTCTTATTACGTAGCTTTTTCGATACCAATTTCTCCTCTGAGAGCAATGGAAGAGTACCTGTAGCTTTAAGGGCCACAACTAAATTTTATCTTAGCTTAGTACCAGTTCCAACCGGTATCAGTTAACTACTCATCACTCGACTGAAATTTTAGGCTTTTAGAGCTATTTCCCGGAAAGGGGATAAAATCGAAAGACCAAATATTCTTAGAAAGTTCCATAAAATGTTTAGATACGATACCCTTTTTGAGTTTTAATTTTATTGCTCATATACTAGTCAATAATATTAAGGTGAGTGAGTCTTATTTCTTAGTAGGATTTATCAAAAAATGATTCACTGAGCTCTTTACTATTGTTCATGTTAAGCAGTTATGTTTTTCATTTGTAAAGCCTAAGGCCCTATCCGCAAATAGTGCTGTTCTGTATGTTTTATGGTTTTTATCTTCCTAAGAAAATAATGGTGTTTTCGATAGGACTTGTTTTAAGATCTTTTTTTTTTGGCCTGAAAAGTGAAAATATCGCTAATTTGGTCATTTCTGAAAATTTATTAAAATATAATGGACTGTGTTAGAAGCTCGACAAATATATCAAAGTAAAGCTTAAGCATTTAGCTGCACCTACATATGTACATATATAATATCATATCAGTTATTTGAAATGTCTATGAAGATTTATTCAAACAATAAGTTTTTGCGTGGGAGTCCTCCTGCTATGTCACTCAGTTGCTTTATTGTAATATATATAACTTTCTTTGATTTTTTAACCCCAAACAAAATAATTGGTTTTTGTTCGAATTATATGTCAAGTTGAATTCATTAGTAAATTTTAATGATGGGCTAAATTTACAATATATGAAAATATATGTAAGATTTATTTAAAAAATTAAAATTGGTACTCCAGTAAAATGTTAGCTCCATATCGATAATATCAATCTGTTGAGAGTAATTTCATCCAGTCTGCTAAAGACTTGATTTTAAATTTTGTTCACCAATTGCTTAAGAAATCAATAATCCTTTAAAGGGAATGATTATAATTTAAGGAAGTGACCTTTATTAAAACCTGATCAACTGTAAACAAAGATTTATGCGGTATTAATATGAAAAAGGATGACTTAAAGAAATCTTTATTTTTGTGGTCAAAATATTCTTTCCTCTTTTCATTTTATACAGGTCATTTTCATGTGTTTTCGTTTTACACATTGTGTGTGAATACAGAACCAAAATTATGATGTGGTCGCATACACGTGCAGCGTTTTCTGCTTGGACTAAGTCGGTGGTTCATTATAAATTTATAATTGGAATCAACACTAAATTTAACTATTGCGTTACTTATTAAATTAGTGGACGCAAGCATGGGCTTTGATTAATTATATTATTGCTAAATGGTTCATGGTACATCTAGGAAAATTGGAATGCTAAACATAAAGTAATATGCTCCTTTGAGCTTGGGTTTCATTGATGGTCTGAATGCGTTGTCCGCAGCATATCTGCATGCTGGCGGCCCATAGACCCGGAGGAGGCCCAGATTTTTATCTTCTTTCCTCAGATAGGCGTACATTGCATGTGCAAATCTTGTCCTTTCTGAGTCCCGCCCGCCGTCGTTGGCGTCGTCGTCATTTTCGACGCTGTCGTCGTTGTCGTCGTCATCGCCGTCGGTGTCGTCGCCGCCGCTTGGTAACTAAGGTGGGCTGCTCGAGGAGATCTGCACTTCAGTCATCCACCTTGGGAGATAGTTGATTATCGGGACCATGGTGAATCAGAATTTTCTCGTGGCAGAGCACAGGAAGAGTCGATGCCATGATACTTGGTCTATTTTTGTACCGCCTCATAAATACCATTGTGAAGTCGCCTGTTAGATTGAGTTCTTTGGCGTGTTCAAGAAAAGTATCTGCTCCGCTGCTGGCCTCTATTTTGTGGTGCGGTGTGGTGGTGGTGTAAAAAACAAAGAAGTAAAAGTGTTGCTCGGCGTCATCGTCGTCATCATCCACAAGGAGTGCGAGCTCGGGTTTGATGTACGTTGAACGGGGGCGCTTTTGGGCTGGAGGAGAGCCCAAACCCGAGCCCCCGAGGTGGCTGGCTACTGCGCGTGTCCCTCTCTTCTTTGGGGCTCGTGCTACTTCAAAGAATGGCATATTTCCTCATTTGCTGATTTAACCAAATTAGTGAAAGTCAGACTGGTGAAGTTGTTCTCCCCGCAGCCATCGGGCCGTTCTGCTCGGGGATGTTGAAAGAAAATTTTCAACTGTTGGCGGTTGTTCGGTACCCGCGTCGCTAGCGCTACTTAAGACGTCGACAGCAACGACGACGACGAGGACGGCCGTCGTCGGCCTTGTCGCGCCCGCCTGGGTAAATCTTGTTTCTTTATTCGCGCGGCCACCGTTTTCCTCAGATACGTGTCCGTTTTTGTTCTTCGCCTGCAAAGTGATTTTGACACATTTAACCAAATTGGCAGCCATCCAGAGCTAAATGTTTTCCCTGGGGAGCACGACTACGACTCGTTTCTGCGGGAAAGGTGAGTGTGGCCAATAAACGTGTGTGCTCTTCTGCCATTGGACTTCCGCAGTGCTCGAGCGACAAAGTCGAGTTGCTTAATGTTAAGTCCACTTGTAAGACCACTGATGACGACAGTGACGGTGATTATCTGCGGCCCCGGTCGTCCTTTGTTCGCCTCTCCCTAGTCCCCGGAGTGGGATTTAGCTCATCCTGGACTATCACATCCATCCACATCAATTCCCCCTTAGTCCATCAGGACACGACTCAACCCTTTTTCGAGGTGCATAAGAAAACCCGCCCTTCCACCACCGCGGCTAGAAAGCTGGAAAACGAAGGCGCCCGACGACCTCGACTCATGGTCAAGCGCTGCCGTAGGATGTGAAAAAGAAAAAGGCATAGTGCATATGTGTCATAGGTGCACGCGGCCCGTCGCAGTCCGCCGCACGTCTTCTGGCCAGCTCCACCTCGAAAGGTGCAAGTCCAACGTGATAATGCTGCAAATTGAGCGGCCCGGCGCGGAGTCGCTGCCTGAAATATTTGAACGCCTTCAGATAAGCCCGCGGCGGTAATTGCGACAAATGTGCCCAAAACTGCAATTAGACACGTTTCGGATTTACATTACAACGACGAACTGGCGTGCTTCGTGTCAACCAGCTCCACCTCACGTTTCGCGATACGAAAGTGGTTCTTTGAAGTTTTATTTATCTACCAATTTTTCTGATTCCTGGAATTCCACCTATCCACTCTTAGGATCTCTGTCGGCTCAAATGACTCAATGTCAGTCAAAATTTTGGGGCCCAGGCTATCCATTTGTTAAAATATGAATTAAATATTAAACTTCTGAGGTGTTGAAATTACAAGCTTTCAAAAAAAACATAGGATTATTTTACAAAAATCAAAAAAACTAAAAACGTATAAAGTAATGATCATTTTGGACATTTCCGTTGTTACCATATAAAACCGATTATCAATGGTTTTCTAAATGAAAATTTTCTCATTGACTTTAAACAGCCAATAAAATATGAGGATCAATACATATATATTTTTAAAACAATTTTGTACTTCATACTTTTTATTGTTCATGACATCTTAATCAAATTTTAATAGTAGGTACTACCCCAAAGATGCATTATGTCTCATTTAAATAAAAAGAAGAACGGAAATACCGCGTAATATGTATAACACATAAAAACACAATCGAATTGACAACCTCCTTTATTTTAAGTCTGTTAAAGATACAGTTTTCATTTGTTTAATAAAGTTATTGTATAACCATCAAGATGGCACAGCATTCTGGCGTACTTAAAAAACGCCATTGTAGAATTTTGAGAAGAGGTAATATTATTAAACAGGTGCTCTCTCCTTTTGAGAATTTATAGGTAAAATACATATATTCAAAAATTTCATTTTATTGAATTAAAGTGAAAAATATTTTTAATCCGGTTTTTAGTAATTTTTTCTTAGGTTTTCGAAAATATTTCACATACTTTTATTAAAAATTATATATGTAGATGCATATATGATAAGATGAAAGTTGTGCTTTTTGATTTGTATACTGTTTTGTTTTTATAACCGGAATTAAAATTTTTTAAATTTAGAAAATAATATACTGATGAAACTGCTTTTTTTTGTATATTTATTTGCCCTTATTAAAACAATCCCAAAAGTATGATAACAAGATTTTCACTTAATATTAGCAGTCTTCTTTTACGAACAAACGAATATTTTTATTATATTTTAAATTACTTCGTTTTCGGATTTTTTGTTATCGGCTTTGAATTACATATTATATTAAATTTGAAATGACTTCATATAAAAGATAAAAAAAAAAAACGCTTCTGATTTTAACATGGGCTAACTAAGATCGTAAAAATTTGCTTTAATGATTTTTAGGTGATATATGTTTTCTTATTCGCAGTCAGTATCTTATCTAAACGGTAGTGAAAAAGTGCAACCTTAGTATGATAAGAAAAACCACTTCACTTCAAAGTACTTAAAATTTGCGAGATCGGTGTCCCTTAAGCCACAAAAAGTTTTACTTCTGAACTGCTGTGTGGTGATAAACAGATTTTATACACTTTTATTTCTTTATCAATCAGATAGCTGACTGTTCACTTATAATATGTGAATATTGGGAAATGATAGTTTTGAAAACGACTTTAAAAAGTAAAAGTGGGTAAGAACAAATATTATACATATAAATTTTAAATCTCCGGCGGTTTTGTTTTGGGCATTCGGATCTCGGTTTCATCTGATCGAAATTTATAACTTAATAGGAAATATCTAAAAAGATGTAAAGAACCAGAAAATGGCAAATATGTTGAAGTAGCTTAATTTTACATGCGAATCAGTTACCCATGGATCACGCAATTGTCCACGAGGGAGTTAAGCCGAAATTATATTACAATTATTTCACAATTTAGCAGAAAATTATTGCAGGACGGTTAGAAATTATACCAAAATAAGAATGAAAGAATGGGCTCATAAATTTAAAAGTATAACGAATAACTTCGTTTCGTTTATTATAGTTGAATTGCATGTAATTATTCTAATAAGAAATTTTGCATGCCATTTAACCTAAACAGACGAAACAAAGCAATTCGTTTCATTTCTCATAATAAGCCGTAAACTTAAAAATTATACATTAGCAGGATTGAAACAAATTCAAATATTACAATGAGTAAAAAAGTATAGTGAAATATATATATGTATAATGTTTTTATAATACGAAGTTTTAAATTGAATTTTCGATCATCACGTATTATTAACAGTCCTTCATTCCAAACATAAAACTTTTTTGGGTATTGCGTATTATATTATATTTGGATCTCTTCAATCAATCAGTAGAAGACAATTTTATAACTGGGTTCAGCATTCTTTAACATATAAGGATAAGTCATTTGTTATTTAGTTGTTTACTTGGTATTAGTCTTGTCTAATTAGATTTACTATTTGGATCTCTAATGATCTTTTACATTTCGATAACTACAAAAATAGTAGAAGTTTTTTAAAGGTGGCTATTCTCGTATTTAGATACTCATTCCAACAAGACTACTATAAGTTAACACGCAGATAGGTAAAATATCACACTAAAATTCGAATCCTTATTTTTCACAGATGTCTCCAAGAAAGTTTATGCTTTGTTCAAATTTCTTGTTTTTGAAATTCATATATCGATAGAGAAGTAGGTATTGGATCTTTTAAGCGGGGTTATTAACAAACATTTTCGCTTAATCATTGTTTATTCCTCGTGCTGTTATTATCGTTGTTCTTCATAATTAAGCCAATACTGAGAATTTAATGATTGGGGCGGAGTTGGTTAGAAATTGTAAAACCAAAGATGAGGTAGTTGTTTGATGCCATTAAACTGAGTGGGAGAAAGTCGATTCTATGTCACGTAGCATAAATATGCTGAAGTGTTCAAGAACAAGAAACAATACCGTACTATTTGTTTTGGACAGGTGTTTTCCGGACTTCACCACATGTATTTTTCAATTAACAACTAACTATAAAGTGAAGAGTTTATAACTTAAGTATACTACTTTACTAATGAATAAATAAATGAAAATAAAAGTTCAAAATTATGAGACAGATGGCGCCAGAAAATGAAGTTATTGGACGGTTACATAAAATATTTAAGAAACATCAACCCTCAACGATTCAAACATCATTCGGGTGCGTTAAAATGTTTGTTCCACCCCATGCATTCGATTCGATTCATCTTTAATATTGGTGTTTGCGAACAATCGTTTTCAGATTATTTTTAAAGTTCTGTTCAGTAGGGGGTGGGAGTAGAGTAGGACCAGACGGCAATGCACCTGCGTAAAATTCGTTGGAAGAGGATTGTTCCACGACACGCAATTTAGCGCTTTCTGCCCGTCCTAATTTACTATGCGTGGGGGGAAGTGCAAAAGGAAGCTAAAAGCATAAATTCGTAATTAATAGATGCGCGCATTCTGGCTTGGACTGGACGCTCAAGAATGCATTTATTGTTTGCAGTTTTGAAGCGCACTAGCCACAGCTCGACAGGTACAGACCACAGTGCAGCAGCGTTAAATTAAGAATTCTTGGGCGGCCAGTTGCAGTAAGAAAAATAAAATATTATATATGGGGAAAAATACAAAACTGACTTAAAAGAAAAACAATTTTCAGCAAAAACGAAGTCGATGAAAATGACTTTGTCGACTGAGATGACTCGAAGGCTATCTGAGCGATTGATCTCAAAGCCAATCGCACTGCGCTGCAATTTCCAAGTCAATTAGAAAATCTGGAGATGCAGCCGGTGCAGTTTAGTTGCGCTCGGTGGACGTGAGGCTTTGACGAAATAATTTTGCTATGAGGCTTGCATCAAAAACGCGCCCGTCGGCGGTCAGTGAGGCCGGCCCGGTGCCCAAGGTTGGGGCTTAGCGCTCCGCTCGATTCTTTCTGGGCGCTGCTTCATGCAACTTCTACTTCAACTTCTACTCGATCATCTAAAAATTTATTGGGAATTCGAATTACGCGTGATTTTCCGCGCAGTTGAGCTGCAACAAAGTCCGGCGGTGATCGGTGCGGGGGAGGGCTGGCCACCCACTCCCCGCCCGTTCCCGGGAGCTTTTCGCCACACATATTGAGCCTGCCGATAAGATGGAGATGGTCGCGGTACGGTGCAAATTTTCTTTAAGGTTGCCGTGTGAAGACCGCGCTCGAAGTCGCGCTCCGCCCCGCTTTTGAGTGGCCCCAGAGGCAGAAATTGAGTGCCCCGCGATAGCGACAATGGTCCCAATAAGCCCGCGCGGCCATTGAGCTAAAACGGGCCGAGGTCGGGCTGGAAGAATACGCCCGTCTAGCTTGACACGCCGCTGCTTTTATAGATACCGCGCCGCGCATCGCCGTGGCGATCGCGGTGACGTATCCCACTTCTGACGTCGCGATTCTTCAATAAATTTTTTATTTGCGCTTGATCAATGTCAGGTACGGCCGTAGTTTGTGCCAGCGGGCTTTTTTTCAGTTTCAATAGCACAGGTGCTCGTGACTCACGGTTGCATATTCTCGTTGGCAAGGGTGGCAGCTTTGCGGTGAACACAACGATCCCTAGAGGCTAGAGCTTCACTCGAAAATATAGTGAAATTCATTCTTCTATTTAGAATTCCTCTCAGTATCTGTCTATTTGAAGAAATTTCTAAAATAACACGTATAATAATATTATTTACATAATTACTATTTGTAGAATTTAAATCTTTCCGCATAAAGTATTTATGTATCAATAAAAACTTCACTAGTATCTACTATCTTATATCTGGTCACTCATAACTTTGAAATCCATGAACTGATTTCATCACCATCTTGTGCTGTTATATTGTCTCGTATGACGGACTCGCAGTCAAAAACGCACTATAAATTTGTATTCATATAAATAGTAAGAAGTCATAAAAAAGTATCAACATTTTCACTTTAGAATTTAGATTTCTCCGTTGCTTACTTATAATATGTACGAATATAATCATCTATAAACTTTATTACATCTTGAAGTTGCTGCAAAAATCAAATCAATTTTCGACCAGGCTTTGAATGGTATGTACATCAGTACCGATTTTTGTGACCTTTTAGTACAATTAACTACTTAAACGCTACAATTTTATATTTAAGTTTTAAAATTAGACATTGAGTTTGCAACTAGACTGAAAAATTCTCATATTCTTACTTCTACGATGCTTACCACAGTTTGTCACGGGGTAGGTTATACAAATATTTTTGGCTTAGACAAATCCTGAGCTAACTTTATATAAACAAAGTTTGATGAATGAAACTTTTCTATAGGTCTTCCAGAAATTAATAAAAGGAGGAACTCTATTATCATTTGGGCAAATCGAAATTTTCTTATGCCTAAATTTAATCTATATAATAACGATTTTCTTTTTCTGCTTCTTCTGTATGCAGGGTTTCCGAGGTTTTCATTGGATTGGGTTGCAAAGAATTTTTGTAGGAATTTTTAAAGAAATCGGGAAAAATTGCCTTAAAAAAAGAAGAAATTGTAATTCCGAACATTAAAAAATACAATACCCTAAAATAACAGTCTTTTGTTTGTTTAATATGTTGGCTTTAGTTTCATATAAAGTAATAATTTTTGACTCTTATAATTATTTCATTCAAACTATATCCTATACATATATGCACATAGAACGAACAAAAGTTTCCCATTCGAATGAAATCAAGCACTGCAATTTTTTTATTTTTGGAATGTTTTCACTATATGCGCCAAAAGCATTTCCTGTTTAAGCTTCCACGACCATCAGCAGTTTTAACAAATTCGTGCTAAAGAGTTTGACTATGAATTCTAAGAAAGTATTTAGTTCAGTAGACTTTTACAGTCTAGTTTGGAATACTTAAACATGGGTTTACGAAAGCATCAAACGAAATTTCAATAAAAGAGTGCATGTCGCAATAACAGAAGGCTATATCAGAGAGCCGAAGTGTTTTTGGACTCTGTCGAAGTCGACTGTAATAAATTTTAGTTGATTTTATACTATACGACATTTTAGAATACATATAAAGAGCTTCGCATGTTCAATCGTTGCTTTATTTGCATTTATAACATGAGAACTTATGGGCAGGTTATGTGTGTTGTAGTACAATGCAGTCGTCGATGTACTTCGAATTGCACTTGACTGACTTTTTGATTTTATCACTTCCGAATTACGAACTTCTACTACATGAAATGTCATTTCCTCCGATTGACTGTAAAGCTCAATTGAAAAGGTTAAACCACATACCTACAGGTGAACAAACGTATGTATTCAATTTTCTCACCTGCAATTCTCTGCCTTTTACTCGTTTCAGGAAACCATAACCCATCATTCAGGAAGTAAGTTTTTATGATTTACCCGATTCTCGAAAATGCCTGGGATTTATGCCGAGAGCAGATTGAGATTTACAATTTACCCATTCGTAACTTAATCATTCACCCCTGTCCCCTGCATGCAACACCCAAAGAAGTTGCGGCGGGTGGTTCGTGGCGGGTGAATTGCTGCATTGGACCACAGTCCACCCCGAGTCTTAAAGACCCGGGACCATCGAGCTGCCGGTGTGTGCTCGAAAAGCGGCAATGTTTGCACTCGCAGGGCTTCAGCCCCGTTCGGAAAAGGGGCGCAGGGCCCCATTCGGCCGCCCCTACGCCCTACGCCCTACGCCCTTACGAGGCCCACCACCACTACGCCATGCACAGCCAGAAGGTCATGCAGACAGTTCGAGTCGAGTCGCATGGATTGGCTGGTGGCGGGTTGTTTGGTGGTAACAGCGGCATTAACGTGTCATCGCTGTTCTATTTTGGTCTGGTATGAGCGGGGGTGGAGAGGAGTCGGCGCGGGCGGCGGAAGGAGCTCCTTTGGATGTTCAAGGCGAACAATATTCGATGACTGCCGCCGCCCCGCCCCGTGCATATGTGCTCCTGCGGGCGAACGTGGCCATGTCGTGCACACTTCTTTTGGTCCACCGAAGCTGCGTCCCTAGTCCCGGCTCCTCGCGGCTTTGTTCCGGGAGGGGCCCGCACAAAGCTTCCACGTGCTCATACCTTCCATTTTGCATGCAAATTTCTCTGCACAAGCGAAATTTTGTTGCAGATGAAGTTTTTGACCTCTTTGAAGGTGCTAAACAATGTATAGCAATCACTAACGATTTTTTTACCTGGAAAGAGCTTAACATCTGTAACTTCTGATTAAATAAGAATGAAAGCAATCAAGTCGATTTCTAACTTTAAAATCTGTGATCAAGAGCTAAAATACCTTAATTAGGGTGATAACTTCGGCTACATTAAGGAACATAAATTGTACTTACATTTTCCACCATTGTTCTAAGAAAGAACACTAATCATATCTTCAATTGATTTTGATGAGATTCACATTCATAGCGTGTAGCTATACTGTACTGTACTGACGCCTTCGATTCAGCAGCGTACCAGAGGTTCAATTTCAGGTTATATCGTTATTGTTTTTTCTTTTCCTAAGTTGTTATATTGTATTAATTATTATATGAAAGCTATGAAACCTTCACAATGATCTTGCATGGTGATGACCGTGATTGGATGTCTAAATGTTTCAGAAATTGATAATTGTGCAAAGGTCATTATTGCCTATGCCTAACATTTCATAGCATTAGTGACTTAAGCTTTTTCTGGCTTTAGATTAATTTAAGTCTTCAGCATCACTATTTCAAATCCATGTGCTTAGTAACTAATCATCCGAGTTATATTTTGGAAATTATTCTGTTGAAAAAAGAATATTTCCTAATGATAGAGTCTACCATATTTGCATGGACTGGAATAGTTAAGTTTAATTAATTTAGTTAACCTCCCATGTGGTTTTTGACTATCAAGAAATTTTACTTACCATTTTTATGATGAGCAATATAATTTAAAGCAGTTATTATTTCTTCTACTTTTTCTTTAATGCGAAGATGCCCAATAAACCACCAGAATTAATTGAAAACTGTTACTATAGCAACCGTCAAACGAAATCTTGCTTATTTGAAAATAATCAAAGTAGCCCGGTTCAAATTTTTTTTTGCAAAGTGCAATATTTACGTTGGTTGTCAAAAATAACACTTTGTATTCCAGCGAAGAATCTTCAACCGAGGAGCACTGTAAAATATGTTTAGCAGCCTGCACTTGGCTTGTAATTTCGCAAACGTTCCTAAATCGCAGTTTGCCATCTGCAAATTTTCCAAAACTCATTTGTTTCAATTGGAGCATTCAAGTTCCACTAGACGCCAAGAGCACAGCTTAGATGTTTTAGAGCTTTTTATAAGTTATTTATTATGTGTATATCGTGATTTTTATTTAACCGGCATAATTTTTTTACAGATCAACAACTCGTTAGTGACTAAAGAAAGCAAGAAGTTTAAAAAATCCAATTAACATGGACGTTCCATCGATGGTGCAACGTTCTGGTGATACCCTGATCGTGCGAAGTGTTGTGAGCGGTGACCAGATTTACCTGGACCAAGAAACAGGAAAAGTAATTAAATCAAAAGCTGCGGAGCGATCCGATAGATTCCAGTCTGGAATGGGACTGGAAGGGCTGCATAGCGAAATGGGTGATGACATGGAGATTCAAGTCGGACCAAAAGATGAGGGACTTCCACAATGCAAGATAAAGCGAAATTACTCTTGCAATTCATGCACTTTCTTCACGCAGAATCCAAGGTACTTTCTAACCCATTTGAGAGATGTTCATGGTGAGAAGATTGTGATTAATGAGTGCAAGTTGTGCCTCTATGCTTCCCGACACTACCAGAAATTAGTGAGACATATGAAAATGGTACATGGCTCAACAGAGGGGATTGAAGATCATGCGCAGGCCCGCAAGAGGCAGGTTGGTCGAGAAGGACGAAAACGGAAGATCGATGATACTGTGAGCAACAATAACCTAACCCACAAAGCCAATCTTCTGTCGCCTCCAAAATACGACGACATTACAGCTGACGATGCACCGCAAAATAGGCTCCTTAAGTGCAGTCTTTGCGAGTACACGACGCTTTACAGAGCCCAATTGGTGGAGCATGAGCAGGACGAGCACTGCAAGACGAAATTTTTCAGATGCGAAAAGTGCACTTATGTGACACACATCAAAGCCAGATTCAGTAAGCATGTCAAGTACCATTCCATGCCAATGATCAAGTGTGTTACCTGTGATTTTCGAACACCTTACAAATGGAACCTTGATCGGCACATGAAGAACCACGGCGGGACAGGACCCTTTAAGTGCGCCGCCTGTAATTTTACCGCTGATATTAAGCAGAGCTTAACCGTTCACGAGATGAATCACCATGTACCACCAGTGGGTCACGCAGCAGGTATGAGCCTGAATCGCAGAAGAAATAAGGTGGGTGGCACCGACTTGGTTGACGACTACATCAGCGAGATCGGGGACTTGGAGGTGGAGGTTGAAGACTCACTGAACAATAATAACAACATTGAGGACTTTGAGGAGTCCATGTCCAAAAGATATAAGTACGAAGAAGATGATCAGCCAACTGATTTGTCTCAGAAGTCCAATAACGAAATTGGTGGTCAAACAAATAAGAAGGTAATGCGTCCTGTACCCAATTTAATTCCTATTCAAGCAGCAGTACCAGGGAATGCTTTGAATTTGTCGAAGAACTTTGTTATGAAACTCCAAAAAGAGTTCCCTGCTGAAAAGGCATACTTCTCGGAGTTGGCTTCATTTTTATTTGCGGAGAACAAACTCTCTGAATTAGCAACGTCTACAAGAACTGAAGTTCCACAATTATCACCGGTTTCAAGTAGTTCTACAACCAGCAAAAAGAAGAATTCCAATTTTTTTGATAAATTAAAGGAGACTATAGACGCTGCTCGGAGCGAGAATTTGAATTGTCCTTGTGGGCATACTTCGAAATGCCTCTCAGAATCCATCTTACACCAAAATAGCTGCAACAAGGCAGATGCTGAGGATAAGAGATCGAGTTCCTCACCGATTAATTTATCGGTCAATAGTACTTCGACAAGGTGCCAATACTGCAGACATAGGTGCAAGTCGAGTGCTGACCTGGCTAGCCATGTCCGAAATTGTGCAGATGCGGTTCACTGTCAAAATGATTCTTACGATTCCCTTTCGGACACCAATGATAAACAGGAAGGCGACACGTACGAATCGAACGGCGAGAGTCTCCACAAGCATCCCATGGAGAACAGAATCTTTGTCTGGAACAAACTGCCCATGGTTAAGGCAGAATGCTTTGGACGGGATGAAGACGGTGACCACGTCGATGGAGATGAGGAGAAAAAGCAAATTGCCTTGAACTGCGGCGAGAACGGATACTACGGTGTGGAGACTGCTCCTGGCTATGGCGAGGTAAGTTCAATGTTATAGCCTTTGTTAAACGACTTTGAAACTAACCGCCCTAGGTTACCAAAAAGATGACATCAGAAGATGAGGCGGCGAATTCCTCCTTGAAGAAGGTGTACAAATGTCCTCACTGCTCCTTCTGGGCCTCCACAGCTTCCCGCTTTCATGTGCATATTGTGGGGCATCTTAACAAAAAGCCCTTCGAGTGCTCCTTCTGCGCGTACCGCTCAAACTGGCGATGGGACATCACAAAGCATATTCGGCTGAAGACGATCAGGGACCCAAACCATAAAATGGCCCGAGTGCTTATGAACGACGAGACTGGGAGACGGAACTACACGAAGTACAACAAGTATATCACCTTAATGAAGGTTACGGAGGAGGATGGAGATCCAAAACTTATGAAATCCGGAGAGATGACCCCTCATCAAGAGGCTTCTTTAGCCTTCATAAATAGTAGTAATAGTAGCCCACAGAAGATGAAATCTGGTGACGAGACTATGGATGAAATCCAGCAGAACGATATCGCAGCCGGGGTCATAGGAATGGACCCAACTCGATTAATGAGGCTGCCATTTTTTAAGCAGGCAATGGGCATGGCTTTGCAGACAGAACAAGAATGTACAAAGAGAAGTCCACCACCTCTGCTGAAGCCGCCGGAGGACTTGGTGGCACAGAACACTGATTTTAAGCTGGATGGATCAGAAAAGAAGACGTTCTTCAGATGCAGAAAGTGCAACTACAAGTAAGTTATCATATGCTCTTTAATGCACATGTTTGATATGAATATTTTTGTAACAATTTTCATTTGAAATCTCACAGTATTACTCGAGACATTTTTACGGACAATTAAAGTAATCTAAACTAAATTAATAAAAATTAAATTTAATTTAATTCAAAAAATGGTATACTTGAAAAGATTTTCAATGATGTAAATTCTAACTATCATCCTAAATAGAATTTATAGCTCTAAGTAGAAGTACCCATTTAAGCAATATTACAAATAACGTTAACCTCCTATCCTGCAGCTATATTATCAATTTTCAGAAGTTGCATTTAAACTACTCTAAAAATAAACGCGTAATGTTAATACAAATTTTTTATCTTCCAAATACTTTCTAGATTACTACTTAGAACAAAGAAAAATTACAATATAAATTTAGTGCCTGAAATTAATTAAATGATTAAAGGAAAACTCCTGGATCAGACCCAACTGGATCGATTCCCTATCGCTTTCTTTAAGTTTTATAAAAAGCGTTAGGAGTTATATTCTAGAAAAACTTAATATATTGTGGAATATTTCTTTTAAAATAAAGATAGGCTAAGGCAGTAATAATTTCTTGCTCTAGTTCATTGAATAAAGGCAAGTTGCAGATTTGGATCCAATTTATCGTGTCCTATATTGTTTTCCAATTTCGTTTCAAACTGATTGGTTTCGTAATTCTAATCTTTAGTGAAATAGTGGTTTATTTTGTAAATGTTTTCCTTGTTGTACTTTTAGAAACGCCAGCCACGACATGGTGCTATCTCACGTGAAGGGGCACTACGAAGACGCCGGGATCAACTTAGCGCAGAAGTCGAATCTGTCCGCGGCCATTCCCGCGGTCAATTCAAGCCTCTGCATGAACAATGTGTTAGCCGCAATGTGCCTTACTCAGCAGCAATTGTCGCTGGGTGAAAAGGGGGCCAAGCAACAGCAGCACCCGCTGTTTCCTGGCCCCCTCGGTCAGCCCCCGGTGCAGCCGACGGTCTCTGCTCCTCAATCTGCGCACAATGCTCCCGGTTTGCCAAACAGCCCCCATAACTTGGGGGGTGCTCCTAAGCCCAGTGAGCATGGTGAGACGGATGAGGCAAGTTCTGGGGTAGTAACTACTTCTGGTACTGGTGTGACCGGATGGCGAAGCCCAGCGCCCTATCGGTGTGGTCATTGCCATCAGGTTTCAAATTGGAAGCATGTCATCCAGGTATTTTACTAACAAGTTTCATATTCATTACTTTGAGGTTACCCTGCTTTTGGGTCTGGCCCACCCCCCCACCGGGCCGCACTCAAGGGCAGGAGTCCCACCCTGTGCGTACTGAACATTTGTCCATGGTAAATACCTTTATTTTTGAGCCTAGCTTTGCTCTCTTGTTCGGGTTTTGGTGCTTCATTATTTTGTGTTGGAATCTCACAGGTTCATGAGTCTCTCTCGGCTAAATCACATTTAGTAGAGTTTGTCGGATTTTGTTTTACAATGATTTTTAACGTTAACACTACGAATTCAATGGTTACTAAATGTTTTTTAGCTTTCATTGCCTGGAACGAGCGCAGAGGCTTTGTTGGGGGTAGACTGAGTTATCCTTGACGAGCCAGCTGCGCACGGCTTTTTATTGTATAAAGGGTACCCTTAAGTAATGTTGTTTTTATGAGAATTATAAATAATGCATGTCTAATAAAAGAATCATCGCTATCGGTCTCAGCCAAACGCAAAATCTTTAATGTTGTTTTGTCAAATTCAAATTTGAACTTAATTTAGTTTTTTAACATTATTGTACAGTGAGAATGCAAAACAATTATAATTAGACAAAATGAACTGAGAATAGAAGATGGGACAAGGTAAAAAGAGGGGCAATTAAAGAAATTATTATCACCACTAGTTAAAAATTAGTTTAAATAAAATTCAGTTTCACACCTTTGGTTGGTTTAAGTAGAAATCTGTACAGAATCGAATTACCAGTTAGTGTGGCTATATTATATACTGGTAATATCTATTTGCTGCTCCCCAAAGAATCTGTGGATTTAATTTAAATTCTACGCTATCCGTACAAAACAAAAATTCCACTTTGGGGTATTGGGTTCGACTTTTTATTTTTCATAAACACGTATACATGAAAATGTTGGTAAAAACGTTGGCTTTGTATTAATTTTGCTTGTGAAAAACGTAGTCAAATAGCGCAAAGGAAGTTAAGTATGCTAGTTTATTTCTAAGTATAAGAGAAGTAAGAGGATTAGTTAAGAAGAGGATGTAAGTGAATGAAAGTGAATTCACAAATTGTTCAATGAATACAAGGAAATTTAGTCCAACTAATATATTCCCCATGAAAACCTTAATAAAATATATTTTTTAACAAATGGTGGTACAGCACTATATTTGAATTTAAGATTTAAATAGGCAGAATATCTTAAACTCTTAAAATTACACCACTGATATATTCCGCAAAAACAACATTACTTAAGGGCATATAATGAAAGGGGCGAAAATTCTTCTAATGTCGCTTATATCATGAATTCATCCAGGAGATGGGATATAACACATTTTTCTCTATCCACCCCAAGTCATAAACTTAAACTAACGATTCCTTTCTTACAGCGGCACTGTCGGCTGAAGCATAACAGTGACATCCGGATCGAGACCGTTGACCGGAACAGCAATAAGAACTCGCCGGTCTATCATCCGTTGGTCACTACAACGGGTGGTGGACCGTCACACGTACTTATAAATGCCAACATCGCCTCACAGGGTGCTAAAACTAGTGCAGGCGGCCAGGACGGCCTGGCCAGTAATATTAGTACAAAACCATTTGCCTCAAACTTTAGCTATGACCAAGGCGGCGACCAAAAAGGCGTTGTTTCCCTAGGGACCAGAAGTGATTTAGAACCAGTTGATAAGATGAAGCAGCGCCGCCAACAATGCCCTTCGTGTCCATTTGTGTCTGAGAGCAAATCACAAATGAATTACCACGTCTCTTTACATAAGACCAAGCCAGAAATTTTTGAGTGCCAGACGTGTGGATTCACCACGTCGAAAAAACAACAGTTTATCCAACATAAAAAGGTTGAACATGATGAGGACCAAATGGAGGATCAAGCTATAGACCTGCGATCGAATAACTTAGTAGTAGATAAGATGATCTACTTCTGCCAGAAGTGTCCAGGACGTTTCTTCAGCACCAAAGATCTCAGCACCCATGTGAATTTGCATGGGGCGAATCATTCGTTCGTCTGTAAGGTTTGCACCTATTCCACGCGTCAGGAGCACGACCTTCGTCTGCACTTGGTCCTACACACCGACACATATCAAGAGAAGACAGAGCGACTCTGTTTGAAGTTCGCTGTAAGTCAGGACCACGCTCGTCCCTCCTTGAAGCGGGAACCACACGGATCCTGGGTGGTCGGAAGAACTCGGGACCAACAGAGCGACTTGGAGGACTCGATCCAAAAGAACGTCATCCTTGTAGAGAATGGAGGTAATCATCAGGTACCTGCAGGTAAATCTTTGCTGAAGGCCCAGCTGGAAAACGGCGAAGCTCCAATCGCCGAGGGGACTTTGGAGCGGTGCTCCGATTGCCCATTCGAAACCCATGTTTATGACGAGTACAAAAAGCACATTCAGTGCCATGAGTGTGTGTCCAATTGTGTGGAGAAGTTGCGGTGCTTCGCCTGCGACTTCTCAACATCTGACGAGGAGGTCCTCAAGGAGCACAGGAAGCTACATGTGATGCCCATTGCTAAGGCGAAGCTGGTGGATTTCTACACAAATTACAAGAGTCTGGAGCTGAATGTGGTGAGCGCAGCCAACCATGGCAGCACCCAGCTGGAGAACGTGTACAAAAGTGGAAGCGAAAAATCGGACGAAAACGGGGACCTGTCCTCCTCATCTGGGCACCGAGTCATTCTGGACGCGTCGACCGGCGAAATAATCGGCGAACGCAGCTCCTCTTAGTCAAATATTGTTGTTTTGTTTGTTCTTTAGTCTATTTAGCAAGTAACTGAGTCAATCGTATTATGCATTGCGCACTTGGAATAGTGGGGCCATATTTAACGTAGGCTAGGGTAGGACTAGTACTAATTGAAGCACCAAATTACACTTTAGGTAAAATAGGTTAGGCATTCGTTTGGGATTATTTAGCTACTAACAGGAGGTAAGGGTCGTTTTTGCAGATTGTAGGTCTGATTGATCGTCGCCACATTTTCGAGCCGCCTCTGAATTTTTGCTTATACGGCCTTAATAGAAAGAAAGAAAGGTCAATTCCACTTGAAGATGTGGCAGCGGATGAGTCAGTTTCCACGCCCCATTTTGGGACTGTAAGCGGGCGTGGGAGTAATTGGAGTTACCACGGGAAGCCTTAGGGTTTTGGTGAAAGGAGTTCCTAGCGCAGTTGCAGGCCATTACCGACGCTGTCGAGAGCGATTCTATTTAGCCATAATTGTTATTTTTCTGTTATTAACCTCCTACCGGAGTAGGGAGCGCCCAGCGGCTCAGCCATCGATTCCCACTAATTTGTTTCTTTAGTTAGTCTCTTTTTATTTTTTGTTAAACCTAGAGCGGTAGTCGTATGTGCGTTTTATAATATTTACACAGATAGGCCCGCGGGCTAGCCGTCAGTAGGGAATATTTTACCAAAGCATAAAATGCCAAATATTTGTAATCCTACGAGTAAGAGAACCAATAAATTCTAAGGAATACAAACTTATCTTTTTTTTGTAGGATTACATAAACGTTCAACTTATCACGCCCATCTTATCACTATTGAATGTACGTCAGTGTTTTGATCTCGACGCTCTTTAATAAAAAACTTGTTTTTCCATCTGAACATTTATTTTCAGTAAAGCTTAATTTGAAAACAGTCTACTGATCAGGAAGGTCGGTTGGTCATTCTTACCATTTCCGAAGAGGTAAATGCAAAAAATGTATCCCAAATATTTAGAAATAGCCTTTCTGAAGCTGAATTGACCACAAAATCTGTATCTCAAAAATGTTTTTCTATGATAGAAGTAAAACTCTAATTATTGGCACTTCAATCATGAGGATTTACTTCGTTTAACAAACTTATTCGTTTTCTCCACATTGCGAACTTTAACTTTTCCCATAAATTAAACCCAAATTTTGATGGTGCAGTCCTGAAAAAATTTACTTACCCCAAAAATACCATTGATTCAAAAGTTTATTCTTTGCTTTAATCTAAGGAAATTTGTAAGTATTTTCTCTCCGACCGAACGGGAATTTAGTATATATGCATTTTATTGATGTTTGGCATGCTGTTTGCAAGAGGACAAAATTGGCGATTTAATTTAAAATAGTCGAGTCAATTCTATTTGCTAAGGAAATCCAGGCTGCTGAATTTTTCGTATGATAACCTAAGGAGCTAACAAGATCTGGTATGAAGATGTTTTAACTAAATTTTCAGATATCTTGATTGCAAGGTAAGTGTTAAATTCATCTATAACTTCTTTGTTTTTACCCAAATTTCTTTGAAATTGTATACGTTCCGTAGGATAATTACAAAAGCTGATAAAACCGGAGACATTTTAATTTGTTTTGAAGATATTAGTGTTTTTAGAATTTATCTGACCAAGTTAAATGTTTACTGTTAAGAGGTAGTAAAACTATATTAAGTATTCAAAGAAAAACGCCAAGAATAGAAAAAATTGAAAACGAATCATTTTTCGCCAAGACAGTAGAAGGCCTCACACATTTGTAGTAAGTTATGACAACTTAACAACTTGTTTTAGACTACGATCATTCCGCTTAAAAAAATAAATGTAAATGATGACTTAAAAATATGAAAGTGGTAGTTGTAAGTTTTTCATCTATCTAAAACAAACACAGTCCCCTAAACATTTTAAATGTTTTCTACTAAAGTTCAATTGTTTCACATTTTGAGTTAAGTCCGAATTTTTAGTTTATATCCAACTTCCCACGTAATTTTCTATTAACGTATAAATGCGGGAAAAGGTAGTTATTGTTATTAGGTGCTATTTCGAATATAAAAAAATAACCTTTTTTCTGCTAATTTTACGATTCTGAGTCTCGGCTGCATGCTGGAGATTTTTGAGGGGACACAGCTGGAAAACACGTGCATGGTTAAGTTGAAACGCGTTTTTGTAGTTCCAACACGTTTATTGAAAATAAGGAGCTAGGGGGAAAGGTAAAAACTGAGATGAATTAAAACATAAACGTAATCAAATTATAGAAGTGTCCTGCAATGCGGTTAGGCTTCGTTCTCGTCGTCCGAATACCAAGCCAGTCTCTCTTCATAGAATTTAATGACAATCTGTGGGCAATTCGTATTCGCTTCCCTTGCAGGAACGAGCTCCGCCTGGTCCGTGCCTTTCCACTGCATGAGGAACATCAGTTCACCGGAGGCATCCGATGCTCCGAGAATTTTGACTGGTTCGAGGCCCCTCGCGAATCCGTTTTCGGTCTCTGACTTCAATTGTTCGGCCGGTAGATCTTTATCCATGCCCTCCTCGGTCTCACTTTTGGAGTTGCGTCGTCGCTTGTCCCCGGAGTCCTCATCTGAGTCGAGTCTTTTTCGTTTAGCCGAGTTTTTACCTTTATCATCACTTTTCCGCTTATGAGTTTTAGAAGCCGAAGAGGACGGCTTCCTGTTCTCCGCCAGGGCGTCGTCCAGCTTGCAATAGAGAGGTAGTCTTACTAAGCACTTTACGATCGGGTCTACTTACTTCTTTTTTTTCGTTTTTGGCGCGCTCTGCTTCGAAGGCAGCTATCAAGTCGCCGCAGTCAAGATGCTCCTCTGGCTCCCAGGTGTTGTCTTTATCGCTGTAACCCTTCCACTTGAGGAGATATTCGACCTGAAACAGGAGTCGATCCGCGTTCATGTAACAGTTCTTAAGCGATTTGAGGTTATGTCCTCACCTTTCCCTTCCTGACTCTCCTGTTAACGATCTTCTCGACGGCGTACTCCTCCTCCATCTCATCGTCCTCGGAAGACTCGTCGTCCCTCCTCTTGCTTTTCTTAAGCTCGTCCTTTTTTGAGTCCTCCATCCTTTTGGTCTTCATTGTCGCGTGAACTGGATGAGGTCTGTTTCCTGCAGACAATTTTCGCGGTTTTAGTGGTCAAAACCGACGCCGATTTGTTTTTGTTTTTCCAAAATTTCGCGTAGAACTACCTGATCAAAATTACCGGTCACAACTTAAGAGAGATATGCTTGTCCCTCCCAAAACTAATGCAACTAACTGTGATTTCGTTGGCGAATACTTTCCAGCAAATTTAAAGTATTTTAGCTATGTACCAATCCTTGCGCATCACAACACAGCTTCTGCACGGCTTTTGTAAAGTTCGGTTCTGGGCTCACGTCCAGCCTTGGTGCCTGTCAGTGGAGACCCGCGGAGAAATTTGCATGCTGGCCGCGTTCGCAAACCTGCGTGCCCATGCGCGGGCTTTGTTTTGTTAATACATTTCAAAATTCGGTGCAGGACCACAATTCCTTAAAAGGAATTCATAAAATTTTAGTAATTACAATTAAATAATTTCGTATTTTAACTGGAGCAGACCGTGAAGAAAACATTTGGTCGTGGTTGGTGCTTACGCTAAAGACGGAATGAAAATGAAACACAGTCTGGGCATAAAACGCAGCAGAGAATACAATAAATTCATAGTGCTTTCCATGTCAGCGGTAGACTGTTAAAACACATCTGGCTCTGGAGTAACATTTAAGACGGTTTTTACTTCGAAACATTTAAAAAGATAACCAAATTTCTTTTATTATTCATTATTGTGTTATATATTTGTATTGCCTTTTATTTTGTATAACGGAAAATACAACTTTTTTTGGAGATAATTTGCTGAAAGAAAAGTAAATTCCTCAGCTATCTTTTCCAGGACACAAACCTTCGAAAATAAATTAGGAAGATAAAAAGTAATCTGCCATATAAATTTCCTTCCGAAAAGCTGAGTTGGCACACGCCCTTAAAAATGTACAGGACGTAAATCAAAAATGAAATCAATTAAGGAATCAAGTTTGAAGGCTTAGATTAATAGCTCAAGAAAATTAATAGTTCTTAATTTATAACTATGTTAAACTCCTCCTTATCTAATAATAAGCGCCAAAGCTTGTTTTCCTTTCTGTTTTTTCACTTTGAGTTGCTCTTTTTCTGATTTTTAACACCATTTTAATATTCTTCGCGGATAATTATAAATATAAAAATATGTTTGGAAGTTTTGCATTGGTCTGGATGGCGCTTGAGAAAGGTTATATAATTTTTTCCGGTAACGTTGTCCTCAAATAGTGCTTTACGTGGAACTGTGTCTATACGGCTTCAGTCTTAGTTTTATCCAATCTACCACTACTGTACTAAACATTTTAATTAATTCTTTCTTCAAAAAGGAGTATAGATTAAGTAATAAACATCTCCTTTCATAATAAATATTTTAAATACATGTATGCATGCACTTACCGTCGTTAAATAATAATAACTTCACTCAATAAGGAAACGCTATTCCTTAAAAAACCTCGTCAAAAACTGTAATTTTTCACAGATTTTTCCTCTCACTTTATCGTTCAACTTGATAGTGAGCACTTAATATACCTGGAAATTAATATAACCGCATAACTGCCAAACATAAAAGGGTTAAACCAAAAACTATATACTTATGAACCTGAGTATAGTCTTTTGGATTTTCTAGGTGACCTGAATTGTTAGAAATCATTAAATAAAACACAGACTGCACTTAACTTGTGTAGGTGTTAGGCCCTGGGTGTTTTGTTGCTTTTATTTTTTCAAATCATATCCCATTCCAGGTTTAGCAGAAAATGCCCTGAATTGAAATTTATTAATAGGCAATTTTTATAAAATAAAATAAAACTCCCAACTCCCAAAAATGTATATAGTTTCACGTTTGAAGTTTGGATGGCCGTTATATGAGTAGAAAATTGCTTTCATTATTAAAAAATTTAGTACATTAATGTGCCCATTTGGTTTTTTATCAAAAGATATTATTTATGTAAATTACATTATAATAAAGTGGCAGATCTATTTAGAATTACTAATTATTTATAATATTATAAAAGCGCTTGATTCCTTGTGCGAAATTAGAATGGTTATAAACAATGTATATTGAAGAGGTAACAACAAAATGCAACTTTTTTGAGAAATTCAAGGTTAAATAATACACTCCGCAGTTTACGCGGCACGTGTCGCAACAGTAATTTCTTGTTTCATTTTATTTTAGCGCGCATAATGCGGTCTGGTCTAATGTAAGCGCCATGCTACACATACGAGGATCAATGTTCAGGCTGCTCAAGCAAGATTAATTTCATTAAGAATGTACCGATCTTCTTAGTGTTGGATTTTGATATTACTCATTTTGGTCTCTCCTATAGTTTTTGTTTCATTATTTCATTAATAACTTTTTTGTTTTATGGGGTTTTTAGCATTTGAAAATTATTTGTAAAACCGGTTAAATAAGAGTGCAGTGTCTTCTTATGCTATAATGTTTCTCCTTGGAAGACTTGTTTTGTTTTTTATTTGCATCCGTTTATACCATTAGTGTATTTGCACGGAATTGGAACATTTTTAATCACATGCTCTGTAATATGTACTTTTGTAAATTAATCGATCCGTTTTAATGTTATCGTATTTTCACTAAAGTGATGAAAAATAAACAATTTATAGAGCTTTTCATTATTCTTGTCTGAAAAATTAAGCGGAAACGAAATGCCTTAATGAAGAGACTGAATGAATTGTTAAAAATATGTCCTTATTTATTTATTAACAGGTGTAAGATCATCTCGCTTTAAATGAAAAATGTAATAATCGTCATTAATGTCTTAAAACAAAATAAGAGCACATAATGTATTAAGAATTAAGGTTCAACGACTCGAAAATGTGCTTTAGTCACTTCTGGGGGTGATTTAATTCTATAAAAAGACCGAAACCCTGAATGTGCTTGTGGAAGGATATTTTAAATATTAAAAATTAATTTACCATTAACATTTTAATATTCTAAGGAATACAAGGAAGTAAATTAATTGAAATTGTTTTAAATTCACAGAAACCCATGTTATCTGTCGGTCAAAAAAGAAGAACTATAAAACCTCAAATAATCTTTTACTATAGTTTTTAAAAGTTTAGGATAGGCGATAACTTAAGACTGCGCTTATAGTTTTTAATTTTTATATCCTACTTTAAAATTAGAGATTAGGTATTAGGTCAGTGAGACTTGATTCATTTAGAAAATTTGCAGATTAAAATTCACAAATAGTGAAAAACACAATAGAGAATCTGGGTGTTAGTTTTAATGCGAGTTCGAGAGTTGAGCATTTATTTTCGAAAAGGACGTTTTGGCGAATTTTTGGGCACGGGTGTAATTAGATAATAAAGCATTGGTAAACTGATTGGTTGGACAGATTACATAAATCAAATCCAGCAGATGCGTGTCTAATTATAAAGTGGGCGTGGGCGTGATTCAGTCACATTAAAGGAACCCTGAAGTCGATCAACCGAAAAATTGTTTGGATGTAGTGTTGCTGCCTAGGGATGCTCTTTATTTTATTTTATTTTATTTTTCCGAATTTTCCCAGAGGTAAGGCGCCGAAAACGCTTTGCAGCGGATGTCTTTTTGTCTGCAACCGCAGCTTCTAGCTTGTGAAGTCCATTAGCTGGTCCGGTGGAATTTTCGGCACGTTGCTCCTCGCATTCATCTTGCGGGGACGTCTTGCTAGTGCCATTATCGCTTTGCACTAAAAGTGATGGAGAGTAATTATAGTCAGGAAAGTGTCTCTTCTTCGGAATATATTTATATTTTTTGGTTATTTTTCACTCGCCGCCAGCTAAAGTGATTCGGAAAATTCGCTTTAACGATGCTTGGTGACCCATCATTCGCCAACATTGTCTCCCGCATTAAACTGCCAGTAATTTTTACGCTTTCTTTCTTTGTATTTTTATTGAAAATGTAGGAAAATAGAGGAGGATTTTTTCGTTGCTTCCTCTATTAGAACAGGAGTGTTGACATGGTTTGTTGAACAATACCATTGGCATTCTAAGTAAGCTCCTATGGATGATTTAGTTGAGTACTGGTCTTCATTAGGTACGGTTCATTTAGATAGCACTATTCGCTAATAGTTCGAAACTCGAGAATCAAATCAAGAAGGTACGCTACAAGTGTCCTGTTCGTGGGAAAATTTCTTATATTGGAATTGGTGCACCAAATATATTCGCAAGATATGTGCAACTCCAATTTGGATGAATGGACTGATAAATTTGATCATGGCTAAGTGCGCGTAGTGAAAGTCTGGCAGTTTTTCAAAATTCACTACGCTTAGATTGCGAGTGCTTAGTTCCTCCTGCGCTGCTTAGCGACGTGCACTAATTGCAATTTCTCTGAATATTTCCAGTATTTCGTTGATAGAGATTAGACAAACAAGTGTGTCAAGATGAATGAAGTACAGAGCTTAATGACAACTTTCCTCATCCTCATGCTACTCCTGGTTGCACTTTGGGCCCTGCATGCAGCATTCACGTAAAGGATTTGCAACTATAAAAAAAAAGTTTTATGTAAGTACAAATTGCCCGAATAAAAAATGCGCAGATATGCACCTATTAATTATAAAAATTATGGAAAGTACACAAACAACCCTGTAAGGGCTGGCCCTGTGGATTTCAAAAATGGTCGTTATAGTTTTGAACTCCTTCGTGATAGTTCTGGGCTTTCTCAGTTTTATAATTTAAATTTTAAGGATCGTTTTCAGTGTCATTAACATTTTTGCAATTTTCAAGTTATTTATAGATATCCGCTCGATATGACAAATTTTACAAATCTATCTATTTAAAATACTTGCGGGAACATTTGTCCGTCCTAGTATTATTACTTGTAAATTGCCTGGCCTAGATACATAAAATTTGGCACATAGAATAACTATTCCAACATATGTGTAGTTATGTATCATATTTGAGCAAATATCCAAAATGGTGGATTTCATTTTATTATTTTTGAATTGAGTAATAAAACATATAAAATACCTTGTGTTTAAAAAACTTTAAGTTGCATGCTTATTCTATCTATTTTGATGCAAAATTTTCAAAAAGAATTTAAAAAATGATATATGCCAAAATTACATATATAAAAAAAATTATTTTTGTTATATTCTAGCTGCTAAACTTTAGCATGTCTAGGTACAACATTTTGACTGTTTATTCTTTTTTATTTATTAAAACTTGTCTCGTCTGCAGCTGTACGGCACTCATAATCAATCATTTGGATCGAAAGGACTTAACTTTGTCTCAGGCATGTGTAAAGCTGAAAGATAATTTTAACTAGAACACACGGAGGTATGTCTCGGCTCGACATGATATATTGATACGCAAAAATTTTTGCTCAAGCTCAATGCCCGGGTTCGCTAAACTGAATTTAAAAAATTCATCACATTCTCCCGACCTGGATATTTTTTTCGGTTGGTTCCGTGGTGGCTTTTTAGCGGATGCAGCAGAAATCTGCAGCCATGAACGATTTATAAATGGGGCGCACTTGACGCATGCCCCCTCAACAGAGCACCCGCAGAGACCTTCGAAAATCTGATTGACGTTGAACCAATATCTTCTGGATCGAAGCGGGAAGAAAAATTTTGGAAACAGATGCATCTCTGTTGCTCGAATTTCGAATATGCTGGGCGTATTTTTGAATCACGATCGCACACACACCTGCGTATACATGCTTCATCGATCGTATTCAAGAAAGCCTAGGGAAAAAGATGTATATTCCGAAAATTTCATTTTTTTATACGTTGAGATAGGAATATTTCTTTGGAATCAAAATGATTTCATCTTTCCATCGGCCAGTTATAACGAAGCGCCCGATTCGTTCGGACCAAAAGAATAGAATCAAAAATATACGGTTTTGTTCGGGTGTTTTAAAGTAAGCAGCCAAAATTTTAGTGAAAACGATAAGATTATATTAGGCGAAGAAAAAAGTGATTTTTTGATCAAATTTTTATAGATAAAAATCATCTCAAAATGAATGAAGCAAAGAGTCTGATGACCACCTTCCTGATTCTGGCATTTCTGCTGATGGTCCTCTACGCGTTCTACGCATCTTTTGCGTAATACAGCGGAATTCCTTTTTTGTTTTAAGGTAAACGATACTACTTTTTTACTATTTCTATATAGTATAAATAGTATTACTACACTAAAATAATAAACAAAGTGAAACCATTTAAATGTGCGATCACTAAAATAATTTTTAATAACATATGCTGCGCGTTCTATTCGTATTTTTAGATATTCTCAAGTAGTTCGGCACACCGTCGAACTCTTCAAAATTAAAATTCGGCAAATTTATATTACACAATACAGGATGCGGTCATGTTATGGGGGGATATAAACTATTCAATTTAAAGATTTAAACAGCAGCTGAGCATGTGGTTTGTAGGCTCATACATTGGACTGGATTTTGATTAATACGTAAACAGTCGGCAAAATGTCTTGTTTTTTAAAACCGAACGATTTTCGCAAATTTGAAGTCGATGTGCGTCATTTTTTTGTATCTGCCATGTGTTCTTCTAAATGGCTTAAAAATTCTTTTATATCTGAAATCCTAATTGCAAAAATGAACCAACTTTGTTTATTTCGAAAATAAAGTAACGTAACTCTTAATTTAAATTTTGCGAAATATTATCGAAAATAGCTGAAGTATCTTGAAGCAAGGTCTTTAGCTTTTATACATACATTTAAAAGATGTTTTTGCCTAAGAGCACGATATTTTTGCATACATATTACATTATTTTTTTTGGCTCGAAATTTTTCTGTATACAACACCCCAGAAACAGAACAATTATAAGCTAAATGTAATGAGTGGGTGGTACAAAAATAACGAAACAAAATTTTAATAAACAAGAACGACGAGTCAGTAGAAAAACCTGGAATTTTCACAAGGTCACGGCAGCTCCTCATTTACTTGATTTCGCAAATACGATAAAAAATGGAACTTATCTTTTTGGCTTCTGTCTCAAAATTCCGATGTGAGAAATTTTTGCCAATTTTTCAGTTTCTAAAAAAGACCTCTTTGTTCAAAAATTAAGATATCCAAAGTCGTTGACATTAAATTTTATGTCCAATCAGTTCATTGGACAAGCTCAACCAGTGACCACTGGTCAATGTTCTGACGCAATTTCAAAATAGCATGTAAATTTTGGAACTAATTTTCCGGCATGAATTTAAATCATCGTGGCCCATGTACTTGATATTTGACGCATTGCCGTAATTCTTGAGACGGTGGTCCATCCGGAGATTTCAAGATGAGAAGATACGGATTTATTACAAGTTTGATTGTATAATGACTACCACCCACAACTTTTCCGGACAACTTACTCCCGGATATTTTTAGGAAAAGCGATAATTTCCCTGGTTTCAAGCGGTATCCATCACGCTTCATCCCCTCGCGGCAATAACCGACCGCTCTGGGATCTGTTTGCGTTGATTTTTTTTAGATATTTTTTGTCATTTTTTTACTGAAATAACTTGTTGCCAGACCTGCCGGGAGCTTATTTTCGGACCGAAAACACCTAGAAAAAACGATCAGAACCGAAATAAATAAGTTCAACAAAATATATTTTCCCACCGGAAGATTTCATATTAAAATTAAAATGTGACTAGCAAACTTAGGCATTTTCCGAGTGCTTTAGTGCACTCGACTCATGAAAATTTCTGGAGAATGTCGGTATATCTTTAGCACGAATTACCTGCGGGCGAGTATCTTCATTCGGCTTATTTTCCGTGAAGTTTGAGTAGTTGCAGATCCGCGCCAGCCTGGCCTCTGTATCTAAATATATATTTTAGGAACACTTCTCTTGTATTTTCAGATGACGTAAGTGTGGAGAACAACACTACAGCGGCTGACCCACCTGCCTTTTGCCAGCGAAAATAATAATAAATATGTGATCTTACAACGCGGCGCCGCCCCAGGCAGAATGAGCCCCCTTCGAAGGCCCTACAGCAGTCAGTACTTCCAGCGGTCCACCAATTTCTTAGCTTACGTCATACTTCTCAGTTGGGTTAATTTAGATTTAGCTCTTCGAGTAGATTTAATGCCATATTTTAACATTGTATAACTTCTCTTCATACTATCCGGACAAGTCTTCAGAAATATTCCAGATAGTGACCTTATATATTTTTTTGTCTAAAGAATTTTGAACTGACCACCGCACTCGGGTGTATCTCTGAAGATGGACCAAAAATTCACACAAGTCTTCATTTACTTTGTTTTTTAGTTAACAGGTATAATTAGTCAAAATTTGGCTAATAAAAATGTACAGTCTTTAGATGATCTTTGGTTATTCTGTGTAATTCGTTTCGTTTTAACTTTTAACAACTGTAAGGGGCTCCTTACATCAGCTAGCGTAGGACATTCATTCTTGCAATGTTGGAGAAAGCTCTCTTTTAAGTTTAAAATATATCTCTTGTAAAATACCAGTACTTCAACCATACTCTAAATAAAGAATTTTTTAGAATCTGTCTCTTTGGTTTTGTATTTTTGTAGTCCTTCTTCAGCTTTCATGTTATAAAAATATATGTATTAATGTATTCTCATTAAAACATTAATCAAGCACTCGACGATTTTGAACGCAGGAAAAATTTAAAAAATTGAATGGAGATCAATTATATAAAAACATTAATCTTGCAAATTTTACTTTTTAAATGGATATTCTTACATGTACCATTTATACTTCAAATATATCCATTTCAGCAATATGCACAACCAAATCGAATTCAACGGCAATCAAATAAACATCAGGAACAACTAAATCAAAATCTAGGTTAAGTTTTCAAAGTAACTAACAACTTCTTCAAATTCAAATGTAACCACATAAATTTCAATAACAAATCCAAATATTTAATTCAAATTCAATAACAATCAAATGAATTTGTTAATAAACACATAGCTTGGGCATTCTTAGGAGATACTAGATAGGTTGTCATTGAATTTGAAAATGATGTTGTTTGTTTTACTTAGTACTGTTTTTATTTAGATTCTGTACTTGACGTATATGTACTATATCTACTTAGATTTCGAATTAGACGGTTGTTTTTGGAATTTAAAGAATTGAATTTAATTTGTTTGTCATTGAACACCTTTAGATATTTTTCAAATTTTATGTTCGTCTTAAACTTTGGTGAAGAACTGTTTAATTTTGTTGAGACTGTTGCATTAACACTTTTCGTTATCCTAGATTGTTCCGGTAAGAAGTAAAATGTTAGTACTAATTTTGAGCTGAGTCAGTATCCATTCTACTTCGAGTTAGACTTCGTTCAATATTTCATCCTTTTGAAATTAGCATGATTACTTTTTTATGTACATTTTGCAAATACTAGTCAAAACGTTTCTGTTTTTTGTATTTTATATTAGTTGTGTGCAAATAGTTGAATTCTAAGTTTCACTATGATTTACTATTTTCCCCATATTTAAAGTTATTATACGTTACATCCACGTGAGTTCTTGTTTTCGCGTTATTTAATTGTGCTCTATTACAAATATTTAAATATTGTCTTTGGCTATTAAAATTGCACTACCTGTACAGTTTTTAACATTAATGTGATGTGTATAAACAAATCGTATAAAATTGTGGTATTTGAATTATTTCGCTTTTTCTTATAAATTTGTTATCTCCACAAAGTTTTTTAGTATTCATTTTATTAGATTTGCAAATTTATTTACCTCATTATTATATATTAATTCAAAGAATTATGTTGTTGGTATTTTAATTAATTGCTATACTGAAATGGTCACGTGTTTTTATAAATTTAAATAAAATATTTGAGACATTTTAATTGAAAGATAAATTGCTGTTCGCTGCATAATTTTATATTAATATATTATTTCGGCGGTGCTCATAATATTGAGAACTGGAAAAAATGCTGAGCACGAAATAAAGGTTTTTTTTTTAATTGCCGTCAAATATACTCTTAGAACTTCTTTTTATAAATAAATACACATATCAATCAATGACTTTTCACATGATTATTTGATTTTGTGTCTTTCGGGTAGCACGAGGAAAACAAAAAACAAAATGAATAAGCAATTACAACAATTTTCTGCGTTCTTCTTCAGAAAACTAATTTTCGTTATTTTTAAATTGGTAGAACATTACACATTTAATACGCTACGTACTTAATTATTATAATGACATCAAATTTGGCGTACTTTGTATTTAAAAAAAGAAAAAACTCGCACATATTGCCAAGACATAAATAACATATGGACAGAAGCTGACAATAAAAAATTGTTTCTTGGCCACAATATATTTAAATAGATCAAATTATGCTTAATATAGACTAAGCTTGTCGTAGTTTATAAGAATTTTCTGATTCTAGATCTAGTGTTACATTTATTATATTTTATACAGTAATCATAGAAAATATTATGTTCTAACCTTTCATAAATCGAAATTTGAATTAGTTGGCTTATGAAAATTATTTATTTATAACAGCTCTATTTTAGAGCTGTTTTAACTTACACATGTATAGTTCCCCTGCCAGCGTTCCAGAATACATCCTAAATAAATTCCAAAAGATTCAAAATAAAATATTAGAAATGATGTGTAACTTGCCTACGTTTTCTCCCGATGAGATTATCCATACATTTTGTTGCAGGCGAAGTAATCCAATTTCAAAAAGTTGTTTTTTTAAATCTGATTCAAGACTCAGTAGGGGTTTTCTTTCCACTCTTTAACTTTAATAAATTAGTGAATTTATGAGTTTGCTAAATGGAAAACCTAATTTCAAATATTTAAGATATAGTATTCTAACCACGGCACCTATTTTACCAAATTTATTGTAGACTATTTAATTGGTTTAAAAATATTTAATAATAATATCCTTGTAATCGTATACTCTTTAAATTTGAATTGATTTTGCATCACTGCTCCAAATGTACCCCTTTAATTATTAAATTTTATTCAATTATCTTTAAATGTTTAGTAGCTATAATTTCAGAGCACCAATTAGTCGTTTCTGCGTACTGTGCGTTGTTTATCGAAAGGTTAACAGCTCTTAAGCAAATGAAAAATTAATTATTATTTTAAATGTTTTAAAAGTTACAAGGAAAAATTGCATTTACTATAAAAATAATTTTATTTACAGTCATAATACTTAACAGAACAGTCAAAGTTCACTTACACAACACATAAAATAAAACAAATCTCACGCTTCTAAAACAGAAACAGCAAAGATTAAAAAAGTGATTCTAATTAAATTATGTTATTAAAACTAATCAGGATGATATCACATTTGTTTAAATTTTTGTGGATTTTCCTTTAAGTACGATCGCCTCATGTCGCTGGTCATCTTGAAGGCAGCCAATGACCGCAGCCAGACGGGGACTAATTTAATTGTTGCGTACTGCGAGTAATTTGAAGAAAATTTAATAATTTTAAACTCTCCAATTGCCAGTTATTTAACAAACCTGGAGGGCGTGGGTCCAGTAGCCAGTCGTTGTGTTTGTCTTCCCTAAAGTGAAGACCAGAGATCTTGCGTAGGACTTTACGTCTGGGATGAGGAACCCTCCTTGCATCACTTTACTCGAGTACTCGTTCATTTTGGTGATCACGTACATTGGTGTCACGAGTTGGACAGCGATGTTGAATCCAGCTAATTCATGTTGAAGGGCAAATGTGAGACTTTTTAGGTAGACCTGAAATGTGAAATGATCAAATAGGCTGTTAGATAAAAATCTTTTTAATTTTTAGTATCTGACTGACCTTGCTGGCCGCGTACACCGCCATGTAGGGAATGGGTTGCAGCTCGCTGCCTGAGGATATGTTCACAATCGCGCCCTTTCCATTCTTCTTGAAGTGCTCGATCATCATGTGGCACATCATCGTCGAGGCGCCGACGTTTATGTTGATGATGTCCCAAATCAAATTCTTCGGCACCTTGCTCAGCTCGTCCGGGTAGTCGTACATGCGACCAACATTGTTTACTGAAAGAAGTAAACAAATTATCGTTGGCGGCTGGTTCTTGTGCAACAAAATCAATTGGTTTCGATTAATCAAATTAATCATCTTGCAAGCGGAGCATCTCTGACTGAGCTGCAAGAGGCCTGCACGTGAAGGTTATGTGCCCAATAAAATCGCGCGTGGCGCAGCAACGAACCTTTCTTTCAGTTTTGCAGTCAATGCCGTGCTCTGGGGGGCAATTAGTCCGCTTGTCTAACTACGATCCATGTAACTGACTTTTTGCTGGGCGATATGCTGCCATTAGAGCGCGGCCAACATTTCGAAAGTTCCGATTGTCCAACATATTTCATGCTCGACAAAGTGGCCTTGGACTGAGGTACTTTCTGCAATGACGGGTGCCATTGACCCAGTGGCGCGGGGTGGATTTTGCAAGTACTACTAAGATATTCTGTTGTTATTTTCATAAGTTTTATTGACCGGTTTGAAAAGTTTTAAATGAGGTAATCAACATTTGCATATACATGGGAATATATGAGATTTTTTATCTCAAAATATTTTTCTTCTGTACTTTTTGTTAACACTATTTCTACCACGATTTGGTGTATATCTATTTCGACAAAAAGGTGTCTTTTGACACTTTTGTGATTTAATGAAAATAACCGCAAATATCATTATTAAAAAATATTCTCTTCTCTTGTTTTGTTAACTTTTCATATTCCAATTATTATTTCAATATTGAAATTGTTAAAATACTTATAAATTACCTAATAACGAATTAATTGAGAAAAAATAAGTAAACTTAGAAATAATTTCAAGTTAAAACTTTAAAAGGTGTTTTTTAGCACCTTTGGTAGAAATAGTGTTGAACGGCTATACTCATTTAGTACGTTTAAAAATTGACATCTTTTTAAGAATCGAATCTTAAGACCGTGAAAGTACTGTAGCGTTTATGTAATTAAAACAAAAATGTTACAACACAAGTGTTTTTATTTTGTATTTAAGACTCATATTTAAAATCAATCAGTTCAATGGTTTTTAAGAAATATTGAACACTGATCTTTGATACGATGACATCCACAGATTGTTTGCTTTAATCAAAAATAAAGTAAAGATATTGAATTTTTATTCTAGTATGTACCTATACGCTTTGATTAAAAATTCATATATGTATATATATGATTTAAGGGGGCCTTATATTTTCTCAGTCAAAATATAATACAATATTATGTAATTGCTCTTCAGGTTGTAATTTTGCTTTTACAAATATCTGAGTTTTCAAATTACAATCATTAAAAACAGATAATGAATAAACTGACGTTGCTTTAAATTCACGCACAAGACTGTAATAAAAAAACATCTTTTGAGTCTGTAATTTCTCTGATAAATATAGTACATACAATTCCTTTACATACAGGAAAAGAAAAAATGCAAATTTATTGAGAAGCAATTTATTTTTACGAATGTTGTCTTATCGAAACTCATATAAATAAATTACTAAAAGAGCATTACATGAAAGAGTTTTAAGACCAAAGCTATTATTAGGCCCACCGATGTTTCAAATCTATGACGCAGTGAGAATTTAAAATGCCAGAAAAACTGGAAGTTTTGCAGTTTAATTTTGGAATTTATCTACATTTATTTATATTATAGTTATTTCTATGCTGTGTTTCCATGACTGGTTTTCATACCACAATAATGTATTGTTTAAAAGATAATTTAAATAATGATTTAGTGCAATAAAACTCCTAAATTAACATCTCTTTCATTATAAGTTATGTCAGCAAACGCGATTTGTCGTAGCGTAACGAGTTGGTAAAAGCGAAACAATGATTAAGGGCATTTTAATTGAAACTTATGCTTCTCAGAGCATTACCATAACATTTTTCGAGTTTATATAACATACTCTACTATCTGCTGAAAAAAAGAAAATCTGGATTATTTAGTCTTACCTAAAATTCCAACAGGAATTCCCGAAATTTCACTTTCTATATGTTTGTAGATTTCCAGTCCATGACTGAAGTCAGCTACGACCCACTTAGTTTTGACCTTGAACTGGGATTCTGATGTAATAATAACAATTAGCATAAGTAGACAAAACATCTTGCGAGACAACTCACCGATTTCATTTGCTGTTTTTACTAATTTCTCCTGCGACCGCGAAATCAGCACCACGTTGATGCCTTTCCGCGCGAGTTCTAGGGCGTATTCCTTGCCTATCCCATCCGTGGATCCCGTCACAACTGCGATAAGATGAAAAAGAGAAGATTTAATTAAACTTTCACTGATTCTTGCTTCGATCACGCGAGGTAATTCCTAAAATTCCTGGCCGCGCACAGCATCCAGTGGGCTGCGATGCGATTCACGTGAATGAATAATTTATGAACGCAAGCGGATCACTCTATTTGCATTTATCTCGTTAGGCAAAGGTCAATCCGCCTAATTCGCGGGGGTCGATTACTTCACTTCAGTCAATGTTTACTAAATCAGTAGGGCCCTGGAGTGCATAACAAGATCTGGAGGGCTTTTTTACGACTTTAAAATCGAGTTATGCTAATCTACCGAAAAGAGTTTGTTAACATTGCCGAAATGCAGCCTGACTCCAACTTTGGTGGAGGCCAGTAAGTGCATAAGGCGGACGCCTCCAAACTCGGTGCCTTGAGATGCTGGTTTTAAATAGATTTAATGAACTCTTCACTGTTGGCATTGAATGAGATCGTTACGCCGCCGCCACGTTGAGGCGTAGAACGTGTTTAAATTTATTGTCCTAAGAACATCGTGTTGACATTGTTGCTTCACTCTTATGTATCATAGTTGACTCTTCTTTTAAAACTCAATGAAGATAAGAATTAGACTAGACCTTGTCTACAAGCTTAGAACCGGCTTTTAATGGAGACAGGTAGTTTTTCTAACTGAAAAGATTCTTGACCTTTCCCACTCATAAAGTTTCTAACTTTAAATTGCTACTTCTATAATCTTATTAAATAATGCGAATTGTATCTAAAAATATAACAAATAGTAACAAAAGTTCATTGGTACATTTTACACATTCAGAGCTGTTTAAAAGGAAAAAAAGATTGTAAACAGAATAAAAGCCAACATACATATATGTACCATATAATCAAGCTTTTCGTGATTTTAACATAACTAAAGAGTTAAACGTCGTACATCTGGAACAAGGGATAATATCATTCTTGTAACTTTTAAATTGAAAATACGGAAAGAATTTAGAATACATATTTCGGCGGGTTTTATTTTTATAACCTTGTTTCAAGTTAATAAAATTGTTATTTATGTACATAATAATTATTTGCTGAACCACTTGAAGATCTAAAAACGTATGTGTACCTATTATAATGTATATCAGTACACATATTTTTTTATTTTAAGTGGATTATTGTTATTTTTATATAAGCTTTTTTATGAATAGATTATATATCCATATCATAATTCACCAAAGTTGATTAACAAAAATCTGCTAAGTGATAAGTTAATATTTTCATGTTTTATATTTAAAAAAATTTGGAAAATTTCAATTAGGATGTTAATGCTAAATTTAAGTTTTATTGCTTATCGTAATTTTTACATTCTTCAATTTAATTATCCGTTACTGTAAATGGCAGATACTGTCATATTTGTAATAACAATTTTTTCATTAAGACTCAATAATTCGAAATAGCTACAAATTTATAATTTTGAAATTTATGCAAGTTCCTGTAATACCGCGTTTTGTTTAAAATCTTTAAAGTAAAATAATTTGCCTGATTTAAAAGTTTTTTCTCTTGCATAGGTTTTAAAATCAATTTATAGTTGCAATATCCTCTTTTTCAAGTTTGTACTCGAAGAGTTAAGGTTGTAACGGGCAACAGATGTGTACATTCAAAGTCCAATAAATATGATAAATACATAGATGTAAGTAAAACAAGCAGGTATAATCTTACAGGCGTATTTCGCTCGCATAACAAATTATGGAGGTAAACTATACTTTAATTTAGCTGCTTTAATGGGGTCCTTTAGTTTAATTTTTCCGGATAGGAATCTCGATTCTCGAAAATCTATGATTACGATCAATTGATGTCGATGATGTTAAACATATCTTTGAGGGGTAAATTTCACTTTCAATTGTCTAGTTTGGTATCATTAATTTTTTATTTAAATTACTTGTATCATTTAATTAAAGATCGAACAATTATTTTGATTAAAGTTAATAAGAGGTTTTTGAAGCTGTGACTATATCTTCAATAACTCAAGTTTTTTACTTTTTCCGCGAAACATTTTTTATTGAGATATTTATCGGCATACAAAAAACTTTAAAAATTAAGCTCGTAACTCTTGCGCTGCACGAACGTTCCATACCATTGATTTATTTAATTATGACATTTGTGATAAAATAGTCTAAAGAATGGGATTTATTTAAGGAAATGTTATTTATAGTCGTATATCTGTTTCATCAAGTAATTTTCATAAGCTGGTACAAAATAGGTCTTGTAATTACAAAAACAAAAACAAAAAAAAAAACGATTTCTTCAAAACCTCGTAAACCATTGGTTTTTAAGGTTAAATGTTTTTTCATTAGACATATCATTTTCACAAAAGATGACAATTAATTCTCTTTTCTTGATTCAAAATGATTTTAAAGTTGTTGTTATTAATTCCACATGTAGAGTAAGTGGGCATGTTATCTTATGGAATTTGTAATCAAAAACTCTTGAAGAATTGTAAAAAGTGAAACGTGCTTACAAAATTTTATAGGAAGGTACACAATGGAATATGATAGAGGTCACGACATCTAATACATAGTTTTAAGTAAACACACTAAGCAGGAGATAATAAATGTCGTCGTTTCGTGCTGAGAAATCACTTATGAGCTTGAGAGCAATTTGCTGAACTGTAGATAGTAAACAATAATGTTTAGTGTTATGTTCAAGTTTTATGTGATTTGAATAGTAGGAATTGTTTGTTGTTTTTGGGAATAACCACTTTAAATTTTCTGCAGTTTTACCATGGCAAAAGTAAAGCAAATACGTTTTTCTTGTTTTATTTTTATCGATTAATTAACTATCGGCGTTTAAGCTTGTAATTATAATTATTTTTTATATCCTTATTGTAATATTCTTGGAGATTTAAAATTTTAATTATAAATGGAAATCAGTTTTTGAAGATGTCGTAATTTTGACCCTTAAGTTTTGACATAAATTTTAAAAGGTCACCTTATGAAAATATAATTAAGTTACAAATGTTTCTTCTTCCTATACGGTTTTATTACGAATTAATAAAGGAGGCTACGTTAATTGGGAAATTATTAAAAATAACAATTTTTGATAAATTTCAATACGTACATATAAGAAGTATAATACATCTGAAAATGCTGACAATGGTCTGTGGTCTTTCCGAACAAAAAACTTAAATCTTATTTAGTGAATAAATGAAAAACATGTGTTTGTTCGTACCTTAATTATTTACATGATAAACAAACAAAATATATTATAAAAGCAGAAAAGTAGCACGATTTAAATTTAGCCAAATGAATGAAAAATTACTAAAAAAATAAACGAAACACTCGTGATACTGCAGGTTTGACCCCATCCGATATCGAATTTTTAATTCATCTCTGAGCACGCAATTAAACAAATTATTCACCTGACGAAACTTTCACGGTTGCCAATAAAATTTTCTTGCAACGACGCGGCGCGCGAATGCGAAATGCTTCTGTGTTGTGCAGCAGCTCGCGGGGGTACCGAACCGTGCATTGTCTGTGTACTTTCGGTGCAATATAATAATGCAATTAGCCGCCGGGCGTCAAGACTTTGTCTTAAAATGGCAAAAGAGTTCCCTCTTCTTTCTTTGGTTGATATTATGAGAAGAAAATAATATGTAGTAAGTAAAGAGCCTTCTCCACAAAGCGTTAATTGTAAAATAATAGAGGTTTTTCTTTATTGTTTGATGGAACCTTGTCATAGAAAGATATCCTGAGAAGCCCAGCTTCATTCGCTCAATGCAAGCAAAAGTCTTTTAATTTAAGAAGAATATGTATGTGACGAACATGGGCTTTAATTTTTAGATAGTGATGCACTTCGAGTGCAGAAGATGTGCGAAGAAACGATTGCATAACTTTTAATTTTAAGTTAAAAAACAAGTTTCTCGTAAGACCAACAACGAGTTATGAACCTTAAAAAGCAGTGGTCTGGGTACATGGATGAATAGCGAAAACATATAACAATCGGAAATTGCAGGTAATGGCTGTTCGCTTCATTCATTCATGTTGAAAAGATGCCTCTTAATTGCTCCCAGCAACCTTTTCGCTTGATGAATACTGCTGCTTGAGGTTTAGGTGAAAGTGGAAAAAAGTTATAAAGGTTTATGAGCAACAAGCCAAACTGTACGTGACTTTAGCACTTTCATCACGTTTGATGAAATAAAATGTGGCAACAAGTAAAATGCAGATCTCTAGATTTCTATAACTATTGTACGAAATAGATCATATGCATGACTTCCTGTACAATGCAATTTATACCGGCGAAGGTATCGGCTTCTACTTCAAAGGCCATTGATCTTTTAGCAAGCTCGAAGTTTGCTTTGGCAAGCGGGTACAGCTGCAAGACTTCTCCGAAGAAAGACTGCTAGTTGGAAACCAGCTCGATAGTCAGGATTATGTAACTTTTACTCACGGCAGGTAAGCTGCTTGCTAAAGCTATTAGCCGTTTCATTCATGCTTGGTCTTTCTGCGAGGACCGCTTCTGCCGCTGGCGAAATCAGGTTAAAGAAGTTATTTGCGGCTTAGCTGAGTTAAAGTCGGAGAATGTATTTACTTTACCATGCATTATATAATTACTTAAGAGTACAGTGTTTGTTTAATTTTGGTCGGGAATATGTACCAATATATGTGCAAACAAAAAAGGAAATTATTTAAAATTAAATTACTTTATGTTACAACTTTTCCATTCTCAAATACGTATTTCGTTAAATAAACATTTTAAGCGGCAATTTTAAAAGTTGAAACTAATTAGAGGCAAATTGAAGGATTGCAAATATCAATTTAAGTGATCAAACATGAAAACATTATCGATATAAAAGAAGTATCGATATTTTCCGATACCGAGTATTTTGTATTTATTACTGGATCTTTTATACAGTACTACAAAGTAAAAATCGCATCGTTATTTAAATATGTAGGTGCATGCTTTTCGATGAAACTGGAAATTGAACACATCGAACGCTAATGGATAAATTCGTTAGTCAATCAGTGGAACCCATAAATATTATATGTATACACTATATTGCGTTAATTCTAAGATATACATAATAGAATGAATATTATTGAATATGTCCAAACATCTTAAAAACATATGTAAATCATATTCTACACCAAAACTAGAAAAAATGTGGCATGATGACAACAGAAGAAATTTACATTAGTGATTAGTTATCATTAAAAAAATATTAAAAAAATACATTCACCACGCAGTTAACTATGATTTAAATTATCCGTAAAACTTCCTTAATGCTTTAAAAATCTTATGACAATAAAAACATTTTTACAAAAAATTCACATTTTTTACATTATAGCCTTTGTTCTGAAGGTCATATTTCAGCACGTTTTTCTCCACATTTTTTTTTAGAATCTCTGATCTCAACATCTCAAAAATTTTGTAAATTTTCTAGATAAAACAAACTTCTGACGTAATGAAGGATTTTGTTTTTAAAAATGGTTTCATTTTTTATATGTATGTTATCAAATGACACAAATACCCTTCACGTACTTCGTACTTAATTTATTCAAATTTGTAATATTCCTTTGAACTTTTCATTTATAAATTATACATTAGATTAATAATAATATTATGATTCAACTAAATGTGTACACCGAATTAAGAAGTAAAATAACGTCATTTGTTTTATTAGCGAAAAGTATGTGTTACCATAAATCTAACTAATCGTTGATAAATTATTAGGGAAGTTGTTGTAAAACCTGTTTTGTTATAAAATTAATAGACGAAAATATGTCAGCTGATTCAACAACTTAAAAAAGACAGTGGAAAGTAGCTTCCAAATATGAGACTTGATTTTTAATTCTTAAATCATTTACTACCCTCACTAACAAAATCAAAACTAGCATACATTCACTAAACTCAAGGAGAATTAATTCAATTTAATATTCGCACAGTTCAAAAACTCAATGTAAATATGTATATTTACAAAATATAGTATGCAAACAGAATTTTCCAGAAATATTATGTATATGCATAATAAAAACGTTGACATCGTTCTTAAAGTTATCTCAACGTCCGCTTATTTTAATCTATTTTACCAACTGGTTTGACTAGACTAATAATATTACGTAGAGAAAAAGGATAGAGTTAAAAATAGAATTTTTAGTACCTACGTAAGTAATAGAAAAATATTCCACTAGTTGAGGTTAACAAGGAGGTTTACCTGTTGTTCTTTTTTTAAACTATTATGCTACACCAAATGTTAAAAGAGTATTTGTTTATATTGGCGCATTAACTTGGCAAAAAAACATGACCAAAGTTGACATTCTACTAAAGATAAATAAAAGTAAAAATAGTTTGGATTTTTTATTAACTTTATGTTAATGAAGATTTTATCTTTTTATAGCGGCGGTCCGCAAATTTTGGATAATGGAAAGTTATTTTACAAAAACAAGTGAAAAGAAACCCTTATAGGCCTTATTAGGTTTGTATTGAAGTGCGTAGAAGTATAATTAATTATTATTAAAAATATGTGTTTTTGATAAAAGAAAGTACACGAGTTATCGAATCAAAATATAAGGTACGAAAAACGAATTATATGTTTTTTTCAAACTTTTTCCTAAGATTATATTATATTTTCGAAATCGGCGCGTGCCATCATCGTAAGTATGTTTTCATATAGGCAAAAGAAAAACTTAATTGAAGATTACTTATTCATTAATGAATGGCGGCGAGTATTAAAATTGAATAATCATCGCTATCTAAATTATTAATTTTAATTAGACCATGCGGAGAAGAAATTCAAAATCATCTACCGGTGTAATTCTTGAATATTAATATGCCAGGTCACACGTTTGGTTAAAAAACAACGCACGTTTAATAGAACCAATCAAAAAAAGAATGCTTAATGCTCGTGTTCGCATATTAGATGTAAAAGGTCATATGTGAACATTTTGAATATGACTTATTTTATGATATGATTAGCAGCGAAATAAAAAGGTTTTAAAAAGTGGGCATTTATTTACATATGTAATTTAAACAACGGATATTACGTTTTGTAAAATCTTTATTTTTCTATAGTTTTATCGATTTTTGCAACATATCTAAATCTAAAGATCTGAAAAACCTAGAACCATACAATTCTTAATAAAGCAAAAACTAAATATGCATCGCCATTGAAATAACATGTGTATTGCATGGATTTTTCGGATAAAAGTGAGATTGTGCTTATGCAAATAAGAAGATATTGTTTGGGTGACGGGACCATGAAAATATTTAAATTTCAACCAGTTTAGTGTTTCTTGTGTGATCATGGTCATGCTAATTTATTATTACTACCGAAGAAGATTTGAGTTGTCTACAAATTGATCTAATAGTAGTGCAAAATTAATGCAAACTCGGCAGTGCATTTTATACTGTGTACGCTTGTTATTGTCTAGCATATTAATGTTGTTTGAACACAAATAGTAGTAAAATTCTGTTTGTATTTGCACTATTCTTCTTTGGAAGTTCTATATGGAAATCTAAGCATGAACCCTGCATCAAACTTTTAATATTCTTAGAATACAATTTAAGAAAAAGTGCTGAACTTATTTTTCTCAAAGTCTTTATTTTCAGACCCTCAATTATTGATAAAGGATTTGACCGATTTGAATTTTTAAAGAAGTATTTGGTTCATTATGTAATCTTAACATCGTTTTTGCTATTATAAATTGAATTACTAAATTGCTATGATTTCATGATTTCATTGCGTGCTTGTCTCTTTCAATAAGTCCAATAACTTATATGGCTTTAATTCGTTTAAGGGTTTTTGCTTTTTAATAAAAAATGTGAAACCAATATTTTTTCCTTGCCTTTTCTAGCGTATACTTTTTAAAATCAATAAAGTAAAGCTGAACTTTCTATTGTCTTTTAAACGGACAATGACAAAATGATGATATTTTAACCGCTATAACTTTGGGAACAAATGTTTTTAAAAAATAAAACAAAACCTATAAAAACTATATTTATCTAGTTTCAAAATATTTTTAACCATTCCATTCTTGCAGAAATCATTAAATTTGAATGAATGTGTTTTCAACTATATTGTGTAATGATATAAAATAATAAAAATCTATAATACTCATGCGAACCAAAATTACCGCCGAATTTTTTACGGAATACGTAAAAAATTGTAATGGAAGTATTCCTTTTGTGAAATTCAAATGTTAAACAAATGTTTAAGTATTCGACACTTTTGACCCTAATGAATACTTTTAGAATTCTCATTTACTCAGAGTTTTGTTTCATTATTTGGGACTGTTGATGCATATATGTATGTAATTATTTAAGTACATAAAATTACACATATTTTTATTTTATAGTACTATCACTGATACGCTCATATGCTAATGATTTTCCATTGTTTATTAATATAACAAAGCATTTTTAGTGTCAGAATTAGAAAAAAAAAACATTCGCAAAGTTGTAGTTACGCATACACATAAATGAGTTTAAATACAAAGGTCAGTTTTGAGAAAAGTGTATTTGTACTTTGAAAGAGAAGTGCATTAAAATTATCAGTAATATGCGTAAGTTTTCAACTAATTGCACGTTATCAGCATGATTTCTAAAAAACTAATCCGAAACATTATCATCAGTTATCAATTATTATCATATCACACATGCAAAATACAAGTTTCCTTACTTGCCCAAGTTCCAAACTTTTCTGAAAGCGGCACGTTGGACTGAGGCAGGAAGAAGGGCTCGAGGAGGGCCTTGCAAATCATCACAGGAGACTTCAAGTTTTCAATCAAATAGAGCACAATCGCGTAAACTCCGACACAAATAAGAAAGTACATTATCCAATCCAGCGAATTTATGTGAGCGAAAAATGCCATCTTGACTCGGGGTGCCGGCGAAGAACTATCGAAAAGACGGAAAGAAAAATTCAAGACGTTTCAGGAGTTGTAATCGAGTCGCGTACTTCTCCACCGAAAGCTTCAATCGCACTGATAACGCCGCTGTCGACGACCGCCGCCTTTCAACCGCTCGCGACGAATTTCGATTAAATTGATATAAAATGGGCAAAGAGGGACAGTACCGTCTGCGGCGGCTCAATGTCGATTTCGCTCAGCTCAACAAAACCTGCGGGCTCAATGAAATTAAATTCCATGTTGCGCGCACGAACCTTCGTGAGAACCCCCACTGCAGCAGGTCTTTCACTCAAAACCTGCGGATGGTACTCGACAATTGTTAAGAAATATACCGACTTACTATCTTACTTACTTACATACCTCGCATTTCTCCGCTTTTTTACTTCTCCAATAAAGGTAGACTTCCTCCGGCCTTCACCTACATACTCTTCAGGAAGGACCAGACATTTAATTATGCAATAAAATCCTTTTTTTATATCACCATAACATTTTGTGTACTGCGAAAAACTCAAGAAGGCGTCCGTCGCGACAGTCAATGACTACAACGCCGCGAGCTGCCTCCGAAATTTCTCTTGTCCTACTTAACAACTTCCTTAAAGTTTTGTTTTACTTGCAGAAGAAGCCAGCGTGAGCAATTTTCCTAAAGCACCTATGATTTTAGCAAGAAAACCACCTCGAGGTGAATAAACACAGCTTTTCACTTTAGCAGCGATACTATTAAAGCATCTTCACTAAATTTAATAGTCTTTGCTAGGCGATTGGGAGCTTTTAACAAATGTTATTAAGCTTTTTTATAAAAATACACTACGGATAGTAACTAAGGAAATGTTATATTTTGTTCAAATGCAAACGAATTTGCAGATTTTCCTTAAAATAGATAATAATAAAGAAGTTATGTTTAAAAGATTAAAAATTTAAGAAGAGATGAAACGAAAATAGAAGCATTACTACAAGATGAATTACGTTTGTCATTTAACAATTCTAATATTCTAAAATATTTAATGGTACCATGAACTCTTTAAAAAAATTGTACAAATTTCGCGTCAGTCCCTACAGACTCTATATAGGGTACCTACATATAATTTCGAAAAGCTCGTATCGTAAAAAACTATCAACTAAATATGTTGAAAATCATTCAAATGTGTAGTTCACATAATACGACGACTATTTGAAATTGTCGCATTGATTAAGCTAATAAAATTACTTGACCAATTTTGTACGTTTAAATGTTAAATGATAACATACATATAAGTTCAGGTAAAGATAACTCTTAAAATTTAAAATTGAATTACATAATTATTAGTACAATAGTTTCTAAAAGCTTCGTTGCAAATCTTATTTCAAACAAATTATTTTATATTATACATTTCTAGCTGTGGGAAGTAAAGGAATCGAATATAATGACATTGAAGAGGTATGGTAATCGTTACACTAAGCGACATTTATGTAGAGCAGCATAAGCTGAATAGTTTGGTTTTGGTGTAATTCATAAAGAACTTATAACAAATAATTATACTTATGTAAATGCACAATCAGCTGACAGAATTTTTTTATAAATATATGGGCTTTATACAGAAAATATTAGCCTCCAAAATATTCACTTTTACAATCACTGTACTATAAGGAGAAGGAGGACATAACAAATTTGAAAATTATTGATTTTTGTTGAGAAAAAGCTTTTAAAAAATACAAGTAAATGGTATTATTAGTTTCCTTTTTAAAAACAACATAATTTGCCACAGTTTTGCAAATAAATCGATTTTTTAAAGATGAAACAGTGACTCTCATGAAATTGCTTTGCGATTGATTTTTAGAGGAACATGCGTGCGCAGAATATTTAATGACTGACTATTTAATTACTGTAAGAATGATATAAAATCAATAGTAATATCATATAGCGTAGTTTATAAATTAGGTTTACTTCCTATTAATGTATGTATATATATTATTTAATTATTGCAAAATAATCCTTTTCAACACATCTTTTATGGAAAAAAAAACAAACAAAAAATAACTAACTTAATACCAAGAACTATAGCTTATTGACATTATTATTATTAATTATTTATTTATTTCGGAATATGAGTTATTGACATTATGAAAATTTGATTTACATAGTAAAAGTGGTAAATGAATTTTGCACAAATTATATTCTAAAAACTAACTAGTGAGAATTACGAGTAGAGCCTTATGAAAATATAAACGTTTTTTAAGTCGACTGGGTTATGTTTAATGGAAACTAAGAAAATCGATTGTGTTTTTATCAGAAACTACGCCTAAGTTTGAAACTTCTTCTCCTATTGCCATAAGATTTATAGTTTATAGAATTAAGCATTTTATGACGAGATTTTTATGTAAATAAAATGTTTGTCCACGACTGCACATACATATAAGCGTCCGATTACAGCAAAAATTCGACTCCCACTGCTCGTGGCGGACGAAATATTTTTATGTGCAGGAAGTATTCAAACTTTGTATCGTTTTGCGCTGGAGATATTTATAAATTTACATCGATGCACAATGAAAAAGACAAAGTGGAAAAGATTCAGCAAAGACACCAGAATAAGGCAAAGGCCGAACGGGAGCGCCCGAGTGATCGTCTACACCTGTTGTGATATGTCTTCTGCATAAGTAGTTCCTGGGGGACGTAGACTCGGGTCCCGTCTGCAAGTTATTCAAAGCGCATTTCGTCGTCCCGTTCCCCATTTCTGCACGCCTCAGCCGGTGATATTTTAAAATTGTGAAAACCGTTGCGCTGCTCCCGACGCGACAGCCAGAATAGAAGATGTTCCCTTCCTTCTTGACTGGGTGCTCCAGAGGGAATCAGAAGAACTTAAACTAACTAACTTTCCAATTCAGTTGAAGTTAGTCGATGCGGTGATAATAATCGTTAAAACCCGAGCAGGTATGAGCTGCCCGGTGAAATTGGGTCGAGGCATGCAACAGTGCTTGCAAACAAATTAGACGAATGCAGTTGCGAGATTCGCGACTTATCGCGCGGCTGACACTATTTAATCGCACTAGAAACGCTAGAAACCGCCTGATTTGAATTCGCGAGGCGTCAGATGAAAATGCAATTGACCAACCAGGTATTCCCATGAATTCTAATGTCTGCTCCTTCCAGCAGTGAAATTCCCATTGTCCACCAGAGCCAAAGCAGCGGGACGTAATCGTGAATCAGGGCGGGCAATAACGACACCGCCAAAGGGTTAATAGTTCAAAGATACGATTCCCAAGCACGACATAAATACCTGCTATTAAAAGAGATAAAAAGATGCGGAGGTAGATGGTCATAGGCGGCCCACTTCCCTACACTCAATTGTTTACAAACTTTTGGGAGCAATATCTCACCGGAACGACTCGTTACAGCCGCGTCCGTCCCAAACTTGAACCATCGCAAAATGACAAATGTTATTGCTTGCCATGCAGGAGGGGCATAGAGACCGGTGTCCTTTTTCCATCGATGGAAAAACCCTTTTGCCCTGCTCCAGCCGCTGTTTCTGTTTTCATTTGATTTCATCGATGCTCTTACGAAATTTACGAGCTTTACCATTAAAACTCTGGGCGAAAGAAGGAAAAATTTCGACTTGGCAGAGCTACTACAGAATATGTTTTTGTCGTAAGGACTCCGTGGTTATCCGGGCACTTGAACCCGACTCGGGGTACCAGGAGCAAAACAAGTCATCCTCAATCAAGTTGCCGGGAGCCCTGGCGCTTTGGCGAATTGTTATGGCTCAGGCATTTGCATGCCGCTTCAGTAGAATGTGCATGCCCGAGCGTTACGACAGACGGCAGATTTCTGCTGGAATTGCAAGACGCTATGAATAGCAATAGCGCAATTAGCACTGGACTTAGTCTAGATAGTGTTCGCATTTGCATTTTCTAATCCCGCACTTAACGCCTCTGTCCCCTGGCCAATAGACTGCATATGTGGCGACTTTGGCCACAGGAGCTTGTCGCTGATGAAGAAAAAGATGCTGCAGAGCCCCCTTCTGGACCTCTGAGCAAAAACGTGGCAAGTTATCGAGTTTCCGGGTCATTAAGCTGACTTCGGAGGAGCAGAAGGTCGGTCGGGCGGTAGCTTCACTTATGATTGCTACATTGGCTTTAGGTTATCCTGGCGAAAAACGGATCACAAATGGAGTGCATCGGTTGCATCGGTATGAATCCGAGTTAGTTGAAGCCTCCTTCCTCTCAACGTCGAACTAGACAATTTTCAAGCACCAGCAAAAACGCAGGCAATGAAAAGTAAGTTGTCGCCAAGATGCCTTGCACTGTGCTAAAGTCGCGCATATATTTACCGGGATACGACCAGCCCAATCCTTCCGGTCCACAAGGAAGGACACTTTTTATAACATCCTTTCCGTTTTTGGGCTCCACTCGACTCTTAACTGACAAATTTTTACATTCTCCGAGGTACTGCTTATCGAGACATCGTAAGATATGCAGTCGTCGCTACACGTTCAAAGTCGAGATCTATCTGGAAGAAGGAAGGACCGGCATGTAAGGACCAAGGACCAACGACTCCCCAGCGTTATTATTTTGGCTGCCGCAGAGCAAACGGAGTTAAAGTGATTTTCCACTTCACAAGCTTTTTGTTTATGCGCAACAAAGCTGGCAGGGGGTGAGGGGATGTCGGGGCATGGTGCCGAGTCCTTCGCCCCCGACAGACACATATATGTATTTTACGCATTTGTACCGCAGTGATTTATAATTCGAAGATTTTTCGAGATAAATAGCTCTAACATGTGTCCGCGACCCGCCGCCGGATACTTGGCTAGGGTATTCCAGGTCTGTCTTGCAAACAGAATGAAAATAATAAATAAAGTTCATGCGGAAATGGAAGATAGTCCGAGAGACTCGTTTGTCGAATTTCATGTAATGGAGGAGGGGACTTTTCACATAGAAAGTATTTCTAAAATTGTTTGGAAGCATAAATACATATGTAAACTTTCAAGTTGATTTGAACGACTTATAAAAGATTTTAACATAAGTTTCACTTTGTAAAAAAATAACATATGACTTTGTACTAATCAGTCAAATAGGCAATTAATAGCTAGAAGAATAACCGAATTGATTTGAACGCACTTTAACAAGATTGGCCCATCGAAGTCCGATATGTATTTTTTATGGACCTCAAAATAATGGCGAAATATTAAGTAGTTAGATGTACAATGCAATTGTAATATACGATATTTACAAATGACATAAAACATATAGCATATGGTTTTCTTAATTCATTTTGAAGGATACTGCTCAAAAACCCACAGCCTAATTTCCGAAGAATCTTTTGAAAATATCTAAATGTATCATTACCATCACCAGTGAAGTTTAAACTGGATTAAAACTCAGGAAATGCATAAAAATTTGAATGATTTCTATATTGTCCGTCACAATAAAATTATCAATTATTTAACATTAATTTATTTTAAAAAACATTTCTAAGTTTCAGAAAAAAATATGTTTCGAAGTTTTGAAGAGAGTAATATGTGCCGATTTCGTGTTCTGCAGTAAAAGTAGTTTCAATTTTCAAATTAAGGCTATACTCGTAGTTCACATGTGGAGTATCTTTGTAAAGAAAAGTGGAAGGCATATGTGGAGTAATTTAATGGAAGTTTTTGGCTTTTTCAGACACATTATTACGCTTAATTTTATTAATATTACTTTTTTAAAATTATGTTATTCGATCATTGTTTTGTTTTTCATAGACGTACATATATTTAGACCATAACAAAAGCTTTAAATATTTATTGTTTCATCGTAAATAGCGAAGAAAAGTTATTCTATAAACCCCTGGAGCAAAGGAACAATAATTCAAAAATTGCCCAAAATGGGTTTATGAAAGTCGCCTTGACTACCCGCATCCTTTTGTTATGCCAGAAATAAATAACTTTAAATATGGAATTCTGTCGCAATAAGGCTGCTAGTCAACTCTGTAAATATTTCGTTATTGAGCTTCATAGGACGGGGAAGCGATGATCCTCGAGGCATTGGTTCCATGAAAAGGAAACATTAAAATGACATATGTCTGCTGTATGCCTCCGAATTGCCTGGTTACAATGTTTGCTTTTAAGAAAAACAAAGAGACTACGGAAAAATCGACAATTGCGAACTGTGGAGTTAACTGGTGGGATGATGCCAACGCAATATTCGAGCCGAAACGAAACAACTCTTTTAATGACCCATGAAAATTAAGTGCGCCACTGAGGATTGCTTGTGGGTGCTTTCCGGGGTACGTGTCTGTTTCACGAAAACCGCGGCAATAATTTGGCAACACTTAGGAGGCATCTGCATGCAGAGCGACGTTTTTGCATCTTACGTGGCATTGAGGACCGGGGATAATTTTCCGTGGCTAGGGTGCACCACAATTTTGGCGTCTATTATAACAGGGATAGGAACAGTAATGGCTGTAATACTAATCCAAATCTGCAATTAAGGAAAAATCTAGCGCCCTCCCGCACAGATAGAGAAATTGGCCCAACACCCCGCCTTTTCTTGATTATCCAAATCCCTTCTAAGTGTGATATATGCTCTTTTGGCACCAGATCCTGGTTACGAACACACAGAGCCTTGCGATTAGCGAGCGCGCCGTGACTTACATTTTCCACTAAAGAGCAGAAAAGCAAAAATCTGATCTGGGAAAATCGTCCTTTTGGTATTTTATGGCCACCAGCAGCCTGCAGCAGAAGGATTATCGAGTTCCTGACGTCTCGGTCCGGGACCCAGGTTCGGAGGGCGCAACCTCAATCCATAAATACATTCAACTCGTATATTTAATTTTTAAGGGATGAATGAATATTTTTGGGCGGCCCACGCCTCCAACTGAGCATCTCAGGGCCTTGTCGTAGATTGTCTGAGAGTAGGAACGTATCCTTCGCTATGACTAGAATCACAGATTCCCATTTCTATCGCGGAGCCTTCTTTTAGGACAGCTTGGAATGGGAATGTAGCCATTTTAGGGTAATTTATGCATTTGAGCATTTGTCAAAAACCAAAGGAGGGGACCTCGACGGCGCGCTGGGTGTCTTTTGATCGGTTGCCAAACAGTGTAATTAACTTAAAATGGGTCCGTTGCATAATTCGATCATAAATTCATGGCTTTGGGTGCACCGACGTTGCAAAATATACATAATGAAAATGTCTCCGAATATCTATAGCCAATCTAAGTCAAGGTGGAAATAAATATTATACCCTTGAAATCAATGCAGTTGGAAAATTTCCACTCAAAAAATGATTAAGTGAAGCCATATTCAAATTTGCGAAATTTTGTCACAAAATAAAGAAAAAATACAAAATGTAACCGTTTTATTAAAATATGCATATTATGGCAAATCTAAGAACTTTATCAAATTATTTTGAATCATGGTTTCTCTGACTAAAAACAATTTTGATGCTACTCAATATTTTTTGAGAAATATGGCCACGAAGGAATACGTCAAATCGGAGTTTTAATGTTACATTATAATTAACTTCAATGAAGTAATCAGCACAAGGCAATTTTATAATTTGTTTTGCTAATTTTGCTCGAATTTCAAATAAATAAAAATACGAATATGCTTGCACATTGATACTTCTAATTTTGAAAATTTGCAGAAATACAAAGTGCAATTTTCTAGTTAGAGGAGGTTGCTAAATATATTATATTTTAAGAACACCTTCAACCAGGGGGTTTTCTATGATAATGTCAAGAAGTTAGTTTATTAGTTTTGTCAGTAGACTAGACTCAGTTTAGTCGGACAAAATTCACGCATTTTATTTTTATGTAATATCAAATTATCAGAAATGTTTTCGGATGTTGATTCCATTTCTGAAGTAAGAACTAAATAAAAATTTAAACTAAAAGTCGAAAGTTAAATTTATTTATAGCGGTGCGAACAAATTCATACCTTCATTGTTAAAAGTTTGTCGAAAAAATGTCAGTGATTAGTGCGCATTGGAAAATAGGCAATACTTTTGTAAGGGTTCAAGGGGTAGAAATATAAATTTCTAGAAAAGATGAACAGTAAGATGTATAGCTTGACAAGCGTAGCATGTTTTATTAATCTAAACATGTACCATATGAATATGATAAAATTATTTATTTAAAATGTTTTACTGAATATGATAGCAAAGAAAGTATCTCGAAATAATGGAATCTTGTGTAAACTCTATTGAGATATGTAACTGTGAAATGACTGTCAATGATCTAGAGACGAAATGGAAGAGGAAAAGGAAGACGTTTTTTTGAATGGAGTCGCATTGAAGGTAAGATACGCAGATGAAAAATTGCGAAGCAAAACGGGGAAAAACATACTATTTTATTAAATTCTTCAAATAAATTTCCGCGGGTAGATAATTCTTTTGCGACGTTTTGGACTTTCAAACTTAACTAATCTGACATTTTTTAATTCAGGATACTCTAGTCGAATAACAACTGACTATCTGAAAGTCCTAGACCTGTTGAGGGTTGAGGTGTACACCCGAAAATTGGTGTAGGTTTGTACCCGTGCAAATAAACAAAGTTCCCAATTCGAAAAAACATCCTTTCCACCGCTTGTGCGTACACAGCTAGTGGACCATTTTCGACAAAGTTATTTGTCCCATCTCATTTAGCAATAAACCACTCAAATTGTTAGGAGCATCCTCTGCAGTCAAGTGGGACCACTTAAACACCAACATGGGCCGGGCAATGTATGTGGTCACCGTATATCATAATCATTACACAAAGCAAATGCGATATCTAGCCCAGAAAGAGCCGTAATTCAAAAGCGAGGAGCTGCGCTCTATAGAAAAAGCATTATACATGGACAGGATCTTCGGAAGGAAGCACGTGGAGCAAATAACCACGAAACATGCGCTCGCTGTAATAAAGGTGGGAGGTCGGTCGGTGGGTAGGGCGAGGACGAGGACACAGGAATAGCGTAGATATATAGTGTTTCCGGCAACATTACCGCGTCCTGTGGCCTGTGGGCGCACTCTGGACGAGTACAGTCAATACAAGACTGAAAATTCAAAAGACGGACGTGCCGCGGCAAAGACAAACAGAAGAAATTAAGTTTGGTAAAAAGGATAAAAATCGCAAGTCACGTTGTCTTCAGCTTTTGGGCATTCCATTTGCGACTCGCCGCTTTTATTTCGGAGACAGCACTAGCTGCGGTGGAGCATGGAGGACCGCCCCAAAAAATTTTGTTGTAATACCACTGTTGAAAACAAATTTATCGTAAGCTTTGGGGGGGTTCCTGGGGGAGCATAGAATAGGCGACTTGGCGAATAGCGAGCTTGGCCACCTAATGCAGCTAGGGACCAACGTGCTTTTTGGCGCGCTTTTACGTAATGTTGCGCTGCCATCGCGATGCCACACTATGCAAATGTTGAAAATGTGGGGCTCCACATGTGTGTGCATCCGGGGAGCCGCGTCCATACTGCAACTGCCGCGTTTTATTTGCGGATCCAAGCTCCGACGACTGCTCCGTCGTGCAACCATGTGCAAATATGAAAGCTACCACAGGCTTAGGCTTAAGCTTTCCTTACGCTGCGAGCGAGGGGAGCCCCAACAAATTTAAACTTGCACAAGTGCTCACCACTAGCACAAACAATCGGGGGCCACCAGTTTGGGGCCGATCAGGTCTTGGAGATGAGCCAGTTGTTTGCAAATTGTTTGCCAGTGCAGTGTTGTGCCGCTTCTGGCACGGGCAACGTGCGCCACAATCGTGCCTTCGGGCACGGTTGAGACGCATCCAAAAAATCCGCTCCCTACACTTAAGCAGCGGCGACACATCGTACGGAAATCTTGGCCATCGCCATGGGGTCTGAGTATTTTGGCTTCCTGCTGACTGGCACCGGATTTTCTTTATGGGCGAGTCACAGCCAATTTGGACATCGGCTGAGGAAAGAAAATAGAAGATTCTTGAAAGACATATAGAAAAAAAGAGGGCGATAAGGAGGAACCATCAAATTTTTGGTAACCCAACTGAGTCCCACAAGTCCGTCACGATCAACAGCACCGCTCCATTTATATCATTATCGCGGCCAGGAGAAGAGATAAGCTCTGTCGTGTCCGAAGTCCAGAAAAGGCACGATAGAACGAATCCTGGCAGTTATCAGAAGGACAGTGACCCTCAACAGCCCTCGACAACTATTCGCCTTTTAACTCCAGCTGAAGCCGGAACAGGGCGCGATATTTTGCGTGTTCGTTGTTCGCCGCTATATATATTTAATATAATTATTCGCAGTTACAACGTAATAGAAATAGTACCGTTACTTAAAAATAGTGCACAAGTAGTTTACCGTTTAGTGCTAAGCTATGGTTTGATGAGAGATTAACAGTTTAGTGGAATAACAGATTTAAGCAACTTACAATTATTAAAGATAGCAGTCGTCGACCGTAATCGCATAAGCACCTAGAATCTAGATACTCTGGGTGGAATGCCGCCGGAGGAAGTAAAATATTAGTCGTAGCATCTTTAATCATAAATAATAATTAACCGACGTAGAACTATTTCGAGCAAATAGAGGATAACGCACAGTTCTGTTTCACTCAAGATTAGAAGCAATTATACCTCTGCAGCACTTCAGAATCTCCAGGTAAGTTCCTTCCAGATAAAAATCATCCTTTTCAGGAAGTTCCTTGCCAGCGAAGTCTTTCGTTTTCTTATGCCATATCAAGTGATGATGGTACTTTAAGAATTATTGTCGGTTTAAAATTAAACTTGTTAGTAACGCAAAATCTGTTTTGTTTGTTTCTGCGAGTTTTAAAAACAAAAGCACTTTATTTCTCATAATTTGTGCCTACGGCTTGAAAAACTTTTTATGCAAAATGTATTCAAACCTAGAACTAGAGTTAGAAATCTTAAAATTCTGAACTAAAGATGAGTTTTTGATAATTCCTATTCCGTCTCACAATTAAATATTTGTAGGAGGTGAAAAAATGCTTAAAAATATATTCCTATGTTTACTAAATTTTAAATAAAAGGGAGAAAATTAGAACAACAAGACAAATTTAAAAAATTTGTGCATAACTCGCTTAAGTTAATAAAATAACAAAAAAAAAATTCATAAGAATGTGAAATTTAATAGATTTTCAAATTCTTTTAAAAGGTAATTCACCCTGACGTAAATATATACATATGTTATAACATTGAATATTTTGAAATTTGAAAGCCCTTATTCTACAAAACAGATAAAACATAATTGAACCATTTTCGTACAAAACTATATTTCATATCAACACGAAAATAAGGGTGGATTGTTTACTATAAAATGGTATAAAATTATTAAGCAATGAAATAATTTTGGCCAGAGAGACCAAGAAGAATAAAAGTTTTTAATTTGAGGCACGATTGATTCAACATTTTCGTTACGGGAAAAAAGTTGTTTAAAGTTTTGAAAATAGTTTTCAGTTTAAAATTAATAGAATATAATAAAAGGTTTTAATGCCTGCTTCGGAATGTGGAATTTGAGATATGTATATTTAATGCAGATGTATTAATATCGTTGATAAATAATTTCATTACAAAAACATATTACTTCCGACAATAAATTAGTGAAATAAGGATATAAATATTAAACCTTAGACAACATATACCGTACTATAAAACTAATGATTTCCAAAAATTCGTATAATTTAGCCTGCCTCTCGTTTTGTACGGGTAAAGTCAAATCATAAAAATCAAAGAACTGAACTACAAATATGTTTAACTTTGTTTTGTAACGTAAAATCCTAAATTAAAAAGTTAAACCGAAGTGAAAAAGCTGCGAAGTAACGTAAAACTAAAATTACAACTTCAAAAAACAATTTTTATCATAAAATTATATTTTAAAAAATTGTACCTTATTACTATAATACTATTTACCAATTTAAGAAGTATTATTTTGAGGTTTAACAAGCGTAATTATTAAGAACTTAACGTGTACTTTGTAATCAAATTTATTTGATAGAAGACATCTAATGTTTTTATATACATATATTATCTTGGGCAAAATCTTTGCTTATTTTTAATTGCTGTGTTTCCCCGAACAGTGAATGTTTCAAAAGCATTTTTAAAACTCTAAAGTTATCCATAACTTTCCCCATTTCTGGAGTTATGGAAATAAAATTCATTCTAAGTATGATTGACAGCAGCAAAATGCACCATTCTTCACATGAATAGATGTCCTTAATAATATAATAAGTTCGTTGAAAAGATTATGAATTATAGAGTTATAAATAAAAAATTTACAAATATAAAAAAATAATACATACATTTACAACACTTGCACTAAATAAACACGCTTCTCATTTACATATCTTGTAAATGGAAATAGTTAAAGAAGTTACTAAAATAGATACGCTACTACCTTTGGTAATCATCAGTCAGAAAAGCAACTCCCACGGTTTCTGAGTTACAGTTGTTTGAAAAAATACTTCTTTGAAAAACTGTTACATAGTATGTTAAAAAATTTTCAGATTTTACTTATTTCCATTATTAAGTTCTTCGGCATTGGTAATTAGAGTTCAAATTAAATTATGGAAAATTCGTTCCATGTATTTTGAGCTATATTAAATATTATATGTATATATGTATGCATGTGCATACTTATAATACGGTTGAACACATTATCAAAGTGATAACTTTTTCATGAATATAAGACTGTATAAAATGATAATTCAAAACAAAACAAAATTAGGTGTAAATAACAAAAATTATACATGAAAAATGAAATCATTAAAATTTTATAGAATAGAATAGATATAGATTTCAAAGATGATATACACACTGGAATCTGAGTGCAAACATCTACATATGATGGCTTTTGTAGTCTAGTGAAAATTATTTTCGGTTTTTAACACAGCTTTGAAATTGTTGTACTGTGTAATAGCATTACATGCATATTTTATATAAAATTGAGTCCATACAAATCTAATAGCAAAATAAAAATTTTAACTACAGAAAGCAAAAACGATTTCTTCAGCTCTTTATTATACTTTATCGTTAGCATGACGCTTACTGTAAGTTAATGTTAAAAATATAAGCTTTAATGAAATTTAGTTATGGATTTTCATAGTAAATGTATATATTTTTTATGTATTTCAAAAATAATTTTAAACTTCGAAAAGCCAAATTTTGCAGGAATTCTCAAAATAAAATGTTTTCGATCCTCGGCTGTCAGTTTGGGGTGCCTCTCACTTTCTGTAAGGGGAATACGATATTTACCTGATTCCCTAAGAATTCTTCAAAATTATGCATTTAGGATAAATAAAGCGATTTTCAGTCCACTTATTTTGTACTCCTGAAGGGCAGTTCTTTGATTCAGTGGAAGATTTCAAATCTGATTCATTTTTGTTTTATAGAACTTACAAGGAAAATGTTTAATGCTAGTGCGTTTTGCATCAATAATTTGAACAAAATTAAAAACCTACGGTGTCAAGAAAAATACCATCATTTAGTTACTAATCGCCACTTCGAGTGAGAATTTCCTGGGTGACTTTGAGGAAGTAAAACGCTCCTAAGCCGATTTTCCCTTAATATCTCTCTCTGTAAGAAGAATTACGGGGGAAGAAGGACTGGTCAGCATCGATAGCTTCGCCCTAAAGCCCTGCAGCTGCGATTTCTTTTATTGTTGTTCCTTAAATAACGGCCATAAATAAAGGGGCGCCGCCCGGGCAGCCGATTTTGCCGGCGATCTCTCCTAATTTTTACACTTCTTGACTAAATGCGAGGACGGGAAGCTACAACAGCACGAAACGGTCCAGAAATTTGTAAAATTCTTCAGCACTTTTTTGCACTCCCTCAGGGTGCGAATATATTTTATATTGTCGTCGAAGGGGTGCAAATGCCGAAATGTGCAAACCCTGGATCGTCCTTCCTTCCACAACCCACCCCAACTTCCATCCGGCAGTTTGCTGTTTTGTAAGTTAGGAATCCTGGACTTTCGGCCTTCCCAGGCCCTGGCGAAATGGCCCATTCCCGGGGGAAAGACAGTCCTCTATGAAATTAAAAGCAGTTAAGGAAAAGAGGGTGGACAGCACTTAATCTTCCACAGAAAATGTAATTGCAGCTCAGTGGGGCGTCGGGGTTCAATCGTGACTCCTCAGTCAATTTCTATCCTTTTGCGCGGACTATCTTTCACCATTGACCGGTCATTAGAGCCCTTTCGAACCTTCATCTTTCCTTTCTCTTATTTTACAAAAGTTATTTGAGTCATTTTCCATCGCTTGGCATTTCTCAAAGGCGTCCACCTCAGAAGGCGGAATTATGTAAATAAATTTTCGCATTAAGTCCAAAGAAGGATTCGCTTTGTCTCCGAGAATTTCTGCCCACTCGAGTAATAATTTTGTGACAATTTTTGTGCTTTGGACATTTTGGAATTGTAAATATTCGGACTAGCGAAAAATAATTGCATCCCATTACCGGTACTAAACAAAGGATGAGTCAAAGAAACCACCGCGACAAGGAGCTCTGCACGTTTCCAGACTGCCTGCTTTTGCAGTTCTGAATATAAGCGATAATAGCACTTGGCAGTCCTTTGCTTTTTTAGGTGTAAAACATTTTAAGAATTTATTTTTAAATAATTATGGTCTTATGCACAAAGCTTAAAAATAACTTTTGATGCGATTTTTTTGGCCAATTTTTATACTCTACATAATATTATAAGACCTTTAAAATTTACAGAGAACATTTAAATTTTGTTGGTGGAAATTCTCCAGAGCATGCAAAGATATTATTAACAACTGCAAGATACCAACAAGAAATCAGTTTAGCATATTTTTACTTTGTAAAAAGTTCTAATGATCACAACGAAAGCGTTTTTGTGCCTCTTCGTAATGCTATCCGGATATTATTTTTTAACACATACTAATGTCGGAAGTGAAATGTTTAATTTTTTTAACGAATAACTCATATGCTGGAAGCAATTAGTATTATTGACAGAATAGAACAATTTTTCGAAGCGATAAGCCAATTATGGGGTTGGGACGCATGTTAGTACAACGGGCAGCCATTTTGAATTTATTGACGATACCATTAATGTCACAAAACATCAAAACATAAAACGACTGAAGAATCATCTTTTATCGTGAAAACGTTCATGAAAAGTACATCTTTCAGCAGGATGACGCGTGCTGAGATCCATTCAGACCCAAAAAGCTTAATTGAAAGGACACGATATCCTCGTTTAGTGTGCACTCAAAATGACCCGGACTTAACTCTCATGTACATTTTTTGGCATCCTTCACAACGGATGACTGTAAGAATTTAGTGGGATAGCTTCCCTAGAAAATAAAGAAATCATAAAGTAGACATCACAACATACTAAATCCATTCGTTTAATTTAATTTCTGGACAGTTAACTCTTTATCTTGGTATATTATACTTACTTTGTAGATTGCACGCAATAATTTATTTAATGATGGTTTTGAAACAACGTAAATTTGAGGCAGAAAAGACTTTTGTTTTGATTTTTTTTTCGAAAACCAACAAGCTTAAATTAAAGCGAAAGCATTTTAGTCCTAAAAATGAAAACATTTAATTTGGGAGCTGAATCATATTTAAATTGAAACGTTTTACGTGTTGACTAAATTTTCCAGTTCGTCTATTTTTGATTATAAAATTTTCCTGTTGTTTTTTCTAAATTGCATATTTATTTTTCACCTTGAAATAAAGTCGACTAGTAACTTCTTTTGCTTTGATCAAAAAAGAGGTGATAAAACTGTTTTTTAGAGATTATATTGTCGTGTTATTAATAAAAACCTATGATGTACGTAATATACATATAGAGACAAACTGACTAACTGAACTGTCTATATAGGAGCTGGTTTTATTGTTTTTGATAATATCCATATCCTACAAATTTTGAAAAAAACTGTTGTTAGCCGGATATGAATATTTTGGAAGTAATAGTTTAGAGTTCATTTTAATTTTACATTAATGTTATCAAATTGTGCATTTATATTTGCACTACGGTACATTATTTTAACTATTCAGAAATAAAGTTACCTTACTTTTGGGTGCGTTACCTACATACATATCTATACATATGCTATTACTCCAAAGTGAAAGATAAAAAATCTAAAAAAGGGACATAACTTACGTCCATTCCTTATGCCAAAACCTAGTTAAGAAAATAATCGTGGTAGGGAGCCGACTAGAAAGCGTCTATCCCAAGACAAATGTCCTGCGAGCCTGGAGCCCTATAAATATGGCTGAGGCCACAATTTTTGTTCGCCACTGACATCTGGTTTGATTTATTCCAGTAAGGAAATCATCTCCTCCGGCCTGTAGCCGGGATGCTGTAGACTTTACAGTTGAGCGGGCATAATCACACAAAGCGTCCGAGTTGTTTACAAGAATAAAGGAGGCGTCGGGCTCCGATGCCATGGGGAGACTTAAAGAAAAATGAGTTCCTTACGGACTCCAAATAGGATAGGTTAGTTCTTGGCAAGTCCAAGTGAAGAAGGGAGAGGCACAAGGCAGAGTTAGGCGGCCAAAAATTCCCCCGGGAACTTGTCGCACTCAAGCCGCCCGCGGGTGACGCATTGAGCGCCTTCCTCGGGCGGGAGCCAATAAAAGTCAGGAGCACGCTTACTGGCCGTCACTGGGCAGTGACCAGCCAAAATATTTTATGAATGCGCCGCGGTACGCCAACAAGACCGGGAAGCACCGGGAAGCACCGGGTGTCTCCAGTGACCAGTGCCAAGAAGATTTCGAGGGTATGCATCATCAAAGCAGATTCGTCGGGAGCCAACAAATTTCGAAGTAATTGGCGACGGTTCAGACTGTAAGGCGCTAGTTTTCCTGGCCGACTCGGCAGCCTCTCTGTTATTCTTATTTCGGCCAAAATGCATGGAACAATCCAAACGTCTTATCCCGTGCGAAAGACGCCTTCCTTGAGTCGTTCCTGGGGCGTTACGTCACGGCGGTGCAGCCAGCTCCACCTCTGACGTTTCAGGCATATTTTTTCATTTGGCCGCCAGTCGAGTAGACACCGGTGCCAAGTGGAACTTTTTTGGCGACGGATCTCCAAAGAATTCCCTGTTCCAACTTGGCAGATTGACGAGTAAACAAACGTAGCGCAGGTCTGTCTGCCGAAATGCGGTCTTCCAAACTATATGGTTCTTTAGTTCGACTATCTATCTGACCCTGACTTTACCAGTTATAAATGGGGTTTAGACCTCAGATTTTGCTACATAATCACACTAGACATTAATTAGTTTTCGCTCTTGGTGACCGCAACCGATTCCCGGTTTTTGAGCGGACCTTTGGAACGAAAATAACCGCCAGAACGCAAACAGCTAGAGCAATTTTAGACTCTGCCCAGGCTGTCTATTTTGGTGATTTGCGTTTTTACACTATCACATAAGGCGGGGGTTTTATTTTTGAACGCAATTTGGGATCTTTCGTTGCATAATGCTTTCATGTCTTATTGGAAAGAAGAGCGCTGCCAATGCATCTCGACACGGTCGCAGCCCAACACCAAAAAGCACAGGTTTCCATCCGTCGCTTTCTTTATGTACTAAAAATAAAATTGCTTCATCATGTAGCGCAACAAAACATTCTGTCGACTCTGGCTGGCCAGCGAAAATACGGCGCCGCAATAATCGAAAAACAACTTTTACGTTGCGAACTTGGTCTGCTCATCTTGAGAACTGTGAGTCGACACCGATTAATTCAGCAGAATTCTTCAAGCTTCTTCAATCAATCGATTGAAGATGGTTTATAAGAGAACCCTATTTATCTTATAATCGAGAGTAGGTTAACTAAAACAAATCTATTACCTACTCGAAGAAGTTCTCTTCGAATCAAAACGAAGAACTCTATTCTTAGCAACTTAAGGAAACTTTTCGAAAGGCTAGTCTATGACTACTCATGCGGACTTGTTCGGTTTCTGCACTTTTGCATTGCGAAACTTTCTAGAGTTCCATTTCGTTCTTTTGTATCCGACACGACTAGTTAAGAGCACATTATCAAGGCTAAACTGGCAAATTAGCGTTTTAACTACGCATTTCGAATGCTGAAACAACACTTAAAATAGGGTCCATAAAACAAGTCCATGGTTGCCTTGCTACATCAATCTTCAGTGACCTAACTTTAAGTAGAGAAGACTAGACAAACTACAGATTTAGATTTTATTCATGTTTGATAGTCGTCCAAAGTCCGGTCAGCTCGAGCTTTTTTTTATTGAAAGTAATATGTAAGTTTACAAGTTAAAAATGAAACCGACCACATACATAAATATATCTTTCTACCGACAACCATACATAAACTTGCCAAAAGTGTTGCTCCTTGTGATATCCCACAGGCATTCCTTGTAGGCCTTCTACTGATTTTTTAGAAAGCGAAAACTAGTGTAATTTTTTTTATTATTTCAAATGACAGCTTTTAAATTCTTCGTGTAATAAATTGTGGAACTACCAATTAATTATATTTTTACTTACAACGTTTGATTAAAGCACTTTATTTATAACATAGTATTTTGAATTTGAAAATCACTTTTTCTAGTAGCCGTTTATATCTATAAAGTTCGTTAGTAATGTTTGTGTTAATTCGATAGTTAAATAAATATAGACGTAGACGATAAATTATACTGAGGGAAAAATCACGTACCAAAATTATGATAATTTCTACTTAAAATAAGACGAAAGTTCTTTTAGTGAAGTCCTTGATTCAAACACTTTCTCTCTTAAATTAATAACAAATAGAGTAAATACCTGGCAATACTTTATCAAATCAAATGGTAAAACTAAGTTCGTGTAGCTTTATTATTAATCCGGGAAGGATAAATCTGGTAAAACCGAACTGAAAATAAGAACGTATTATGTTAAGATGATGCGTACTGTGTGCGAGTAAATCCGCTATTATGCCCAAATCATATTTGAAATTACTTATTTTGAGTACGTTTATTATTGTCAATATTATTTTTTTGTTCTCTGAGTGTATTTATCAATAATTGATTTGAAGAGAAAATTTGCAAGAAGGAAACGTGTCTGAACCAAGAGTTGAATGTGTTCGGACCGGAGGAGGTAAAATAAAAGTTAGTTTGAAATTATATGTACACATTATTATAACAGTAAGGAACATAAAATTATGATTATGATATTATACATATATCAATTGTTCTCAACTTACCTTTATATTATATTTCCATCTCCTTTAGCTAACAGTAGGTCTTGCAGAAATAACTTAAAGTCTAAAAGAAAAAGAAAAAAACGCTCATAACTCAAAAACGTAGTGATAACTAAAGATTGGATTAGATTTTATAAAATTTAAAGGAAATCAAAACTGCACAGTATTTAAAATGCGTGTTAGTCTGAAAGTTACTATAATATCCAAAACGAAACAAGTGAAAGTACCAAATTAAAAGTAATAAATACAAGTTAGGGGTTTTAGAGATACGTACACGATATGATCAAGTAACTGTTCATGATATAATATACATATATAGCAATTGGACCCCCTTTAAAATAAACAGTTCGTAACATACATACATTACCAAATGTTTAAGTTTTTAGTTTTCCCCGCCTATTATGTTTTTGGAATTTATTTTCAAATATTATTTTATATTAATTTGTATAAGTAACTGCGAGACAGTCCAATGTGATTTTCGAGACGTAGATAAGGTGAAAATACTTCAAACGAGTTATTATAGACTACAATTCAGTAATGAGGGGATTAAAAAGGAATTTAGAATGAATGTATTAATCACATATTCCGACTAGATAGTCATTAATTCTAGTCGCGCAACTCTCAACGAGTCCAATAGGCCTATTGTAATAATGTTAGACTGAACATTTTTCGCATATAAATCAATTTTGGTGACATTAACAGTATCGTGAAGCTATTCACAAAATTATCTGAAAAAGAATCATATTCTCGAAATTCATCTGTTATTACATAGGTTTCTTTTTATTTGTTTAATCGTATTCAGCAGGTATCCTTCCGTTGCTTATTATCCGAAGAGATATATTTACGTAGATTTATCTAATGTTTAGCACGGTGCTAGACATGCTTAACCCTTTTCTGTTCATTTCTTTTCAAATTTTGGATTCCTTGCGCAAATAAAATAGCGAAAATACCTATCTAATATTTTGCAAAATTTTATAAATCAAGCTGGGGGAACACGAATAGTTTTCATTTTCTAGGGATTGATTATGTTATGTTAGGTTTTTGATATTTAAAATGATAAATACAAATTTTGAAATTATTCATATTTGTACAAACATTTAAAAATTTCGACAAAGCTATTAGAAAAAATTGTGAGTTTTTTAAATTTGAGAAAGAATTCCAAATCACCTTTTTTTACCCATAATACGAAATAACTACAATTTAATGAGATCCGAAAACATTAGTTGGTGAATTTCATAAGTAATTTTGTCTAACTAGAAAAATACTGTGTTAGATAGATTTATAAAAATTATACTGAACCTCTTGGGTATGAATCAATTTATTAAGTAAGGTTCTAGACAAAGTTCTTGCTTTTAATATCGGTGATTGCTTCCAATACGTACCATCAAATTTTTTACTTATTTTTAAAGAAAAATAGTAATGAATTTCATTTCCTAGGAACTAAGATGCGGAATTCAGAATCGTCAAGGACAACCTCCAACCGCTTACTGGGACTGACCACCCCTTCAGCGGAGATGCATCGGGTAGAGAACGAGGATATGACTTCATGCGCAAAAGTCATCGGGAGCTCTCAACGCGATGCACATGGATCCTTCACAACCCGATGGGTTTACAGACCCGCAGGTTGACCCTCGACCAGTCAACTTCCACCCTGGAAACCCATCGCATGCTTGAAGGACTTTCGCCGCCTTACTTCCCGGAGAGTCACAGGTTCCTCATCGCACAACCCCCGGGCCACGAGCCCTTGACCAGAGGCTCCTGGAGGGGTTTGTTTGATGCCGATCCGCCTTATTCGTTTCCTTTTTTATTTTTTTGGTTCTCCCTTAATCGTACATCGGAAGTGCGCTCTGTACATAAATATAAGCTTTCAATTGCAACCTTGGATACATCTTGTACGTTTAAATGATTTGATCAATAAAGTAGTGCTACAGGTTAATCGTGTGGTTTCAACTAACCTTTTCCACCCACGACAAATGTTGCGAATCGCTTGGCTTTTTGTTCGTATGCTACACAAGACGACGCGACACGTTCCTGGCGATGAGGTTTTCTCAATAAGTGAAAACACTCCACCACTATACGGCTAGGCTACGATTTGGAGATTTGAAGATATGTAGACAAGAAACAAGCTGATGTACATATTTAGTTCAACTTAGACTGTAAAGATATGTTCCTAGGTTTGGATGGTGCTAAAATAATCGCTCGAAGAATTTAAGCAGTTTAGGTACGAACGACTAAGAAACTTAGGAGGAACATGATTTCACGCAAAAGTAACTTCGAAGGAAAATGGGAAAGTGAATGATTTAGTTAAGCAGTAAGCGTACTCTGAGTGTTGTACTTTATTTATGCATGCTCGGAGCATTCGTTCATATAAATACTTAGGTTAGTTGACCCTATACGTGTGAAAAATATCAATCAAAGCCAAAACACAAAATTTGAATAACTCGGTACTCATATTTGTATATTAGAAAAGTTAATGTATTGCTCGTAAAGTATAATATAAAAAAAGAGTATAATAAAAAAATACATAATAAAATATATTTTTAGAAGTGTATAATAAAACAAATTAGGACAAACAACTTTAAAAAAGTTACGTTTAAAAGATTTCAGTAAGCAGTAAATTGCTAGGATAAATAAGTACTATTTTGCAACATTACATTAAACGTACCGTACAGGTAAGATATTATAATTGAATGAACTTTGAATTCATGGAATCAAGTTTTTTTAAGAGGAAAATTCCGGATTTAAGAAAAGTTAGTTATGGCTTAAAATATAATTTGACCTCATGCAAAATTCAATAACAATTGCAGATTTTAAGAAATAGTGGATCTCAGTATTTCGGGAAAAAGCATTAATTAAGACGATTTTGATCTCTTTCAATCAGAAACTTTTTAAGTTGCCATAATATCGCGAGCAGTCATCATACTCTATGAATAGAATGTTAGCTGATATTTTACAAAGAATTTATTAATCCCATGAAGTACTCTATTAATTTTGATAAAAATTGTAAGACAGCAGTAATTTAAGAAAAAATGAATAGAGGATATACTAAATAATAAATTTTTAGTATGAAAAATTTTTAGTTAAGGTCGATTTAACTATTCAATTTAATGAAAACATTTCTCGAAAATCTATTCATTATAAGCCTCTTCCGAAGTTTTTCAATAAACACTAAATCAAAATTCATTCATCATTTCAATTATTTGCGTATTTGTTGGTTTTTATTTATATTTTTTAAAACACGTGACACCATTGTATGTTTGCCACCTCAAAGTTGCATTTTTAATAAATTTATAAAAATGCAGCCACAAAATTTTCTGCATCCTGTGTGAAGAGATAACTTGGAAATAAGGTATGTATAAACATAAATTTTTCGCAGAATGAAAACAAAGCAACTTATCTAAAAACACCTGAATCCACCAGGTTATTGGGAATATTTGTATTTGGTTTCGAAATTACGTAACAAGGTAGCTGCGTTCGTCGTCTTATATGTAAGTATTTATAAATTGAATTGAATCAATCAATTGAATTTCTTATCTGAGAAGTAAGCATAGCAAGATTTTTTTTAAAGTTTATTTTTAGCGGTTCAGTCAGGTAGATCAGGTAATTGATAACAAACAACTCGATATAACATTAAATTGTTATATAGAGCTCATTTGATGAGCAAACAAAAGAAAAAAGAATGTTAGTGAAAATCATACGTTACGATAACTTATAGAGCTTCAAAAAGAAGAAGAGCCTTATGCTATAGATAGAAGTATCAATAGCAATTACGGGAGATTTACTATCAAGTAAACCGTATAAAAGGATTTAGATGGGAGGAATAATTTTATTTTGTTTAATGAAAGGTATTTATTATAGTTTCCACTTTCCAAAATTTTTATTGCAAAATATATAAAAATACAAAAATTAAGTAGACGTCCGAGTACACTGTAACCCCAACAAACAACGCTTTTATAAAATCTAGGAATTATTAATTACAAAGAGAGTCCAAACTGATAACTAAGTCATATAGTACATATATCACAAATATTTTTGTTAATAGGCACAAGTAACGGCCATCATCCAAAATCAAAGCCTAAAACATCCTCGAGACCGTAGTCGAAGAGCTGAAAATCTAGTTCATACACTTTGTACAATTTCCGAACAATACCAAGAGGAATTGGGTCAAAATATTTTTTTAGGTAACTAGAGGTGCCAGCAGTCCGATGGCCTGTAGGGAACGTGACACCATCAGCACCCACTAAGTGCAGGGCCAGGGAGGAGTCATCAAGGAGTGTCTCATATTTTCCTGATCATAGATTGAAAATAAACAAAACTACAAAATCATAAAACTACTTACCGATCACATTGTACTTGATAGCGCAAGGATGACACAGCTTTGAGGCTGGTTCCCAGTGCTCATTGAAGGACTGGTTCGATTGGTAACTCTGGCTAATATTCGGCGTCAGCAGATATTGAATGAATTCCGTAAAAGACACATCGTGTCCATTCACCAATGATTCGTTGGTTGGGTTCGCTCGGAAATTTTTCACGATGGTTTTGCCAATTCTCTTCTGGAAGTACCTGGCACTTTCAGTCGACCCTTCCAATTTGTTGCGGTAAGCTGAGAGAAGCCTCTCGAATGGATGTCGAACTAGTAAAAATTTTGTATATTCTGTAAGTATCTGCGCCCGTTCGTCTTGAGAAAATGTGTTAAGCTTTTCGAACCTATGTAGACAATAATAATTTAAAATAAAATTTTTAAAATTTAAATTACATTTTTGAACAGAATCTATTAACAATCGAACTATGAATGTTTTTCTTAGAATTAGTAATAATACTCTAGCCGAATAGGCTCAAACAAGTGTGCTGATAATACTAAAAATACTATTTCTTGAAAATATTTGTTCATTTAAGAGGGTCTAAATATCCTTTTCCGACATTAGGTTTTTACAAAAATTATAAGGGTTAAATGCAGGAATTATCAAATAATAGTTTTAATGATTAATGATGCGCAAATACTTTGTAACATTTGGTTTACACTTCAGTTAAGTAGTGAATTTATAAAAAAATCTATACAAATAAAAAATAAAAGAAACTGGAAAGTTGGACAATACTTTTATATGTGATTTCTCTAAATAATTAACTTGTTTAAAATGTTCGTATGTAAGGTACAAATAACCAAAATGTTTAAAGAAAAGTCTATAACCTTCTAAACAGGTGAGCTTATAATATAATTATTTTTTATTTTCATTAAATTAAGCGACAAAACTTTCTCTGCAATTAATAATAATAATAATAATTAATCACTTACATTGACGGTGAATGAGCCAGTGATGCAGGGATCTGTAGAGGATCAGTACCATTTTGCCACTTTCCTGTTAAAATCATAAGTATTCGCTTCCAGTTTGTGCACGCGACCTGCAATATTAATCCATTTCAGTTCTGAATTGACTTTTAGTTGCCTGGGAAGTTGAGATGCTAATCAACCCGACTTTATAACTGGAACTTCAAGCAATTTCTTATCGCGGTTTCAAGTAGCAGCTCGCACAAACGCGGAAACCTACTTGGGCTACTTCAACACTTCAGTGGAATATCAAAGGCGTGATTATTATAAATCGGCAAAGCTTTTGCGGTTTTATAAAAAGTGATAAGACAATAAAACTTAATGCGATTGAAATATACGAACCTTTGGAACGTAGCAGTAAAGTAACTTGTGTTTTTTGTCCACTATTAGATGTTCGAGCTGCTCGTCCTTTAAATCCTTCACTGTCTTGCTAGTATAACCCATGAGCTCACACATTTTTTGCAAGAATTCCTGCCGTTGCAGATTTATGGTTTGTGTCAGCTCCAGACCATGCGGTGCTATTTTGACGATGTTGTTGTTGCCATCTTCGAAGCACCTGCCCTCTAAAAGCAGCAGGGAAATTATACTCATGAGATAAACTCCACAAATTGTGCCAAATTGTAATTTTGCCATTTCTTAGGAACCGGAAGTCGTTATCAGCTGGACATCGATGTGGTGTGCCTAGCGCTTCCCTCGCAGTCGACGAACTTTCGATCTCTTCACAAATTTGAGAGAAGATTTGTTCGCTATTCCATAGTGCGAAAGTGACCGGTTATGTTCAAGCAGAGGCTGATTTTCGTGACTCAGTAAGTACGTACGCCAGACGTAGCGCCATGAAATCTTCGCGGTGAACTTCCTCGAGGATGCTGCGGTCTGCTTGGTGTCCTTCTGCTGTTGAACCTCAAAAGTGCGCCTAACTGCCTTCTTCAATTCGGAGACCGTCGTCTCGGGACTGGGTATCTGAAAGACTGCTGTTTAGAGGATTTGTGGGCTCCGTGGGGCCTACTCACGATAACTTTAAGCGTCGGCAGCCTCTCCCTCTCAACGTGCACAGTAATCGCCTGACCGTTTAGCAGTGCGACCTAGAGAAATCATCAAACAAGTTTTATTCTCTTTCCGCGAAGAGCCGCCCGCCGCGGGCCCCACGTGTCGCGTCAGCAGCCCACCCGACCCAGTTAGCGGAGTCGCGCTAAGCTTACTGCTCGGAGCGCTTTTGGTGGTTACTGACCGAGAGCAGGCGCGATTTATGCGAATTCTACACTTTCTCACCTACTTGTTATGTAAATTGGAATTCTTTAAAGTATACCTGAGCTTCGACTTCCTCTACTGCGACGTTGGCGGGGATGTCCTGGAGAAGTGGGTCCCCGCTGAACAGTTCACCCAAAGCCGTCTCAGTGGCTTTGCATAGGGCGGTGTGGTCCCTCAAAGTTTCTTCAGATTCGCTGATCCAATCTTGACCACAAGGAGATGGCCCTCTGCCCTCGGGAACTGGAAGAACTTTTTCCTCTTGCCTGTGACTGTGAGCCGCCCCCGATCCCACAATACTCATGCTAGCAGCGCTCGAACGTGAGTTGCGTAAGGCTAGAAATTCAACATCAGCAAAAAATTCGCGAACTTTGGATCAACGCACGCATCGTTTTCTGGCCGTGGATCCGGGGGTTACATTCGCGTCAATTAAAAGCAATTAAATGCACACCGGTTGATGAAACGCGGCAAAGCGCAGTTCCGTTAACTTGCTCCACGTGCTTAGTGCACCTTGAGACGGAGTTTGCAGCCTCCGCGAGTATTCGATGCAATCAGAAGTAAACAAAAACAGAAAAGCAACGTAAACAAAAACCAAATTCTGCGACAGCAAGAGCAACTGCAGAAAAAGTCACATTTGTAAGCTATTCAGCACCCGCCGAGTCTCGGCCCGCTGACAAAACAGCTGATTTCTAAATGTTCACATCAGGCAATCCGCAGCACAAGATTCACCAGCTGCTTCAGAGTCCAACTGTCAAGCCGAGTTGTTTTGCTCCTGTAAAAAACGATGGAATTACGCTCTAAAGTGATCCAACTATACAAAAACGTAGCACAAGTGAATAAATTGAAAAGCATGAAGAATACACGGACGATTTTTCTAGCTGATTTACCTGAGCAGAGAATACCCGCACCAGCCTGAGCAGCTCCGGAAGAAGATTCACGATGCGTTCATGAGGAATGCGAACGAGACTGATCCCAAAAGGATAAAGGGGCTCCTGGCCTACGGGAGGTACTTCGCTAAGGAACTGGAGGCACTCTACGCCCTGAAGAAGTATCGAGCGATGAAGAACAGGTACTACGACAAGTAGCAGCGGTCTACGACGGCTCTACCGCACTTTAGAGTTCCTCAGTTTTGTAGACATTTGTAATTCACTTCTGATTTTTGTTTAAGAAATAAGCATTTTTTTAGCTAAATTGTTCTTTTATTTAACCAATTAGTCTAAGTAAGTTCAAAACAAACTGTTCTCGCCAAAAGCTACAATGCTGTTTTTAATCCACCCCTCTCAAAAAATATTACTTCAGTACTCTTTGCTGTTTATTGCTGGTTCTGGAAGTTCCTGCTCAAGTATTTCCATACTTTTCTTTCAATTTTTTAAAAGTACCTAGATATGTAAAAATTAAGGCCTCAAACTTATGCAAAGAATTCGACATTTTTTATGCGGTTTGAAGAATTGTACTCTGGAAAGACTACCGAATTTTTGACCTAATAAAAAGCAAATCGATGTTTTTTATAAGTTTGTTCCCGCCCATTATCCACCTTATCTCTTTTTATGAAAATTATCTTGCACCTGCCGGTAAGTAAGCTTGAAATTCCTCTTATTTAAACGATTTTTTTTTAAAATGCTATCGCGGAAAAATCTCTTACTTTTATTAATTATCGGTGTAAAATGTAAAGGATCCCGCACAAATTGTATAGGAAAGTGCTTGCATTAAAACCGACTAACATTTTTGGGTTTTGCAGTCCATGTGTTTTTGCAAAAAAATCCTAATTGGTAGTAGTACAACAAGGGGAATCTGATTCGGAGATACTTGGCCAAAACGTCGATTTTGCAATCAAACACCTTAATGATTTATATAGCTATGACTTATTATTAACAGCTTATATTTAAAGACAAACCTATCTAAGCTCAATAACGATTTTGCATAGATGTGTAAATTAATAAAATTTTTAAAGTAATTTTGAACATGAACTAACCAACAGATGTAAAATTCCTATACCTCAAAATGGTGACAGAAATAAGTTTCATTGCAAACTATTTTCAGGTTCTTTTCAGCATGCCAAATCCACGAAAATCACAGCTGGAAATTTTTAAAATATATATCTATATGTATGAGATTGAAACTGGAAAAAAAATCGAGTTTTTGTAAGCATCAAAAATACCTAGGATATTTTAATATTTTCCTCTTTCTTTACCCTCACTTTGTTAAATCAGTTAGGTTCGCTACTATCTGCCTCTTAATTTTGATAAAAGCACAACAATGTATGACCATACTATACATAAGCTTTGACTCTACAATATCTTGATAAGATCAAAGTCGGTTGAATATGTTGACTAAGAAAGTTGCAGAAACGAGTGAAAAAAGTGCAATGTGCTTATTAAAAATAAGTCTAGTTGATATATTTATATTGTAATATTTCAAATTTTGCACCCAGTGATCTATCCAAAGGTTCTTCTTTCCCTTCAACTATGCACTGTATTCTCTTTATATTTTTCTTCACTCCCATACATTCTTAATTTCTTCTTCCAGATGATTCCAGCATTTTATAAAAAATCATTCGGATATTTTTCAAAAAAGTGAAATGTAAATTATCTGAATAACATAAGTTCTAAAATGACTGAATCCAAAGTACTTAAGGAAAGTTGTTTGAAATTGGTTACATGATAATTTCCTTTTCCTGTTCTGTTTATTTAGTGAAACAAAAACTTTCGGAACATTTTTTTCAATTATTAATTACCTTCTCCTTAACGATTTCTATAAAAATATGCACGCAAGGGTTTTATGTAAATCAGTGATCTTTCAAATCCTTGATTTCAGAAATTTAAATATTGTTAAATTTAAATGGTATATTTGCCATTAACAAATTTAAAATCTCTAATTACCCATCGATTTGGTTCGTTATCGTCTTTCTTCAAACTTATCCTTTTGAGTCCCACTTTTGAAAACCGCGAAAATTTAATTTATTTTATTTTATGAAAAACTTAATTTGTAATATGTTTATAACTTTGTATGTGTTTTATAGTTTACATAAATAATCTACACAATTTATACCACAAAATGCTACTAGTGTGCAACATTATCTCAAAGTTGGTGATCAAGATGATTCACTGAATTATTCAAACTTGGACGATTTTTAATAAAGGTCGAATTGATGAATGGTGCTGTTATGATTTTTGAATAAAAGGCACGGAAACCACAACGGAAATGATTTATTTACAATTTTCTTTATTTCATTCTCGTTACAATATAGCTTCACTTATCTATGTTTTGTAAATAGAATAATCTTTCTCGAAATCAACTGTCTCACTACATTAAAACTATTCAGAGTACGAAGAGTGTCCTGTCTTTGTGGTTTTGAAGCCTATCTTACATTTCAGATTCTACTGCGATTCCTCCTAAGTATGTTTCGATATTAGCTAGTCGGCTAAATAAACACAAGTGGGTAGATCGGGAATGTTATTATAAATATTTTTGGGGGTACCGAACAATTAACTCCTGTCCTACACACGTCATTGCTTCAATCGCGGGTGGGGGATTATTTTATTCGCTGTTATATTTAATGTCTGTTACCGGAAATGCTACACGTCAACTAAGGAATTTATGTACATCGGATGAGTAGGGAAATTAATGTGCAAAACTATAATATGTAAAATGCTGGCTCGATCAGCAGGGTTTTCGATTAAAATCTCCGACATTATGTCTCCCTATGCTATAGTCATCTACCTGGCTATCTTATCAAACTTAATACACAAACGCGTTTTGATCTCTAGATCGAGTGATATGAAATGCTTTGTCGTTTATAATCTACCTTGTTCCTCTAAGTATATCTATGGCAATAACGTTAGTATCTTTGGTCTTTAGCTCTTTAGTACTGAGTTCTTTACTAGATACATTAGCAAAATGCTGAATGAGATCTGATCATGTTGAATGCTCACAAAAGACCCTAGCTAGTCGAAGAAAGGGTCTTGCAGCTATGCACGGTTATAAAAAGAATATTATTAGCAGAAACGAAATAATAAGCACTTTAGCGTTTAGAAAATTTAAATTTTGAGTGATTATTTGACACGGAAGCCGACTGAGTGCTCGAAGAGCAAGTGCAGGGCAAGTGCAGAGGTCTGAGGGTGGGAGTTGGAGCCAATCAAACACTCAATAGAACGGAAGACGGAATAACGAAAAGGTCAACCGAAGGCCGTCTCTTATCGCCGCGGATTTACAAGTTCAATTTGAAGCGTGCAAAGTGTCGGCTACCTCACATCATACATTGCATTTAACTGCTGTTTATACAAGGAAAACACCTAATAAATTCATATATAATATATAACTATTATTGTTCTTAATATTCGCTTACTTCAGTAATATTTATGCAATTCGTAATAGTAAACACACGAAAACCAGAGGCTTAGTGGTGGATATTAGTAAAGTGAAATTCCACTCATTGTCAGTTACGTTCCTCGTCTGCAGTCCTGGCTCGATCGAGGTCTGGTAGGTATCCTCGCCACCAAATGAAACTCACCTCTCATCTCTGACGCGTCTTTTATTGGGTTATCAATACTTTCATTCTTATATGCTCCTTACGTTTAGTTATGTTTACGTGTTTCATGGGTTTACTTTTTATGGCTTAGTTGCTTACTCTTATTGAGAGGGAAATAAATTCTTATCAACAATAACAAATGATCAAACGATTTTTACATATATTTTACATAACAGTTTATGCGCCTACGGTATATTGGAAATTTCTGTCTCAAAATTCATTAAGAATTCTTTAAATATTAACGAAGTAGTAGAGTAGATTGAATAGCTGGAATGCTCCTAGGATGCGCTCCGTCCCAACACTGTCGGATTCGTTATGGTTGCTTGGGCGTTCCTTTCTGGGACTGTACCTAAAATAAATCACAGGGTGAGTGGGCGGCACAGGGACAGCATTTTAAGTGTTTGTCTGCTTGTCTCCCAGAGTGTTGATCGGTTTGGGGTGCTGTCTTCGGCTACTTTTCAAGATGTTTGTATTTCGTTAAATTGCATTGTGTCTTTGCATTTTCCCAACCCACTGGTGTTAGAGAAGATTCAATAGTGTGCCTTTCTTTACAATAAATTGATTAAGAAATAATTCAGCTCATATTTTTATGATCGGTTTGCTGAGATCACTAGACCAGGCAAAATACAGTGATTTAAAAATTATGTTGCAGGAACATTGTTTAGTTTTCATAAAAATTTTGGTGGCTTCACTTAATCACCACTAAACTCATAAGATAGGCTAATAGGGTTGTTTATGCGTAGATTTAATAGTGGAATCTATTTCTAAGCCATGTCGTTCATATACGATTAAAAAGTTAGATAATAAATCTAAGCGATTCAAAAGTAGTACATAAAAAAAGTAAATCTCAAATCATACTTATATATTGAATCAGTCATATACATACTAATTAAATTAAATTTTTATTGTCGATGAATTATATTTTAAAAATTAATAGTGATAGAAGAAACTAAATTTCGTTAAAATCCTTTTGAAAAAGGGGAATAAACTATAAAAGGAAATAAACTGTATAGTGGTTTTATGAATTGAATGTTTAGATGAATATAGATATATGTAGTATTTGCTGATATAAATAATCTTAACAACATAAGTAGCTTTTGCTATTTATCTGCAGGATATTCCACATTTTATTAATTTTCGCAAAAATAGCGAAAACATTTTTTTAAAATAACACATTGCAAAACAAAATTTTAGGTTTACCGACAGGATGACGCATGCTCTGAATGAATTCGACAATTTCAGAGAAAATATATTAATTAGAAATTAATTAGAAATATAGCTATATTCTAATGAATATGTGCATATACATATGTATACTCAAATTAAAACTCTATATTCCTAAACTAAAGGAGACGTGTTTCAAAAACGTTGGAAAATATATATATGGTACATAAATATTTTCAAGGTCGAGTAGAGGGTTTTTGGGTTCGGGTTAAAAGCCATATTAATATCATAAATTCCAATCAAAATCGATTATTCAAAGTCTCCTTTTTGATCGATTTTGTTCTAAACTGCCCTTGCACTTAGCATTAATCTGTATTTCAACCTGGTCTAATTACCCAAGACATTTTTGTATGAAAAAATGGTAAAAATTAATGCTTGAATCCTTGAATGAATGCATCGTATAGATAAGTGTAGAAAGATCATGGTTATTGAACTGATCTTTAAATATAACAAACCTGTGTGTAACGCTTGTTACAATGGTAACCTGTTGCATAATTTAAAGGGTGTATTGTATAATTTAAAGGGTGTAATATTATAAAAAGTGGCAAGCATTTCTTTCGTCTTGAGAAAGAAATCCTAGAAAATGGACAAGTGCTCTGTTGTTTGCTACAATAGAAGTTTATCTACTACGAAAACGCGGAAGATACCTGGCTTATTTAATCCTTCTTATCACCGTCCTCCGGATCCTTAAGCGTGTGCCACTGAGCGATGGGTCTTCTGGGTGACGCCAACATGTCCGACCAATGTCTGAGTTCTGTTCCGGATGCGTTGTAGCCTAAAATTACTCGTCCAATTGGCTCAGATGTACCGATGCGATCGTAGTCCACGACGGTGACGACTAGTTGAATTTTCTACGATTTTATGGTTAGTAAGTTTGTGCGGGTTATGAGTTGGGAAGCGCTCAACTAAGGTATTCGACTCAAAGAAAAAATAAATAAAATAAATATGTATAATATATATAATATATACCACATAAAGTGAACCATCAACAGAAAATAATAAAGTGACCGAACTACTGGCTATTTATCTAATAACTATTTGTGGACGGTGTGGGTGGTGGATGAACATTTGCATGCATTTAACTTTTGCTGGGCAATGAAAAGGGACTGTGGCGAGATGTGGGTGGCTCGTGTAGCGATCAGTGAGCACCGATTGGTGAGTTTGGTGAAAATAGTTAAATGTGACAATGATATATTTATTTTTTTTGTGGAGACAGCTGTAAATACTGGTAGACGAAAATGTATAATATTCAATCCTATTGATTTGCTGTTAAGTTATGTAGGTGTTGTAACTAGGACCAGGAGGGGGCGGGCTGAAGGCCAAGGCGTTTTTGGGGCAAGGAGAGAGGTGGTCACGTAGTTGGCCTGCTTGGTTCGTTTTTTTTGAATCCGGTGTTGTTGCATCTCAGAACGACGTGTTTCTGTTAGCGGTGTATTATCCAAATCAGAAGACAGTGTCAAAAGAATGAACCCAGGGGTTTGACGCTTTGAACGTTGACACCGCCGTGGAAGGTCTCAAATGTTTTATTATAATTTTTGGATTGGTTTGTAATGTCACAGGTCGTGCTAGTTACACGTGCGCCCCGTGGAATTTAATAAGAGTGGTCTACGGGGTGGAAGAAGTCATTTCAAACAGCGTTTCGACTCCGAGGTGGGAGTGGTCGCCAATTTGGCGGAGCCTCAGTATCGAATCCGCTCTTTTTGATATGACTGCTTCTTAAATACAGGTGTCGGTTGCACTTGGCATTGGTGATATGAAATCAAACTCAAAATAATCGGTACAAAATGAAAGGCAGCTGAATCGAGGGTGGACTGGTATAATTACTGCTCAACTTGCGCTTGTGGAGCTGCAACACTCTACGGCATTCATAATATTCGAAAGTGTTGTGTTCAGTGAGTTTTGTGACTATAGGTACAGACGCTGGAGCGGGCAAGTCTTGCTCAGTCTTATATATTTTTTTTTGTCTAAATGGGCATTGCCAGAATATCTTGCAGTTTCCTTCAGGTTAATTAAACGGCTCAACAATTAAATAAATAAGCAAAAATTATCAAACTAAACACTGACACAATTATCCTACTTTGAAAGCAACATGTAATACTGGTTGGCTTTATGTTTTGGTTGTCTTTCCTTCTATTTGTATTTATGTACATTTGAGTAGCTAGGTGCAAGTTATTCTAGAGGTATCATTCATTCAGTTTGCTATTGGGACTGGTACAGAAAAAGAAGATAAATTAAATTTACCGCCTCGCAGTTTTGCGGATTTTTAAGAACAATATTATTTTTGAGACTCTGAATGGGATGGGATATTTTGTCCAGGAATTAGACTGAACGGATCCGTTCAGAGTCCCATTTTGTCCCCAAAACTGCGAGGCGCTCGGAAACCGTCTTAACCAAAACATAAGTCTAAAAATAATGAAAAGCGGTCGAAATAAAACAAGAAAATAAAACCGCACGCAGCCCGCAGCTGACGCCACGGACGCAAGGCTCTCAAAACTCAGGAAGTTACTTCAAATCATTGCTTAGTTAACACAACACAGAGAACGTTATAACTTTGGATTGCTTTGCTGTTTCTTCTTTAAACAAAAGGTGGGCTATATAGGATAGTATAATACATTCTCGCATACTTGTATTTGTTCAAATGGAACTTCGAATGAGAACGACTCATTGTAGTAGGGGTTGAGGGTGCATTTTTTGATACTTGTCTTCTTCTTTTTCAAACGTTTTCCATTTTGCATGATTGCAATTTTCACGTATGGATCTACAAAAGAGAGAATAAAATGAAAATAACTTTCCACTGTTCAAAACATTATCAAATTTTGTTAATTTTCTACACTTTTGGTTGTTTGTAAAAGCCTAGAAGCGCTCCTGACGACCTCTGTTGGCAGCACGGGCTTTGAGCGTGCGAAATGGCTGGAGAGACGTGGAAATGCGAAATGTTATGTGAGAAGAAGCACTTTAAGGGTCGTGCTGCCAACAGAGGACCTCAGCGGTTAAAGTTGTCTTGATGAGGTGCGAGTGATCGGCTCAAAAACAACGATCCCTTTTCTAATCCGGCAAGGGCTTCAAACAGTCCCTTGAGCACCCATCTAGCCGGAGCAATCAGTTCTGGATCTGTTATTTTTGAGCCATTTGGTGATGGCATTTTACCAGACAATCCGCCAACGTCCATCTTCTTTAGGTTCTTCGCTTCCAGAATTACGACGGTCAACTTTCCAGCAGTCGGCACGTATCGCAGAGAGAAGCAGATGTCGCCCAACTTGTTGTCCTGTTGCCATTGTTGAGTAGAAACAAAAAAGAAAATAAATTAATTAGAAAATTTATTAGCAACAGAATTCTGGCGGTATAGGTTCTAAATTTAGCTTCACTTAATAATTACTTAAGTACACAACAATAATAATAATTAGCCATATTTTAGGCCATGTCGTTAACGTTGGTATAGGAATATTTGGGGATATTCGTTATTTATATACAAAAACGATAGATTCGCTAATGTATGAAACGGAAAAATAGATACTAAGGGATCTTAGGGAGGAACGATGCGGGTAGACATCAGAAATAAACATATACATAAGAAACAAAACGGCTGCATTCCCACTAAACGCACTCATTCTATATTAGCATCGTTTGCGAGGTCTTTTCCTGTTTGACCATTGGGAATGCTTCTAATGGGAATTAGGCTTAAAAATCCTATTTTGAAGTTTTGATATTTAAAAAATCGCAACTTCGCATTCATAGAGAGGAAGTCGGTAAGATAACATAAAGGATAAATATAAAAGAAGACATCAAATTTTCGAAAGTTATCAAAAATGTTAATAAATAAAATTTCAATCTTTATCTCATATCGGATTACGGCTGCAAGAATTACGATATTGTTATTTATTCAAGTATATATATTACTAAATTACCGACTACCTTGTATGTAAGGTCTATTGAAAATGAAGTTATAAAATCTGCCACGCTTTGATTTAAATACGATTGAGTTTCGAAATTAAATGGTTTCGCTTTTGAAAAAATAGGTTGTTGTTTTTCATTATAAAACGAAAATATTTTCTGTTTCTTATTCCAATTGTTTCAATATTTAACGTTAACAAAATGATTTCATCTTTAAATTGAAACTATTTCAAATTTAAATGAAGATTTTTCATCAAATTGAAATTGAGTTCATTTGAAAGGTGATCGCATTAAATTTATAAGAATGTGAGTTTTTACAGAAAACATATATTTTAATAATGCTAATTTACCGCACTCTAAATAACGAAATACTAGTTATAATAAATATATCATTTAAAAATATCTGGATTTTAGAAAATTCAATTAAAATCGATTTTTATTTGTCTATGGAACTCTCTTTTCTAAGTAAGAGCTTTATTTTATTTTGGTGACGTAATTTTTTGTTTTGTTTAAAAGTAACAGTCTAAGTAGTTCTATTTTTCAGGTATTTTCCAGACTATCTCTTTCTGTTGTTTTCTTTAGTCCAAGATTAACCAATTTCGGTTTAAAAACTTGAAACTAACATAAAAAAGATTAAAATAGTTGTAGAGGGATTTTCGATAACCGTTAACAGATTTTTAAATTATTTTGAGATATTCTTTGCACTTAAGTGACGAACTTCAAAAATTTTATCTATGCTTCTACTAAATATATTTGTACTTTTGATAAATTCTGGAATAAAATATGATGAATGTTGCATCTGAATAAAGAGTTTAAAATGTTTAGAAAATTTTCGATTTGCCTAACTTACCTAAGGTCACAAGTGAAGACCTTACACGACCCTTATTAGACCGTTAGTGCCATTAAGTATATGCTATACTATTTCATATTTGTTTGGCATCGTTTTGATAACTAATATAATTATTGGTCTTGGAAAATACAAATAGGTAATATGTATTGACATTTGCAATTTTCTCAACAGAATTGTTGACGCTTTTAACTACATATGTTATTAATAAATAAGTGTAGTCATATTTCGGTTTGAATTATCAAAACTTGCAATTACGCATAATCGTATCGCTTTGGCTATAATGACCAACTTTAATATGTGTTTCCACATAATGGATTTTATTTTATACAACTTTAAAGTTTACTTAATATCATCGTAATTCTATTAAATAATTTATATCAATTTTAAAATTTTAACTGTAGTAGACGTTAGCTTAAGTGGTTAACCGTTTTGGCCATCAAAAAAACGGTTTACTTTTCCGAAAAGCTTGCCAAAAATATTTTGTTTAACAATTTATGATTTCTTGTAAACAAAAGAAGAAATTAGCATTTCATTGAGTTGCTTATTGAAAATTTCAGACGTTGTTTAATGTTTAGTTAGTAGTTTTTAACCAAGTTTTATAGTTAAAAGAAACATGTACCTTAAAGTTAAAATTTTTGTAGCAACGTCATTTCGAAAGTCTTGCTGCCATATTAATTCTCAATTTTTCTGATAGTTGTATTTTTATTTCATAATAACTATTACGAAAGATTTACTTAATTGATAGGTATTTCATTCAAAAGTAAAATTTTGCACAGAAATATCCAAATTAAAGTTTTTTTTTTATAAAATGTTGAGATAATTGAATATCGATAGTAATACAATAGTTAAACAATTTCATTAAAACACAGATGCAATAATGTGGATTGAAGACAATGCAATAATGGGGATTGAAAACTATGCAAAAATGGGAATATTGATAGATTTGAACGATAATATGCAACGAAGATTGAGGCACCCGGGTACGGGCACAGGAGTTGAAACCAATAAGACATAGTTTAAATAATTTGAAGTAAAGTTCCAAAAAGGGCAAACTTTATAACAGAGGAAATGCTGAAGGAGGTGATTCGGCTGTTTGAGGTGCGTGTTAGTGGGAACAGCAGAACAAAGTAAGAGTTAGCGTCGGTAAACAAGTTGTTAAAGCAACCATTACTTTTGATCATCTAATAGAGCTACATAATATTGCGTCTTGTAAACATTTATAAATAATACAAAAATAAATATAAAATCAAATTGAACAGAAATTCAGATTACCCAATTGTTAGTTTAGAACGAATGGACACTTTAGAGCTTTGCGGGCTTAAACTAGGGAACAGTCGTAAGATTTTACTCAGCATGAAACCAATGATTTTTCCTCACAAAAATAATTGCAAAAACTAAATTTTAAGTGGAACACAAAACATAGACTGGGGGAGTGGAGTGGGAAGCATTTAAAGCTAATTTTACAGTCTTTGCGTCATTATTTTATTTAATTTTTTTATTTGCATATCTGCCAGTGGCGCTTGGGGAGCATTACAATGGTTTCTCTGCTTCTACGGAACAATACGGGAGGTTATGGTAACGTCCACTTTAGTTAATTTTACGACAAGAACTTTCAGCTATTTCTTTACTACTAGTCACTGTTTACTCTGGATTTATAGTAAAATAAAAAAATAGACGAAAAAATAAAAGTACTTTAAGCTAGTTGGGGCTCTATAGTTCAAATTCTCTTTACTTTACATCTCAAAATCAAAAATAGGCGGCAACGAAAGATGTCAGTAACAAAGACTAAGTTTTCTCAATTTTGCTGCATTTGCGTAAAGGTTGGGTAGTGCCTCTTGTTTTTGAAGCACAAACAACTTCAAATTTTCGAGATTCGCGTTTAAACAAATGCTTAAATGAATAGTAAAATTTAATTTTAGTCAACTATTAGTCTGTTTAATTTTGTCAACTGTTTAAATTTAAATTTAATTGATGTGTGTGGAAGTTTGGACTGACTGCAATGCGATGGGTGCATGGAGAGGTACAAATGCGACAATATTGAGAAAATCTGTCGAGGCAATATAAAAATACATTTGGCGATAAATCTAAGGTTAGGAAATACGCAATGTTACCATTATACATGTTCAGCACAACCGCTCGACATGGTTGTTACGAACAAAGGAAAATAGATATAATAACGAAAAATCGCAGCAGGTACACCCAGCTCAAACTAGCTCCGAAATCATTTCAATCCTATAAGGTTTCCCATCGACATTTGATTTTTACATAATTCTAATCTTGCATCTAGCCAAAACACGTTCTAGCTAGATTAGGCTTCTACAAAAATTGTTTAATTTTTATGCTGTGTAGAGCTCGGTTTAGAATATCGTGTGCCCGTCCCTGTGGTATTTTTTGTAGAGTGTAAAACGAGCAAAGGCTCGATATAACAAAAATTGAAAATAAAAGTATTGAACGGAAATGGCTGAAATTAGACATAGATGGCAGCAGTAGACGGATGATGATGAGTTGAAGTGTCGAAATCATAAGTGGTGTGTGGTCTGTTTCTTAGGCCTGTTCATCGTGGCGGAAGTCGTGATTATTATTAATATTTTGTTTTTTTTTTCAAAGAACCAATGAAGCGCTTCTCCCGTCTGCACTCTCTATAAATCGAAAAAATAATTGTCTAATAAAATGCTTGTAAATATTCTTAGGATATATCAAGAAAACGCAATTGCATTCAAATGTGTTACGGATGTGTGAGCATGAATGTTAAAGTCGTTAAGCGCGACAAATGGAAAAAATCGAGAATCTAAGTAACTTTGGGGGATCATGGGGTGGCCAATGCAGATTTTATATTTTATTTTTTGTTTTTATCTATGCTTTTCTGCTGTATATGTCCATTTCAGATCGGTTATAATTTTAACACTCCCAAAGCTTTCAAAGATTGGTTCTTTAGTGGCTAACAGTGTTGGATACTTATGTGTGATGTTGTCAGCAAACTTCAACAAAGATAGAAAAATACATACGGCTTTGTTGATCAAAAATTAATTTCAAACTAAACTCTTGGACGAGGAGCAATGCCATTATTTTGGACAAGGTAATTGAACTATATTTTCCGTTTTACCTTATTACATCAAGTTTTTCATGGTATTGCTCCTCGGACCAAATTTAGACAAAAAGTATGTAAAAGAAGTAAAATTCATTAAATTCTGCTGCAAGTGTACTGAGGAAATAAAACAAAACGAATCAAGTCTTATTGGAAAATTGTACCAAAAGTCCTGAACGTTCTAACTGTTAGTCTAACTACTCAATGAAGTAAGAATTAAGAGAAACGGAGTTAAATGTTAAATTGAGTATGATAAAATAGGAGTTAAGAAAAATTTAAGAAATTAAAAGAATGTTACATGTGTATTCTGGGTTGCGACCGAATGGTCACGTCCATTTGATGTTGGACTCTTGGTCCGTAAGGTTTGCTTTTGTACTTTTGTATTTTGTTGTTCGTATCGGACGGTCCGTTTATTTTGCATTATACAATTATATTGTGAAAGACAAATTTGATACTTAAAAATGATAAAATTAGAATTAAATATGATAAGTCCAAAGAAAGGGCTTTTAATAAATAAACGTAAATAAATGAAAGGGTGAGCTCTTAGAAAATAAGGACGAAATCACTGATGAGTAAAAACTTATTGATGCAGAAATCAAATATTCATGATATTTCGCAGCTAATTACATTATAAATAGCTTGGAAGCTCTAAAAAGTCCAGTTTCGTCATGCTACATACCATCAGCTCAGCGCAATTAAATAGCCAAAATTAAATTCAATTGTAAGAAACTAAGCTAACAGCAATACTGGCGATGTACCAAAGCGAGATTAAAACTACTAAAGGTAACTGGCAGTCATTTACAGTGTTTATGCTAAGGCTAGTCGGTCACGACGGTCAAGTCCTAGTTGACATGCTGCTGGCAGGCTCGACCGGCAATATTATACAAAATAGCAGCTCTACCGGTGACCGTCTTAAGAAGTGCTTCCAAGACAACTCACTCAAGATTGTCGTTAAAAGCATTCCTTAACTTAGGTCATCGCACCGCGGAGAGCGGTCCATTTCGCGCTTACGCACGAGTTTAACAAGACCTCAGAAAGCGTTGTTCACATATGCGCACAGTATGTACAGTAGTTAGTAAAATTACCAAACACCAAATATAGTAAAAAATGTTTAAAAAATACTTACGTGAATGATTTGGTTCGATTGATTGCAATTTTTGATTTGATTTGATTATTGAAGCGAAGCATGCAAATTTGAATATTTTAATTGTTTTGAAATTTTATTGTTTTATGAAATTTTGTTATTTTATTGTTGAAGACACAACCATTCACAGGCGTAAGCACAGCAGAGAAAATATGAGGAAAAAGAGAAAATAATTTACGTCAATAAATGTTCACTCTTCGCTTTCGTTTTTTTTAATTATTTAAATAATTTTTGTGGCGTCAAATAAAACTTTATCTGATTTTTCCCTAAATGGGGCTGATGGGTTGTGTTGAGCTGTGTTCCATGTGGAGCGCTATTTTATCCCTTGATTTGGTGGGACTCGGTTGGATAATTCTTTTTAGTACTCCTTCTATTTTTAATCGTATAAAGGGACACCTACACCAAATCAAGGGATGACAGCTAGAAAAAATTATAATTTTATGGGTTATCGGCACGAGTGTGTTCGAACTGTATGTGGTGCACATGTTAAAAGAGTATGAAAAGATAGTCAGTCGAATAAGAGTGACAATAACTGCACGACAAACCCAACAACGTGGCTTATCTCTTTAGAAATGTAGGGATGTGGTAAATCGACAAAATGGTTAATTTAAAGGAAACTTGCATTTCGAATCGTAAAAAATTAATTAATATTTATTTAAACTAAAGAATCCTATTTTCTTTCGAAAAGTCCCATGACAAATACATGATATGAGGGGAATAATTTCTACACGTTCTAAGACATAGTCCTTGAAATAATCAAATTCGTTGCTCTAATTTTCAAAAGAGACGTTTTGTAGGGAAAATACCCTGTCAAAGAAAGTGGATTGAAGTTAGGCATTTATAGCGAAAAACTTTCGACTCAAAGTACAAAAATATAAAAATTATTATTGAATCCCCTTTTTATACAAAAAAAAAAAAACTAATATTATAAATAACGCTGACGTATTAACATGTCATGAAAAAATATAGCCAAAAAATGAGTAGTGCAATCTGCGATATTGTGCTTTACATGTCACGTACATTCATAAATATAAAATTATTTCACTTTTAGTTATTAGTAGATGAGGGTCTTCTGTTCTTCGTCGAAATTTTTAAAAATATTCGTGACTTGATTGATGGAAGGCCAACTATCATAAATATGTATTATATATTTTTGTGTTTATTTTAAAATTGACTTTTTGAATTCACTTTGTATATTAAGAAAGTAAAAGATAAAATTAGGTATGTACAAAAAATGTGGCAAAGTAATTTTATTTTATGCGATATAAACTTTAACTTATAATTGCTTTATTTACATTTAATTAAATACCCCGACCTCCATCAAACGCTGCTGAATGATTTTGAGTTAATTTTAAAACTTGATTTAAAAACCTCCATCAAACGCTGCTGAATGATTTTGAGTTAATTTTAAAACTTGATTCAAAAAGGTTGACATTTTTCGGATATGGTTTTCTACTTTTATACAAATCTCCCTACAAAAAATTCATTCAGTAGGAAGGCCAAAGTATTCATTCGTTTAAATGTGAAGCTTTCTTCGAATTATTAATTAATTTCGATCCACTTTCTATTAACTTTTATCATAACGTAGTATTTGATGTTTTCATATGAGAAGGTGAACGACAATATTGCAATATTGTTGAAGAAATATGCTTGAAATTAATTAATTGGAAAGAATAAATAATTTGATGTGTTTACAATAAATAATTTAGCCAAAAGATAGTTTCTCCGTATGTTAGATTCCATTCAATTATTGATTTTTTTTTATTAATGTACGATCATTATGACTGAATTTATGAAGTATTGATGAACGTACTCCACTTAACATTATATTTTTAAATACATATGGGCGATAGTTTAGATCAGAAGACCAATGATAATTGTTTGAGTAATGATCATGAGTTTTGAACAATTTGCTAATTTTACCTTTGAATTTTAATTGGTTGCTGTGTCTTCGTCGCTTTAACCACATATCCTTATCATTTCTAAAGATATTTGAATTCTTTTCTGTGGGTGGTGTGCTGTGTAATGTGTCGATGTATCGTGAGAAATTCGAATAATTACCTGAGCGGGCAAATGGAAAGATTCAAAATAGTTTGCACAAAAAATGTTAATAAAACACATTCCGGTAAAATATAAGTATATCGAAAATGCTTGGCAAAAATTGTTTTAAATTTCATTATTGTCAAGTTCTGGAATTGGAGTTGGTGCGAATGAACAGAACTTTATTAAATATATATGTGAAACAAAACGTTTTCCAAAACAAATGATCAGCTGATACGGTGGTGTTTATTGTGGTCGCGCGTGGTCGTGTGGTTAACCAGGGAGAGATAAAGTCTATCGAGTTATTCGTCTTTTGCATTGAGTGCTCTAATATTAACAAGGTTTAGCCTTTTGAACTGGGTGTTATTTCCCTTTCAATCATCCGCTTTAACTTGTTTCGTATCGGTAACAATTATCGTTAGAAATTAGTACTAGTTAAGGTAAAGTTATATGTATATTAGAACCGAGTAGTTATGCTACGAGAGCTCCATAATTAAGAGGTGATACTGTACCTGGCCACCTTCGCCTTCGACGCTTTGCAGCTCACGCCATTCCTCTATTGTTTGCGCTAAGTCAACCGTGCACAGAGGCACCTTGACCTCTCCTATCTGGTCGTGCTTTGAAAATCTATCGAAGTCAAAGATGGCAAAGACAAGGGTCTTGTTCATGGCATCGGCATAAGGCAAGTTCTGGGTGAAGTGAAGACGATCTTGCTTAGTAAACGCCCTTCAGGTGCAACGACCGGTCCACGCTAGTATTCATGAGCTGAGCGTGAAGTACTACCGTGGGTCGGTCATTGGACCTTCCATACCTTAAACGTGAATGTCTCGTTAAAGACTGGACTTAGCGTCTTACGGTGTACTTTGGTCTCGAATTTCTTTTTCTTATCTGGGAGCAAATATACTTTAACGTAGGGATCGGATGTGCCGCCCATGTCCAATGCGGGAAGTTCTTCAGCTTGAATAACAGTCACGGACAAGCTGTTTGAGTTGAAGTCATATTCCAGCTAAAAATTGCAATTATACCTTAAATGTGTCGTCAAAATTTGTGACAATCAAGTACCTTGTACTGGAGTTTTCCCAACTTTTGCTCGCTCTGTTTACTTTCGCCCTCGTCTTGTTCCTCTGCATTCTCAGTCAATTCTTCCATATCAGGCTGGACCTGTTTGGTAACGTATTTTGATAAGGAGTCACACAAATGGAACGAGCTCACCTTTTCTTTATAAGCTGAACCCAGCAGCTGCACTGATTTCAAATCGACGCCCTTCATCCCCTTTTTCCCATCTTTGGAGCGTCGTTTGCGGCAGCATCTTCTTATGCAGAAGAAACATGCTCCGAGAATTACCAGACAAACTGCAATTATAATGGCTACAAGGCCCCAGATCGGTATACCCAACTTATGCGCAACATCTTCCGTAGTCTCTATAGCCTGCACCCCAAGTTTAGCTATTTCACCCTTGGTTGGGACTGGTGTGGTTTCAACGCTAGAAGCTGTTTTTTATCCAATATATAATATATAATTCTATGCCCGATAAAGTTGTAGATACCTTCTGTGGGGGTCGTAGGAGAATGATGAATTTGAGCAGGCGCTGTTGGAGTAGTCGATGGCACCATTGTTGTAGTTTCAACAACATTTCCCGGCGTTACAAGTTCTTCAACCGGCTCGCCCTGCTGCGGTGATTCGCGCTTCCACAGTCTCACGTTAGGCGCCATTTTCTTTAATAAGTGAAAAAATAAATTGTTAAACATATTGAGTGCTTTTAATTCATGGTTTTTATAATTTATCTTTCTTGAAATTACAGAGAAAACAATTATTTTTCCTGTATGCCCAACGGCAATCTGAAAATCGCCATCTGTAGTGCAAAAACTTTCTCGCCGTGCTCACGGGCTAATGTATAAATTGTAAATTTAATTTCTTTTTTTAAGTTCTCTTTAGTTCTGAAATCTTTAAGTTTTCGGTGATACTGCTTACTTGAGAACAATGGGTGAGCATTTATAACTAACTTTTTACCGAAGTCTTTCACGACGCGATTGGTAGAGAAAGTCAAACTTAAGATTAGTCACAATTAATAAATACTGTTTCATTAGGCCAATAAGTATACTTTTCTGAGTTAGTTAGCAATATTAATGATAGATAGAAGTTCGCATCATCAAGTCAGTCTAGGTTTCGTATTTGATTCATCTACAATGCAGATGGTTTCCAAGTTTCCTTGAAACGTCCTTTTGAGACTTCATAAGTTGTTTCAACCGCATAGATAATTAAAGCTAGTTGTAAGTGACTCCTAATAATAGGAAGTGAAATTATCAGTGAAACGCGTGGAAAAAACTTTAACCCTGAGCTAGCAACTAAGGGATAGATTGATCCCAGCTTTATAATTACCACTTAAGTACTTTAGATTTTTGACCATTTTGGTCATCTTTAAAGTTTGGAAAAATGGTTTAAAAGTATCTATATTATTCAATTTCATGTTTTTTTAAAACGTCATATGTTGAAACTTTTTCATTTTTCGTTTCATAATTTGCAGACAAAATTTGTTATACTTAAATATTCGTGGTAAAAATTTTGCAGACCAGTTTTACTTAACTAAGCTTGAATGTATGTCTATTTAAAAACAGCAAATACACTCAATTTTAAAACACCAACAAGAATGAGGGGATACGAAGATATTGTTATTTATAATGAGTCTAATTTAGTTCTTTGTGTGAGCAGGGTACCTGGGAAACATTAATCCTACAGCCTCGTTTTTTATAAATGATCCGATTTCCGATTCTTATTTTCCTCATTACTAAACTGTTGAACCTATGAATCTCCTCAGGATAATAATTGAAAGGAAACATCGAAATAAAAATAATTGGGCTTTCGAAATTCTATATAAATGATCAGAATCATTTTGTTCGCAGAGTCAACGAAAAATCGAGGATTTCGCAGAAAATATCGTCCATCCAAGTCAACTACACAAAGAATATCTCCCTCTAAAATCATATACGCAGAATTATGATTCATGATGAATCTTGCCCTTCAGATTGAACATGTAGACTTTCTTATAATTAGTCGCATTTTGATGAAATTTGACCGCGTACAAAAAAGCTCCATGTTGCCTAAAATAAACTCCTTATTTTATTTACAAAAAAATATTGATAAACTTTTCAGTAAATTGCTAATGCTATGCTAATCTTGTAACTTTGCTTGATTTGTAGACAATAATAATTATGTATATGTATGTATGTACGTAAACTAGCTTTAGCCATGGTATATTATAGTGTGCATAGATATGACGAGTTGTAATTCCTAAGGGTTGTGTATTTATTTTTAAATGTTCAATATCAATATGTAGTAAATAAGTACTATTTTTTTTAAACTAATATGTATGTATATCGAGCTAAGTAGGAACAGGACACTGTCATTTCAACGCCCAGCTTAGCATAACAAAATTTCATTTACTCGAGAAAGTTGTGACAGAAAAAAAATTTCCAACATGAAACCCAGGGGCATTCGCCAGACTTGGTAATAAGACCAATGATTGGTTCCCATAAACGCTTATGATGCGTGTCAGTAATAAGTTATTAATTAGTCAATAATATTTGTTGATAAAAACAATTTCAAAAATCGACTTATTCAGTTATCGAAGTCTTATTCAATTATCGATGTTGTAGGTAATTCTGATCAGGTAATTAATCACTATGGGAAACTTCGTTTTGTGTATTTTTTACTCTTTCTTGTAAAGTGTTAATTAATTCTTTAAATAAGAAAACATAACAAAAAATTCCTATGGCTGTCTCCCTCCAGTGCCATGGATCATTCTCATGAGTTCCAGCGATTAGGACCTAGTTAATGTAACTAGACATCTCGCACGAATAAGAAGTGTACAATAGATCAATTGATTTCATTAATCGAATAATCATGATATTTTTCCTTTTCATTAAACACCAATTAATCGATCATTTTGATAAATATCAAATGAATTCTTTGTATTTTGTATGCAGGTATTGCTCGTAAATTGTATAATATTTGTATTTATGGTTTTTGGTCTTACATATAAATGTACAGCTGTACTAAGTGGACATGAAATTGTGGAACCTAAATAAAGAAAAAGGGACAAAAGTTTCTTGCAAGAATATGATAACGAATAACTTGCTGATGATTAATCACATGTTGTCTTATATAATCGATTATTTATTTCCGATTTCCTTACAATGCAATACGCGATTTATTAAATGATGAGAGTGCAACACCCAATTTAATGCAAAATGTCTGAGGTTTTAGATCCTAGCCTGTTTAGGCGGCCAAAATCTCATAGTAAAATTAGTATTCTCTCTGTTATTTTATTTACTATGATGATTTACAAATTCGTGGCTGAAGTCATAAAATCAGTATTGACTTGTACGAAAATTGGGCTGCTTCAATGTTGACTATGACTAAATATTACTCAAGAAAAAAATTCAATATTAGAAAATATCTATCATTGTTCTTAAAATAAAACCATTTGGGTTAAAATCAATAAACTAACTATTTAGATATTCTTTCCGTACGCGATTATTGCTAACTTAAATATTGTGACTCCTTGCTTTCAAGGATGCAATTATTAAGATTGTATTATACATACTTTATTCTACAGACTATTTGTTGAAAAAGCAATTTTCGGGTAACATTTTATAAATATCTACAAGATACAAAACAAAATCATTTATGTAAGCATAATTTTACAACAGGTCTTTAATTTATAAGTCCTTTATCTCAAATTATAAAGGATTTAGTCGGCTATATTACGTAAAATATTTGATTCTAGTAATGTTGTGTTATTTTTAAAAGCAATTTCAGTCTATTCATTAGTGGTGTTTCAGATTTGTTCATACTTTTGTTTTGAAATTGCGTTGTGGGTGATATTTTGTCCTACATAAAACGAATCGCAAATGCGAGCATACTTTGGAGTCGAATTATTAAAAAACGGGGCATAATTTTGGGAAACCATTTAGGAACCTCATAATGACTATAAATTCCCTTTTCAATTATACACTCGATGGGGGGGACCAACGATACTCCCGATGGGGGAACTAAACATCTTTTCATGTAGGGGAGAAAGCTTTTGTATGGAAAAAGAAATAAATAAAGTTTGTAAGAAAAGATTAAGATTAGGGGACTTTAACTAATTTCAATTAAGGTCTCAAACGTTTCTTTCCTTTTTAAGCGAAATAGTTTGGAATATAAGTTTTTTAAATTTGTTTAATTATTCTAAATATAACTATCCAAACATTTCTCAACCGATAAAGTTTTGCGTATTTTCAAGAGAACTTGCAAATTCATTATCTTAATTGAAATGAAGCTTTTGAAGGACTGCACAACTTCGCTTTTAGCCAAAATGTCTTTAACAGAAGAGGAACCCATGAAAGCCGAACAAAATTTCCTCGCAGAAAATCTAAACTGTGGTAAATTAGAACAACCATATCTTATATCTGTCGTACTCTTATCTTCTTCTAGACTCTTGACATTCTGTTTAATTCATTAGGCACATCTTATGTAGACGAGATATATCATTATATTTTAATCTATGGTGCGCTGCCAATAACTTGAGATTGTCATAGCTTAACCGACGACACTTGCAAAAAATTTGTTTTTTGCAACCTCAAGTAAAAATAACCACCTTTTGAGTAAAGGTGTCGGCTCTTTCGAACGAACGAAAACGAAACGAAAAACAGTTTTTGTACATAAAAATTCTATAATTTTACTTCTTTGATTTCTGAGTAAATATAAAAGTCATTTTGAAAGCGATGAAGTCTGCAACGAAGGTGCCTTGCTATATTGTAGAAGATAGAAATAATAGTAGTTTTCAATTCTCTGGATACAGGATTAAGCGTCATGGATTTCGTCCTGGAAGACACTTGGCCGTTTGCCCAGTACAATTGGAAATAGCACCAGCTGGAAAGGAAATATTTCTCCGTCACAAGTACAAAATTTAACATTATGTGTAGGCTGTCCTCATTTAAATAAAAGGTTAGTGAACGAAAGTGGTTCAAGTAATTTAAAATAGGAAAACCATTATTAATTATTAAAATTGAACAAAAATAATGTACATTAAGTTTATACTTAAGTTTTCAAGCTTATAAATATTTATTTTTAGCTTTTAAAAAAAGCATAACATTACTTAAGCCCATATCTTCAGAACATTCATTCGTTTTAAATTTATGATACAATATGCAGATACATTACATATCTAGACGTAGTAATTTTATTTTTTTAAATAACTCTTATTTTGAAGCGTTATTATTGTTAAGAAAGCGACTACAAATTTAAAATAGACTTATGATTTTCGAAGCCATCTCATTCAAGGTCATTTGAGGTAATCATTTTAAAATTTCAGCTACTGTTATGTAGAGGAAGCCTTTGTATTCTGTTCACTTAGCAATTCCTAAATTGTATACCTCCAGTCCACAGAGAATTCAAATTTAATCGGTTATCGAACGTATGCTCGTATATTTAATGTTTTAGAATATCTAATAACTGTATTTTGGATTATATAAAATTGGGTTAGGTTTCTACCTTCTGGTGAAAAGTTCAAAAAAGCTAACACATAATCATAATTTTTATCGGTGCTTGGTAAAAAGTTTTGAACTTTATCCCATTAATTTATATGAAAAATTTGTTACAAATGGTAATACACTTCACAAAATGGCACTTTAATTAGATTTGAATAATTTTATTGCAAAAAACTCGTTGAATATTCTTATTTCGAGGTAACAGATTTTTATAAAACTTTTATTAAAAGCCTGCAATTTAGGATTACTTAGTTAAAACTACTTATTGGATTTAAAGGACTTAACAAGGAGATTTTAGAGAGCTTTTAAGATCCATTTGAATTTGTTCACTATTGTGCTTTTCTGCATTTTGTAGACTACTATAAAGCATTGGGTTACTTCATCTCGTGAATTCAAGGTAAGTGGTAAAATAGTATAATAAAAGAAGTTAGTGCGGTTATACGACGTGGTTCGTTTCGTCTTTTATTATTTTATTATAGTTTCCGCATGTATTCGACATACTCAGGTATTTGAATAAAATAAGATTTATGTGGAACTTGGCAATAACTTCAAGATTCAGTAATAAATGCGACTTTAAGGAAGTGTGACAATGTTGCGTTTATAAACAATTCATCGATTCAGCGTTTATAAAAAATTCAACAGCTTTTCAAGGAGTCTCGCAGCTCAACTCATTCCTTGGAGAAAATTATTTCGCATTCAAATCGCGTTAGCATTGGGCGGGGGGTGGGAGCCCCGTGAAAGAGCGATGAAATCAATTACTTTGTCAATTGCGTCCTTAATAAATTTCTCTCGGCTTCGGAGTGAAATGAATGCCCTTCTCGCCAAGGAAAATCAATGGCGACAAAATTCTAGCATTTTTCTCATTCAGTGCAAGTCGTTTTGAACAGCAGCCAAAGGTCAAGACGAAGAACAAGAAAAAGAATAAGAAGAAGAAGATAAAGGAGGTGGATTTTTTGGGAAGTGGTCCGTGGCCCATATGCCTCTGTGGCCCCCTTTTGAAATTATGAAATAGATGGGACTCCCAAAAGTCTGATAAGTATTTTATCGCTTAAGTCTTGGATTGCGGTCACTAGAGCCGTGTCTTTTGAAAACAATCGCCTTTAGAAGGACGCCTAACAAAAGGTTTGGTTATCGCCACAAAAGGGCCCTGATATACCAGAACCGGCAAATTGTCTATAATACAATAGTTGTTCGCTGTTTATTTGCGGTATGTTCACAAATTTCTTGCGATTACGATAAGAAATGTTCGCAGATTTTGCGATTTTGGTGGGATGCGAATCACCTTATTTCCTTTCGGTTTTCGCAGACTTTTGCTTTATAATGGTTTAAAAAGTTTTGGGTTGAAAAGCTCCAGGTAAAACACGTTACCAGTGTGGTTTGAGTGGCTTGCGGCATAGAAACTCCAAGAAACCCCAAGAAGTTGGGGAGACTTTATATAAACGCTAAAGTGGACTCAACGTAGGTTGGCTAACTGTAAAATAAGTCGTAGCTTACTTATGCGGCATATCGATTAATAAAATTTAAGATACCCTTTTTTCTCCCCGGAAGATTACACAATAGTATAAGAAATTTTGGCGTACATCTGATTAAGAAAAGTCTGTGTCAGCGCCATGGAACTTGAGGATATTGTAACCATAAGGAAAGTATGAGGGCTCAAACCGCTCAGGGGTTAAGAAGACGAAAAGAAAGGGCCAAGTGCGTCAGTAAACATGTCAATCTCAAGCTAGATATTCCTCAGAGTGCGCAGAAATCGTTTTTATCGCCTGCTCCCCGTAGTCGAGTTGGAGCTTTTGGGGCCCGTCATTGCGCAGGGAGGAGCACCAGATCAGCTGAAGGAGGAAAGAATGAAATAAAGCTGGCAAATTCGGCGAACCGAAAAAAATAGCATCGTTTTGGTGCAACCGCGGCACGTAGGCTGGACACCGGGCCCCACGGGAACTCCCTGCCTCATTTGCAAAATCTGTGAGCTTTATTTTGATCCTTACCTGCACGCACTCATACATGCGTGACTGCAAAGGACAGCAAGAGCACTTAATGATTCCGATTGATTTATTGAGCACCCACTAGACCTCTCCGTCTCTTCGGTCACCTTTTGCAGTTTCCACCCACATTTTCATACAATTTTCTTCTTTTTCTTTTTTTTTTTTTGCAACGGAAAGGTTCGCCGCCTCTGCCAACTTAAGGAGATGCTCGGTGTAAAGAAAATGTTTCCTCCATTTTAAGGTGATATTGATTTAATTGTGGGATGAAGGGTTCAAATCAAATAGAAGATTTCAACCCCACACAATCCACGAGTACATTCATTTAATTAGTAACTAATACTCATTTTGCGGTCTTACCTTAACAGAACGCAATAACGAAGTTACGTGAGTCCAATGTTCGGAGACCTTGGAAAAGACCAATCCTTTCCTCAGTCGAGCTCTTGAGACATCTTTTGTTTTGTAAAATTCAATTTAAATCGCTTCCCCGCACATATAAACACAATCGCACACTGTCCTCTGTCCGCACTTAAATTTTTGATGCGCACTTAGCGAAAGAAAACTGCTATTTGATCAGGAAAACTCACAATTTCCACGCTCTCCGCGTACGAATCGCACTGCACGAAGGCAAAATTTCAGCTATAGGAAAATCGATTGTACGGAACTTGAGGAAAAAGTCCAGCTCATGCGCCCTTAGGTCACCGCACATAATTCTAAGCTTTTAAGGAGAAATTAGCCGAGTTTATATTAATGATTTTGAAAAAAAGATGGAAAATGTCCAATAAACCCAAAATTTATGTTTTTCCCTAAAATGCTTCTATTTTGAAATCATGTTCTATATAAAATTTTTAAAACTAATCTAGAATACTTGCTTATATTTTAGTCTATCCTCTATACCATTTTTCTTAGTAGGTTCAGTGCGTTACTTTATAAAATACCATACCAAACGTAATTTTTAAAATTCAAAAATAATAGTACTAAAAGTTTAAAGGGGTCGAGTGGTTTAAGAGAAGTAATGCAACCACACTTTATAGCTGAAAATAATGCATATTGTTTAATAGATAAACAATTTTCAATTCAAGCGAAATTTTTTTCAGAACTATTATACTGCATAAGTCAACGCCACTGGTTTCGATATCTATATGTATGTAAACAAGTATATGTATTGATTACGGGATTTTGCAAGAAACTTAAAGCTTTGAAACTTTCGGTATGGTTTTTAGCTTTGAGAATTTATAACTACGAAAGTTTAGAAAAATTCCGAATGGTTTTCGAAATTTGAAATTACCATAATTGGCGCTCTATGTGAATTGGTATCGTCTGAATTTCGCTCTTGTTGCAATTTGCCCAATAGCACAAATAATACATACACAACTTTTTCATTTTTCATAGTCGAAGGAATATGATATACTTGTATATGTCCTCAGGAAGAAAGCCTAAAGTTTTATTTGACTTACAAGGGAACGTTGGTCTTCTGGTTCATATTAGGATTTGTTTAGACACTCGTATAGTAACCACAGTACGCCTTATATCCTAAGATACCAGTGCTATGCAACTTTGAAGCATTGTGTACATAGACCACATTAAAAGATCTGATTTGCATTAATAAAACCCAAAGCATTTCGCACAAACATTGTAGATTTTGTCAGGATCTGTGCTAAGTGCGGATGAAGCAGAGTTCGTAGCGTATTCAAATTTATACTAGCCAAACCCAGTACTAATTCGTCCATTTAAAATTTTTAGTCTAATTTGCAAACATTATCAGAAAGTACGTCTATAGAAAAGAAATTTGAATTAACGTAATGATTTCGAAGGAAATTTCATCTCTACATAAAATCTTTTTTGCCTTTCTATGCTTTCAGAATTACAGTCCTTTAAAGTTATATTCGAACAAATGTTAATTAAAATTGATTGAAATCTCTGTTCCTTAAGTTCGATATCTTTGTACCATACATATATGGAGAAAAGAATTTTCAGATTTAATTAATTTAATATGACTTCATGGGCTAATTAATGGGAAATTAGATTTCTATGGGCGCCAGCTCTGTAATTGAAATAAAAATTTCTACTTACGGAACTATCTTTCTTAAGTTAAAATTGACCATTTCAGATCATAAAAAAGGCAAAATCTTATAAAACACCCTAGTATATTCGGTCAATTATTCCTAATATATTTACAATGAGCGTTTGTAAAAATTTCAGGAGCGTCTCAATATCTTACACAATACAATAATACAATACAAATACGTTATATACAAATTGATAAGTTTGGAAACATACTGTTCAGGGAGATTATTTAAAACCAAATTAATGAAATTATACTTCCTTTGACATTATATTAATTTAGAAACCAGTAGAACGATCGAAAGAATATACCTTAAGCTGGAGTCCTTTTTGGAGCGAAATTATGCTTTTGTAAAAGCAGGAATACGTTTTTTTAGTATTGAATTTACTATGCTCATAAGAAAATACCACGGTAAGGCTCTACATAATACATATATGTAACTAAACATATTTACATATTCAACAATTTTCCTACAATAGAACTGAGCTAAACTGAAACGAAAAAAATAATAATAAAAAGGGGAGAAAGAGCCGATTTAAATGCCGGAAGAAATAAAAAACAATGGAGAACCAGACAGGCGAAATTGTATATAATCTGCTAAAAAAATGGCAAGAGATCTTAATTTAAATAGAGAAAACGGTAGGAAAAATTCTACGTGAGGACTTGAACTTAAAAGCTTTTAAGAAAACACCTGTGCACCTCACGAAGGCAGTGAAAATTGAAAGAAAATTAAAGAAGGAAAAATGCATCTCAGTAATATTCCATCAGGTTCGTCGTCCTTTTGCTCATTGTTAGACAGTTTAAAAGAAACTTCATTTATTTCTAATGAAAAAGTGAAACATATTAGATGAACCTATTCCCCTTATTTTCCATCACATTTTGCTTTAATAGAATGAATACTTTATCTGGTTTGAAAATACCTTTTATGATTCTTTCATTTACAGGATGCTCTAAAAGTTATGGTCCAAATAGAGCGATGGGAGAGAAAATTACTATAAAAAAATATGGTTAAATGTATAGGGACGGTTCTGTTGCTTTAGTATTTTATCTTTTGAGATGGAACGTCTTTGTTTTATAGTAAGGCAATGGAATGAAGGGAAATTAAGGGAAAGGAGTGGAAAAGGATTGGTGTAAAAAGGGTTTTCTAATTTAAATTATAAATACTCAGCAAAGTGAGGTTCGTTACATCACTTTGAAATTCTACGAAATTAAATAAGTTTAAGTGGCGCATTTCTTAAGTTCATTAAAATTTTAAAATAATTGATCTTAATTTAATTCATAAACATTAAACCTATGTTATAAATATATATATATATATATAGTAGTTTATCTTGGAAGCAGGTTTAATGAATGTAAATCAATTAATAAAAAACTTGTATATTGCTGAAGAATTTTATTTAGTAGTAATGCTGGATTCAAAGTTATTTTGTTCTTTTTAAGCTTTCTGATTTTTTATAGATAACTCTAATTCCCCGTATCATTTAATGACATATATTTCTTAAATAAAAATTTTGTATAGCAGATTTTTCAGGATTACTCCGTTCAACAAATAAATAGTACCTATTTATATTTATTACAGGACAAAAACGAGCTTACAAAACGAAAATTGTGTGAAAACCATCAAAATTCAATTTTAAAAATTTTGAGTATATTTCGATGTTCCTTGTTTCAAAAACAATTCAAATTGATTTGTAATACCGTCAAGATAAAACAAAGTAGAAGGCCACAATTATGGAAATATTTCATAATAGATCTGTAAATATTATTAAACAGTTTATTTGTGTGTTCGTTCTCAGTAGGGACTTGATTTTTAATTTTTTTATAAGTTATAACAAATATCTTATATTGGGATATTTTATTGTCTTTTTTAAAAAATCAGTCATAAGTTTTCCATTCATATAGCTTGCCTATGCACTCAAACCATATACATGTAAAGTTATTATTTTTGCAAAAAGTGAGTTTGTATCGATTAAAGGAATAATTCAAATTGGCGTTTCAGGTAATATCCAACATTTCCCTAGAAGTAGTAATTTCACCCTTGTACAAATATTTTGGTTTTGGGCACAGAACTTACAAAAAAAAGAACACTAGGAATTCAAAAACGAGCTCAACAAAGTGGCGAAGAAATGGATAATAGGTGTATATAATACATGTGATTAATTCTAAATAGAATTAAGGTCCTTTTTCATTTTATGGAGTTTGGATGCCTATTAGTGGTCTCTTCGTAAAGACAAATTTATGTGCATAAAATAACATAAATCGAGAAGTTATTTGTATGACCTTTTAGGGTTATTCACAGTTCGTTTCATTTATTTCACCAAGAACAATTGGTTCTGATTTAATTAACTTACCTTTCTATTTCCTATGAAACGGTCGGCAGATTGGAAAAATGAAAAAGGATAACGTGTTTTAGTTTGAGTATATTTTGTAAATGGTACAGAAAAGTAATGAATGGATATTGAAAAGAGTGTTCAATATTTGTGGTACATACAATTTTGTTGTTGTTGACAACTGGAAGTTCCCCAGAATATTTCCGCCTTGGCCCCGGTCTGCCTTTAAAAACCTAAAGTGCCTAGTAGCACAAATCAGGGCTCCGCCAGAATCTAAAGGAAGAAAAAAAGGGGCACAGGAGCAATCTCTTATGCCTGACAGATTACTCCCAGTGCAAGTAAGCTTTTGGGGCGCCCGACTTGAGGTGAAGGAAGGAAGCGCCCGTTCAGGAAAGTATTGATTTACCCAGGGATTTATGAGTCGTGCGGTAAATTTGTTTGTGCGGGTTATATATAAGCCTACCGCACTCGTAGGGAATTATTACCATATGAAGTTGTAACGCTACATTTCATAGAATAACTTTGCGCGTCTACAGCAACCTGAACCGCATAGGGCAGAGCCCTACAGACCGGAAGCCTGGGGAAGGAAGCAATGAAAAAAAAAAAGGAATAGAAGAAAAAAAAAATGAAAATAACGTACTTCCACCGCAGGAGATTACTCATACCCCTGGCCCTTTCATAGTACCTGTAAACCGAACATAATACGAGAACGACTTGCAGTATTAGGCCCCGGCTCCATGCGCTGAAAGCAGCCCTTATGAACCGTGAATAAAGGGTCGATGGATGGAAAAGAAACGAGGTGAGAGCACTCAATAAAGGTCCATTGGCAGCCATCCGATCCCACCGGAGCAGTTTGAATTATAGCATCATCCGGGGCCCGTCCATTAGTCGGGAAAGCAAGCGTGACGATTATTTAAAAGATCAAAACGCACCCTCCGATCCCCCCTCTAGTACGGGTCCAGGAAGATGGTACTTTCACGCCCCCGCCGAAGACGCTGAGATGCATTCAACATTGCTATTACATAACTCCTGGTCGACTACGCGGCGAATTTATAGAAGACGAGTCCTTTCGATAAATCTCAATCCCTCGAAAAGAATGACTTCGTTGCCGATAAATCTTTTCCCGATTTCATAAAAACAGAGAAAATCTGGGCCATAATTCTGTTTGCTGATATAAAAGCGGACGTGGGCGATGCCTCCTCCGTGCAGAGCGGTGGTCGGGATCGGGACCGGGACCGGGACCGGGATAGGGGCAAAGCAGGACCAGCGTTGGCCAGCAACAAGTGATCAACAGTTGTTCCTGGCTTACGCTCTCCCATGTGCTGGTGCTGCTAGGAAATTGCCGCCATATGAATTGTAACTGAATTCCAGGACTAGGGAGCAAAACACTGGAGCGAATCGGACCGTGTTCGCTCCTCTGGGCGCGTACAAGGATGAGGGACACCGGGGAGAGGTGCTGCACTGCAGGGCGAAGGGTCGAACTGGATTGTTGCAGCGTGTTTTACAAGCACCTTCCACCACGACTGACACCACCTGATAATGATTTCAATGCAATTTAGTTTAATACCTGGTCCTGCACTCCCTCCGGGGTCCCACACCGCCCTTTCGGGACTCGTACACCTATTTACATACCTTTCATACCATATACCATACCCTGCACATGTACAGTCCATATACAAATTTGGTAAAATGCAGGTAACAGGTACAGACGCAGGACAAAGCAAGACGTGTCGACAAACAACAAACAGATTATGCTCCATCCGAAATTGACTGACTGCCGCTAACTGTTTACATAGGTAGTTATAAGGACTATGGATGGGTCTTCGGGGTAATCGACGATTCAGTTCTGCACACGCATTGTTTTCCCCACTCGTTCGGGCAAATTCATTCCAATTTTATGGGATTTGTCAGCCGAGATTATTATCCACTATATGTCGTGATTTATAGGTTGGGCCTGTTCCAGCCCTGGTCGGGGTTTCAACAACTGACTTCCTTTCACTCCTCAGGGATCTCATGGCTATTGAGCGGTAGGGCCTCTGAGCCAGCCATTGCGGTCTGGGGAGGATTCTCATGGTAACCTTTGTCCTTCATTCGTTTAGCCCTTAATTTTGAGGATTCTATGTCAAAATGAAAAAAAATTAAGCCCTTATTCGATGGACACCAGTTTTTGGTAATAAGAAACTACCGCAAGGTTTAATAATCTCAAAGTAAACTTTAATATATTGGGTAGAGATTTACAGCTAAAATACATATAATGCAAAGAATATTAAAAGTTAAGGATCGTAAATTATTTTAATAAAAGAAATTAATCGGATAGTGCATAGTTTCTAAAAGCAGCCGATATTTATTTTTAATACGCTCATGGTGCAATAACTTTTTGTATACCATAATTAATTCGTTCCGTGTTATTAAATAAAAAATTGTGTTATTCGATACTAATGATTCATGCAATTTTGGAGATTACATTTCATCCCCCTCATGCCAGAGCCATTAATGTGAAAATTTTCTGTTTGTGTTTTCACTAATGAATGAAATTTTCTGTATATCAACTTAAAGTAGAACCACGAGTACGCGACAGTATAGAACCAGCGTTGAAACTTATCAAATTCAATACTCCAATAAACAACTGAGAGATTGTACTTACAAAGCAAACATTTTCGAAAAACTATACTTTTGAATTATACTTGTATGATAAATTTTCAAATGTTGACATTAATGGTTCTGAACTGAAGACTACATATTATTCCAATACTCCGCTACGGCAAAAATATGATGTTATTATAATAGATATATTTACGAGTAATGTGGACAAAATTACTTTGCGACTTCTAATATTTAAATACAATATAATAAAATTCATTTTAGTAATAATAGTTACCCTGAAAATATTAGATACAACTAAGTTAAATTTAAATTTTCTATCAATTGTAGTAAAAATTAGTACAATCAAATTAGAATTGATTCTAAAATTTATAACCGTGTAGGCTTGTTTTATGCATTTGAAATGTGTGAGTATTGGGATTACAAATATCGGAAATTTTAGTATTTTTTTTCCCTCATGGAGAAAATTATTCGCCATTTTAAGTTTATTATGGAATATTCATTCATTATTATAAATGTTACTGAGTTCACACATTTCAAAAAATTTGCTAGAGTTGCGATTACAGCAAATGCAAAGCATACCTACCAATTTATGCTAAAGCTGAAAAGATGGTGACTTTAAAAATATACGAGATCTACATATAGTATATCCTGCTCTTGCCCATACCTTCTTATTATTTTTTAAACAGATGATGGGTAAGTGTATACATATATAATTATTGTTTTACTGAAAATTAAAATGTTGAATATTTGTTTTATTGAATTCACTATTCAGACTTCTGCATAAGTATACATATATGTCATATTCCTGACGATACGTGAAGACTCAGAGATTCTAATTCCTTTTTCTATAAAAGTGGTATGTATACCTTCTTAATAATTATATGGAAAATTGAATTCCTTACAAATTTCGTTCAAACTTTGGCCAAACCGCCATTACTGATGGGTGCTAAACGAATGAAAGTTCATTCTTCTTCCCTAAAGTCCAGAAAAATCAATAGAAGTAAATTTGGGTTGAATCATTAGAAATAATTTGGAAACCAAATATAAATTGATCTTCGTGATAACAGAACCGCATCGATTCAGGAACCAAAATGGAACTGTAATCGGAATTCATTTTGTGCTGTTGACATAGGTTTCGCTCCTGTTTTGATTTCACAAATCATTTTTGACATAGTCATAAATAAAATAATCATGGGGGTTTAAATCACCACGGTAAAATTGTTTTTCAGTGTTTCACACCCTTTTTACCTGTATTTTTTGTACCAAATTTGTTTGAAATCGCTTAAATGTTCAGAACTTTTTGTATTTGATAGTCAGAGGGCATGGGGAACATTTTGTGTATAGTTGCGTCATTGTTAGAGTTGCTGGACTAGATAATTGAAATTCAGGTGGGTATCGAACCATAATATCTTTGTCACGACAACTCCGCATGCAGTGCACACATTGATTGCCCCAATATCTGTCACGCCCAGGTGTTGTGCTAATTGCGATGTGATTGCCACCCCCTGTCCACCCACGCATCGGAGCCGCGGGCTTCGTGAGAATAAAAACAAATAAAATTTGTTGGGCCACATCACATCACGAGTAAGTGCTTCCCCGCTCCAGGTCCAGAAAAATATATGAGCCCGATGGTTGATGGGCTCTCCGACCTGTTGTTTACTCTTTTGATTTATTGTCGGTGAACGAAGACCTGGAGGTCTGCACAGGAAACCTGGAGGAACAGCGGGATGATCTATTGAATACCGCCTTCGTTTGACATCAGTAGGTAAGGCTGAAATAACAGATTCTGGGAAAAGGCCGGAAAAACTCCGCAACGTAAGTATGTCCCTAACTTACATATATGTACATATAGGGCTGCTGTAGAAGTGGTCCAGCATGCCAGAATCAGATCTATTAGAGCAATGTAAAAATTCCGCTCGAGGAGGTTTAGTTTTTGACGCACACAGTCCCTTATTATTTACCTACATCATGGGACAGAATTGATTGACAAAATTTCAGAAGAGTGTGTACACTGTACATATGCCATCCTCGAGCAGAATCCAGGTTTGTGCTCTGATTTTTAATGCTGTGACAACGATGTCAGGCAAATCCAGGAAGAAAATCCCCAATAAGGGAAGGGGTTTATGGATAAAATTGGGAAAGTGGGTACATTTACATCACTAATCAATTGTGGTACCTTTTTCTCTATGCAGTGCTGCTAATGCTAATTCCGGATTCGGCCCTTGCTCGAATTGGCAGGGATGTGAGTTTAATCGTAATCTAGGTCAAATCAATTTCAACCTAAATCAGGAAAATTTCCTTTGTATACCCGGCCGAGAAAGGACGAAGGGTAGGCACATCGGCTATTAATGCATTCATTTTCTGTACTACTCAGGCCGTCCTTTTGAAAAGGACACATGAGATTTCGTCTTTTGGGATTATTTTTGAAACACCTGAATTAACTTCAAGAAATTGTTAGAACTTCTGTACTGTCAAAAACAGCTAAGTGTGAGATGAAGGATTATGTCTTTTACCTACATATTGTACATATGTATGTATGTATTTAAACATGTAAATCTCGTTGTACTTATTAACATATTTAAATACATTACAATAGCAACTTTTCTCGAAAATAAGCGTTATAACTAAGGAGTATAGTAACTAATTTATCGATACAAAAAATAAAGGCCATAACTTTTTAAAATTTCTAAAATTGGAACTATTCACATAACACATTGATGTCATGCTTATAAAATTATCGAAAGCGGTACCGAAATCCAAAAATTATTTTTATGTTCATAATGAAAATACCATGTAGCGTAGGTACTACATAAAGACATATTTGATTTTTATGAAAATGGTTAGAACGATAACTACATATTTGACAGTCTAGTTTAAAAAAATATTTCAGTACCAGCTCAACACCTGGAAGATTATTTAAGCCATCCTCAGATATATATACATTTTAATATGATACAAGGATTTTTTGAAATATTGATCCACATTTTAGGAAATTTTCTATTAATCTGCAATACAACAGACAACATACATTTTAAGGGTGTGAAACAAATAAGAAATGGCGCAACTAGAATAAATTCGAAAATTTTCTTCACGCCGTGGAAGAATGTCAATGTGTTTCGAGTACTGTTCATTAAAAGGAAAAGGAAAAATAATATTATTATTTAATTGAACTATCTGATTTAAACACAAATTTTCTTTATTGCATATTTAATTTTGCTTTTGTAATTAAAAACAAAAAGTGCTTCAGAAGCTTTTGGTATATTATATGAGTTTCGTATGACGTGCTTCATTTAACGAGAAGTTTCTGTGGAAGCATTTAATGCCATTGAATGATTAATGCATATTATTTTATTTCAATTTTTACGATATTTTATAAATGAATGAAATGACATGAATGTGATTTCTGGGTAATTCGATTGGAAAAGAAGGAATACGCGAATGTAAATATGTATTCTCATATGTATAACTTTTGATTATACTTCATTTTATGTTTCATATTGCTAAATCAGTAAAGACTGGAAAGTGCTCCATTTTCCTCTTGAAGAAAAAATAAATATGATATTTTTAAATATTAAGTATTTCAGTTTAAAAATACAACACAATGTTTTAGATAAACAAGTTTTTTTACAATTTACCTATTCGGATTAAAAAATAACGCAATATAACGAAATAGTAGTTATTTGAAGAAAAAACAAAATTCAAAGTTTTAGTGTGATTATACTTTGAGAAAAGTGCGCGAAAATTGTGCTTCTCATCTCTAAGCCACGCCATAGATATATTTTTCCCTTTCACAAATTTTAGAATCATGATTTCCGTGAGGGATTTTAAAATCTAAATGACTGCAAAAATTATATTCTCACCTGAATCAGATATGAAAAAGAACAAAGCGTAGCTAGTGTCTGTTTTATAAAATGTTTTAAGTAAGTATCGAACAAGAAAACATGTAAGGATGTATTCAACATTTTTCAAATAGAATTCTGGATTCTAGAACATGTTCTTATCTTTTCAGTAATTTGTGCACTTGGTGTTGGGCTCTTGGAAACAAAATGTTTGAGGTCTTTTCAGAAAAAACAAATGAGATCTGAATAAAAACATCAGAATTATTAGCTTTATACAAATAAAATATTATGATATTTATAATATATGTATATACTATTTTATTTTGAGAAATAGAAGATGCTAATGGTTTAGATGTTTCTGATTGGCCCGAGCGTAAAAACGGCATTACTTCTTCATCATTTAACTGTAGTAGAATGACCCCTAAAAAGCTTTTTGTCTAAAACCAGGAAGTAGTGAAAATTATCTCAACTTCCTGATTATATAGTTGTTTGCACGGAATCTTAAGGCAATTCTAATTAATTTAACAATAATTTGGCATCACCTGAGTTTGCTTGCCATTTAAACCCCAGCCCGGGGAGCCCACTTAAGTGGAGCACTTTTCCGCCCGTTTAAACTCCGGGTTCGTTCGACCCACCGCCGGAGCAACGTATCTTTTCGCAACAGTTGCAGAGGGGTTCCTCTGGGAGCAGCCCGGAGATCAAACAGTTCTTGTTACAGCCGAGATAGCCAACTTAGATTCAAATTTGGCCTGGGGTGGCTGTGGCCGGCATGGGGCCCCAGTCGTCGGGCTCCCGGGTTCCCGGGCTCCCGGGCTCCCTCACCTGGGCACTGGATCAGAACTTACAACTTCATCAAATTGCACCGGGTGAATTCCACATGAGAGACTTCAGGATGTCCAGCGACGGCCACGGTGGCCACTGCCTGGAGTCTGGCGGTGATAACACTCAACACTTTGGACTAAGTTTGTCCGAAGAGTTTTTTAGCGCTGTTTTACTACTCGTTCCCGGTCGGCTGGTATCAAAAAGTTTTTCATAGTTTTTCCGGAGCACTTACAAGGGACCGGAGGGTTTTGTTTTCCGTGTGTACTTTTGGTACTTTTGTTGGCTGAGAGCTTTTTTACAGTACGCCGGACCAACTGTTCCCAGTCGTCCTTAGCCTTAATCGCTAAAGCATGGACTCACGGGGACGCCAGGATACTCCGGTCTCTGGCTACGAAATTTTATGACTCCATTCTTTCTGGCGGTTCCCTTTTATTTCCCTTTTTCGTATCACATCACTTTGGTAGCTCGTGCTGGCTGGAGACGTGCAGAAAGTAAGGATATCCTCCGAGGATATGAGTCTACTTTCCGCTGACCACATGTGTGCAGTAACGTTTTATTCGCCGAGATGTGAGTGAACGACGACAAAATATGTCATATTGATGGCATATTTTATGCAGGACATCGCCTGCGGTGGCGACAACTCTCCCGGAGCTTCTGTGCTGCCGTGCGAGCACCCTCCTAAACTCCGTCTGCGGAGTCTGAAAGGACGATGATATGGCGGAGTTTGGGGCGAAGCACGCCCGTAAAACACTTGTAAACTAAAGTTTACGGGCTTCATAATGGCGTCACGGCCAACTTAGCAATTTGCGTTTGCTTGAGAGTTATTACACTAGGCCCTGGCCGGAACTACTTTGTCTCAGAAAAAGTTTTGATTGCCTTTACAGTCTCACAGAAGGAATTCCGCGAAAGTTTGCCCTTTATTTTTCAATATTCCTCCACGACGATTGCGATTTGTGGCCTCTTTTGGGGGATTGTAGAACAAAACTTTCTAAATCGTTCTGTTCCTTTGACTCCCGAACTTGAGTCAAGCCCTTATAATTTCGTTTACATTTTCTCAGAAAGACACTGGTTTTCTTTTTCCCTTATTTGTATACAAAATTTGAAACTTGGTTGATATAATTTTTACGAACAGGTTGATTTATGTATTTCTTCGTTTTGTTCATATACGAATTTGTAAAAAAGAAATACGAATCTAGTGAAGAGCTTTGTTTTTGGAATTATTAGGGAAAGAATGAAATGGCTAATCAAAAATTGTTGTTACTTTGAATATTTTGTGTATTTTTCATGTAAGTGCCAGAATTATATATCCTACGTACTTAAAAAATGGCACGTCTAGCTGTGATAAAAAAAAGGCGCTTCTTCAAAATTGAAACCATTAAGTTTTTTATGGGAAAAAACATTTTTGTGGTTGGATACATACTTTACAATACGCAAATAATGCAACAAGAACTCCAGCAAACTTTAATTGAACCCCTAAGGAGAGCACCAAACCAGTGCATTAATTCTAATTCGTATTATTTACTAATTATCCTTTTCTCTTAAATATTTAAAATATATGTATATATATATATTTAAAGTTTTCTGTAAAACGTATTACGAAAGTTACGAGTATATGAAAGTCTGTTTGATTTTGAAACTGGATTATCATTTTACATCTGAATATTTATAATTTAAAATTTATTGTTTCAGATTCAAAATTGCATTGATGTTTTACATAATTCATTAATTAGTCTCATTCACAGTGGAAATAGTCCTGTTAAAAATTTAATTTTACCCATCAAAGGTTTTTGTATATACCTATATATAACTTTACAATTAACAGGTTAAAGGAATTTCTCATAAAATTGTTATTTTTTATTAACCACTTAATTGAATAGCCTTTGAAATACCCTTTTCCGCAAGCAATTTAATTTTGAATTTTTCGAGTAATTTTGTTATAATTAATATGGGCAACTAGTTTTTGCTGTATTGACATAAAACAAATTGGGAGATGTTTTTTGATTATGAATTTTCATTTTACGAACGTGAATATAAAGTAACCAAAAGAAAAAGTTTTAAAAAAATGAAGTAATGACTTACTTTTAATTTGGGAAATTGATTTGCTATAAAACATTTGTTAAAAATACATAGATTTAAACGAGAAGTGAAAACTTATGAATTCAATCACTTACCGTCTAATCAGCATCCAAGGTCCTCCCTATATTAGCTTTCTAGTTTCTTCATTAAGCGGATTTTCCCTCAAAAGTTCTTCTCTACGTGCTCGATGTATTTCATTTTGAACCTTCAAAATCGGTTTCGTACAAGGCGAGTTTACGCGTGCAGCAGCACCAAGTTCGAAGAACTTATGTGCTTAGGCTATAATTCAAGAGGTGGTACTCCAAGTTTCGCTTGTAAACTTAAGTATGGTATTTTTGAGATATAACATTAATATTTTATGGAAAACAACTTCACATTTTCCAAAGTTATGCTTTTAAAGATATCTACGACTCTCGCTGTTTAAAGCAGGAACCATTTTGAAATTTATTATATGTACAAATCTGCGAAATTATACATTCTTTTCATTGTTAATTTTCTAAATGTGTTATTTTTGTATATTGAAAATTTTTTCTTTCATTAAACCTTAAATCTACAATCTTTTATATAAGAAAATCGAATTTTAGCTGTAATGTGTGCTCACATATTGCTTTAAAGTATTTCTTGGAGTTTTCAAATATGAAATAACCAAGATATTAATGTATAGGCAGTACTTACTCGAAGTGTAACTTTTTATTTATTTATGATTACCTTAAATCAAAGAAAAATTTTCAATTTTTAACTAAACGTAGACAAAAATTGAAAATTCGGAAACCTTAGCCACTGGCTGTAATAAATCGAGGACACTTAATAAGGTGCGCGTAAATACTTTCATTTAAAAATATCTTCGCCAACATTTGTTTAACGCCAGATTTTTGGGTATTAAATGATTTTTAGAAAACAATAAACAATTAATATAAGTATACTGAAGTGTAATGGCTCTTATTGAAATCAAACAAAATTAAAAAAGCGTGCCCATAAATAAATATGAACTTTCGGCGATTATTGTAAATTATGATTATAATTAGAAGGAATGAATAAATTAAGTTTAAGATCTCCTCAAAGGTTCTGTTGGAAAATCGCCCCAATTTTCTGCATATTCATTGAAGTTTTGGCGGAATTTCTAGAAAATCCTTGAATTAAGATGTTTTCATTCCTCCCTGTTGATAATTCTACAAGAATTCTGGAAATAGCAAATTGAGAGAAAACTTTACTTGACTTTAATCTGTCATTTCGCAGGACAAGTACATCTCTGTCGCCGTCAATAAGTCGAATAAGGCATATTCCTTTTATTCGTTTATTTTAAGATTTCAGAGAAAAAGTGGAACTTATTTAATTAATTTTCAACGAAACTTTGTAGGAATATACTGGAAATCCCTGAGAATACTAAAAGTTAAATATTTCGGTAAGTAGCGAACTTCATAAAAGGTTTTGCATAATATGCGTACGCTACTCTTACATGAACGTTCTTACAGCTTTCGTTGCAGCCCATGAGCAGACTTTAAACTCAATTTGTTCCCTTATTCGTAATCGATACCCCGAAAATGCATTGTAAGTGTTGTGTTATGTTAGTTTTCAATGAAACTTTAGTTTTTACTTTCAGAAACTCTATAGAGTGCAGCAAAATATTTATTTAATTTGAATAATACAGATAGAATTGCAGTGTTTAAACAATTAAACTATATTAGGTATAGGTATATAAACAACGATAAAAGTATTAAGTAACAGATCGACGTTCTTTTCCTGAGGTCTGTAGTTTACAATATTTTTCCACAGATTATCTAGATTAAGGTTAATATTTTAAATGTATTATTGCAGACTTCAACCAACTTTGATTGCGTTTGTCTATAGGTACTTGGCAACTTTTTTTAGGGTTATTGAATTATGAAAAACATGATTCTTATAGTTCATATATTCGTTTCCTTCCGAATTCTATTTTTATTAAATATCGAAAGTTTAAAAAATTCATAATTAGCTCCATAACCATGTAAAGTTTTTATTGTGACAACAAACCGATCGTAAAACTATTTGTAAACTTAAAATATGAACTATGTGGTGCACCAGTCATAAAGCTATAACTAAACTACAAGATAATTAAATTTACCAGATGCAACTTGGTGTTCATAACTAAAGTTATGACCAATAATCTTATAACGATACCATAGCCGAAACTCCTTTGATGAATTCCGTAAAGTCTGTCGGTAGTTTATAACTCCTTTATGAGTACTGCATATTGACTTGCTCTCTTCAAAGTTAGAGAGTACTATGAAATAATTCCTAGTATATTTTAAATGGGCCATAAATTTAAAATTGCAACAAAGTTTTGACTAAACATCCAAATCTTACAAAGCTAACAAGCAATAAAATTATGTTGTTTTTAATTCCCTAATAAATGTTGAGCACACTGAGTGAAGTTATTTAACTTGACGTACATATAAATAATGTGCTATCACTTGCCGTCTGATTTAGGAAAATTGAATGACATATTTTAAATTAACTTATTAAATTACCAAATCTTATACTTATAGAAAACTTGATTGCAGCATTAGCTGTAACTGTCGACGAAATTGCGTTAAAGAGAGAAATTAATTTGATCCGATATACCGTCAAATGTTAATTTGTAACGTCTTTAGTAATTCCGTTTTCAATTAGCGTTTAAAGCCCCAGCTTTACAGAGATGAGGAAAAATATTAGAAAAGCATTGTAGATTGAATAAGTAATTCCACAGTTAATTAATATTCATGTTATGGTTGAACTTGCACTGAGTAAAGTGCTATAAAATCATTAATGGCATGGTAATTTTATATCGCCATAAAGTGGAACACAACGACTTTGTAAGATGCTAAGATTACTTTCTATGAAAATTTATGTTTAATTTTATATAAGTACATGAAGTGAATTGAAGTAATGTAAAAACGCAAATATGTTACATTGACTAAATAATTAAAATGTTTTCTTAAACGAGATTTTATTTAATCGTACCAAACGTTTTATTTGAAGATGTAATTTGAAAGGTATTAAACGGTTGATTGATTATCACTGATGAAGTTTTAAATAATGTACATTAAAAACAAGATTGGTCCAATGTATAAATGCATGGAAAATATAGAATTTATTTTTATTATTTATTTAAATCCATTCACTTTTAAAATGGTAAAAATTAAGATAGATATACGGATAATTTATTTAGTTTAAATAACATGATTTTAATTAACGAATTTTTAAATTTTTACGTATATAGAGGTAAATATATTTAAAATTTATAACTTCGAGGATCTAATTTAGACAAAACAATTTACATATGTATGAACATTTTAATAATGCTCAAGCTTTTACTCAAAAACACAAGATTAAAATTGCTTCAGATTTTTGATTTCACAGAAAAGTGGCATTTGTAAAGTCTGAAAAGGGAGTGTTAAATGTGATATTCTTATTTTCAAAAGCATTATTATTAATATTCATGCCGGACTCACCTTTTTACTATTTTCCATATTTAGTTCAAAACAGCAGGTGCAGGTAGGGCTAATTTAATTAGTAAAGCAAAATTACATCCCTTTTATACCTATATTAAAGCAGGTATCCAACTTACAAAGTTTTCGAATAATCTGGTATTTAATTTGAAAATTTCGTATTGTTGTATTGTGGTCAAATGGCTAGATTACGTCTTTATACGAGTGAAATATCCAGGAAGAATAGCTGGCGGGCACATACCACTTCCGGCGCTAATGCGGGCCGGGCTCAAATTACTTGGTTCAAAAAACCCACGTGAACCCACGCTGCGCTCATCAGGGCGGGCATCAAGCGGTCCCTAATGGAGTAATTAAGCACATGAAACCTTTTATTCCGAAGCTCCCGGCACATCACATGCTCCATCCCGCGCTAAATGGCTATTTATTTTTGTAACGAAATTTTTGCCACCGCTTAGCCCTCCATTACCCTTGACCCAGATTTGGCCACCCCCGTCAGCGATCCCTGGAGCAAAATGCAAAATCCGAGTCATCGCAAGAATCGCAGGAATCGCACTGAATTTACTTCATGAGCAAATTTGTTTTCCTCGAGCAGTCGATTTTCCACGGAGGATAGAAGCCAGAGCACTTCTCAGCCCTCATCGAGACCGAAGAGCGGGGGTGGTGGCTGGATATCCTGCAAATGGATTTCTTATGAAAATCTCGCCAAAGCCACCTAAGTTGCCGGCAATCGCAATAAAAGGAAATTATCCCATGCAATGGATCAACTCAGCCGGCTCCCGCTTCATCTTTACTTAATTTGACTTGATCTGATTTTATTGCGTTCCATTTCATTTGAAGAGCTTTCCCGGGAACGAGGTTCCATGTCTTTTTATCCTTCCTTTATTTGGCCGTAAAGGACATAAATTTGGGCGCTATCGGTGAAAAATAGTCCGCGCGCCGCTGAATGAATGACGGGGCTCCGGACCGAAATGGGCTCGCAGGAAACCCCTATCTTTCACGGCAACACGTTGAGCAACACTTTTCAAACGTGAAAATTTGCTGGTTCGATTTGCCCGTGGCCTGTAATCCCTCATAGCGCGGCGCCTTTTACAGCCCTCGGCTAAATCTCCACTTTTATTGCAAAACCTTCGGAACGGCGGCGCCAATCGAGTCGCAGGCCCCTCATAAACAGGGGGGGCCTCGGCGGAGCACCCCATAACCAGTAAAAGTTACAGTGGTAGTGTAAGGCGTAATTGAATTGCCTTCCTAGGAGCTGAGCGAGAAGAATCGGCATTAAGGCGGCGGAATATTCATTATTATTGCACCCTTTTTGGCGAGCCCTCCACCCACCCCGGGCATCCTCAAAAATTCCACCGTTTCCAGAGCAAACACATTTTAATCAATTTTCGACTATAAGCCCACCAGTCGCTGTGATCGCAGGCCTCATTTGAAATGCGGCGCAATTTGAACAGAATCAAATCGATTTAAGACGGGCTGTTCCCGGGAACGGGGCCCACGGGAAAACATCGATATTTGTCGATTTTAGGAGACGGCATCATCAGCAGCACTCAACGTCCCATTTGAATTGAAGGACAATTCAGATTCACTTTCGTTTCCGCGAACCCTCTGCCGCGTCCTTTAAATTTATTGTTTTGCAAACGCGCAGCACTTCTAAGATATACAAACCTATTGAAATTTATCTTGGAGACCGTTGGTGTGGTGTCTCGTCAGTTTAAAGTAGATAGATATTAATCACTTGACTAATAAATGACTAATATTAAATATAGACGACAAGCTATCAGCATTGTAATTCAATATTTCAGCAAAAGCCATAATTTTAAAAGAAGCGAATCAAGGATTTTAGCAGCTCGAAGCATAGAAATTTCGTGAGCCTGAATACTTAGAAAAGCAAGAAAATAACACAATAACTATATAAATTAGAAATATCAATGCTTACAACACTGCTCTGCAAAATTATTTCTGGAAAATCTAACAGATTCATTTTATAGAATACCTCCTATAGTTACAAAAATGAAAATGTTCGCGTACGTCATGATTTCGAGAAAAATTTGGTTGAAAAGTAAGATAAGCTATATTTTGACAACATTTAAATATCTGTTAAACGGATTATCGAATGATTTGGAAATACACTTTAATTAAAAAGGGTTGTTGTAACCATAATCTCATGCTAATCTTTGGTAATGTTTATAATAAATAAATATATATTATATTTAATATAACTCTATTATCTTCTTAATGCATTGTAAATTATGATTCAGTGTTTTTATTGTAATTTATTAGAAATTCCTTAATACTTAGATATTAGTGTAAGTTTACGTTTTAACATATAATTTTAACAACTCCTCCACTCAAATCGCATTTTTTTCAAAAAGTAAACTTACATAATTACTATTAATGAAACAATATGTCACTTATTTATGCTGTTGAATTTTATACGAATAAACAGCGTTGATTTCACTTTTATTAGGTATACACTTTTTTGATTTATCTACACATTTTCTAATCACCCTCACACTTTACGTTTCGTTTTTCTAATATTGAATAGGAAATTAGAATTATATATAAAAATAGTTTACAAGCAAATTGCCAAAACATTTTTTAATTTCATTAACCACATTTAAGCACACATATTTATATAGTAAAAATTATTGAGTCTACACCTATCTAAATTTTATTACAAATCAACTTCAAAGTCTACGCTACACCTAAAATTTAAATTTTAACTTTTGTTAGTAGGACTTAATGTTGATTTAAAATTGAGAATATGAACTTATGTTTGCAACCAGAGCATGACGATTTGAATACAAGATTTGTCTGCATGATAATGTTAACAGATGCACATGTTAATGTCGTTGGAACATGAAAGTTTTTAAAATTTATGAAGGATCATAATTTGGTCCTGTCTGTCCTTATATTTTAGCCAGGGTTGATTACTCCCAGCTCCTATATATATATGTATGTAGTATAGGTGGATATGTATTCACTATCAAGCCACAATTCATGCAAATCCCTCTATTGCAGTGTAGCCAGTCCCTCGCCCTCCCCTCGCTTCCGAAGGGTCCTGACAATTTTCACTTAAAAGAGAGATTTATTCCAAATGCGGAAAGGGAGGCAATTTATGGCTACGGACAACTCGAAGAAAACTATCAGCCGAACTCGAAGTGATTTATGGCCGATGTAATCGCCACTTATCATCGTCCGACATGTGCACAATATTTGGGAGGACAAATCGATTTCAATCTGAAATTAAATTGCAAATTTATGTGAGAGCTTCTTAAGATATATTCCGTCAGTTATAAATCCATTGTGGAGTGGCCCCGGATGGCACCGCTTTTGGGAATTCTATTTCTCGCCATGTATCCGATAATTTACGCCGACAAAAGTGAGACATACATTTCACTCGGAGGGCACTGCGACCATCCCTTATATGTAACTGGCCAGGGTTTTATGTGAATTTTGGCTCAGGTTTGGATACTCTTCGTAGAACCCATGCCAAGCAGTCTTTGGATTGAAATTTTCAATTATACAATTTGATTGAATCAGACATTGTTATATTAGTAAAATTTTTGTTTGCAATATTAGTATTGATTAAATTTGAAATCTTAAGGATGTGCTTCTGTAAAATATTGGTTTTATTTGGCCTCCTGATCAACATTGGTTGAAGCGAATTAGAAAGATTGCAGCGACAAGGTTGATGAAAAATATATAAGTATTCCTTGGTCGTTTTCGAATTCCATTTTATGCAGATGGTAACTAACTTATTACCGTCAATACAACATGACTGTGTAAGATTAATGAATTCTTTCTTTAGTTTGATAATACATAATGGAGTCGATTCAAAATGTTATATATCTAGAAAGCATCCTTTTCACACCTAAAATAACGATTGCAATCAATGTTTATGAGTTCTTCAAATTTGTTTGAACTTACCTTTGTAAAAGACGTGTGCGGCAGTATAATATTTGAATTTCTTTTCCGAAATACTGCTTCAGTGGCACTAAGTAACCCATTCAAACTGAATTCCTTGATGTACATCCCGATTTAACAAAACAAAAATAGAATTAACAACTTGAAAGTAACGAATTTTGCTGCTTAGGGTTATTTCCTCATACATGTAAAGGAGGAATGCATTTTTGTTTCAGGACTGTATTTCTTTAAAGCACATATTTGTCAGCGGTGCAATTTTCAAACTGTTTGAGTTATGTAAATAGAAAGTAGTGATTACAGCTGAACATTTTGTTTAAATATAAACTTAGTGACATAAAACTGGCTGGCCGTGTGTGTGCTATGTTTGACGATAATTTAAGCAAAATAGTAACCAGCTTGTGAAGCAGGTAAGAAAAACTAAATTGGTCATATTTCGCTTGTTTATACATACAATATTATGAGAGGAAATAGAATAAATCTTCATTAACATATCTACACCCAGAGAAAAGTCGTGGTAAAAACAAATAAAGATGGTAATAATTTAACAATTTACCCACTTTATTAAAGTTAATTCATTGCTAAAAGCAGAATAATTTCTTTCACTAAGAACGGGTACTCTTGCTATAAACCTGTTTAAATGAACTCATGGTGAAAATTGTATACCAAACACAAACACCAAGACTTTATACAATGATCCCTAGAAATGTAAGCAACGTAATTGCTACTCCGATGCAAGTGCTTCAGTACGAATTATAGTTTTGATAAAATAACATTAATTTAATCTTTATTTTGTTTTCCAACAACATAAGTTCAGAAATTCTGAAAACATTTTCAGCTTTTCCCTGTAGGTAATAAGGAGTACACTGTTTTCATTTTCTTTGTTGATGAATTCTATAGCTCCCCATTTATTTGAGTTTTTAAATTAATGAGAATAAAAGTATAAGAGTTTAACATTGTTAACGAATAAATTTTGTATTTCAGTTGATTAAAATTACTGAATATACATATATAATATGTAGGCGCATTACAAAACTTCAATTTTGGTTAATTTTACCGACGTTTTTCTTTGAGTTTCATAAATTTTTGGAAAACATTTTTCTGATTATCTACGTTACAAAGCATAAGCAAAGTCTTGTTTTCATTCCCTACTTTAAAGACCAGGATTAAAATGTGAGAAAAACGATGGAGTGATTAGGGTTAATAATCAGATATGACGATTTGAGTAATTAGGTCTGCGGGTTCTTTTACCCTCCCAAGCGTGATCCAAAATGAGCTAAAGCCATCTTCTTTCAAAGCAGGGGTGGCGGGGTGACGAGCCGAGGATAATCACCTCAATGTAGATTCGCAGCACGGGCGTATACACAAAATGGTCGCAGTCAAATTTGCGAAGGGAGCGATGTCCTTTCTCCCCGTACGCCAGGACCCGCCTCAAGGCCCCGACCTAAGCTATCCCGGTCATGGGGCCGATGCATTAGGCCAGTGTCGCTGCACTCGCACACTTAATAAATAAGGATAGTCGTTAGGGTGGTAATAGAGACTTTGACAAACTCGGCCCACATGTGCCGGTCGAAGTGTACAAATGGAAAAGGACATAAAGTGGAAATCACCCGAATTTCAGAGCGTAATCGAGCTCCATTGAACGTGATTTCTGGGCAATTTATGCGGTTCGAAATGGGAGCCATTATCCCTTCGCATTTGCGGATTTCGCTAAAGTCGCGGATGTGCCGCTATTATGATACGTAACCGCACTGACCGCACACTTCCATTTAGTGTACTGACTGTAAGGCTCCATAAATAATGCAACAGAAGGGATTGCATTCCTGTTTATCTAATTTGTATGCTGATGTTCATATTGTCGCCGGCGAGCCGAGCATATGCGCGACCGAGATATTCACGACCTCCCAGGCTGCATAATGTCCTCCTATTTGAATGGAAATGTTCGGCTTTTGACAAAAATGAATTTTTCGGCCCGAGGTCAGCGAGACCCCCGCCTCATCTGTGCCCACCCTCACATTTAATTGTTCTGGCCGAGGGTGTGCAAAACTAACTATTTAATTTGATTGCTGCACTGATACGCCCGCTCGCGCAGAAATTATGGCGCTAGAGTCCGCTTTTTATGGCTTTGTTAAGAATTGCAGTAAATTTTTAATTTTAATGGTCCAGAATACGAGAGCAACTCTCTGTCCGGGTGCAGGGAGTGTTCAGAACGAGTCCAAAGAATTCAACTGTTGCTCAGCGCGAGCTTTACGATGTTTAATGACTGCTAATGTGAAATCCTAAGAAAAGGAGGTAATTTCTAACGTAGCAAAAGTCGTTCGCTCAACATCCCTCAAAGCTTGTGCATTTTGGGAAGGCATGTCTTTAAGTCGCCGTAAAGCGGTGGTTTTAACCCAACCCCTAGATACTCATCTGGTGTACCGAAGTGCTTAATGGATATATCTTATTTACCCTGTTGATAGAGTACATTTTGCCAAGGTGTTTCCCTGAAAAAAGGTGAGTTTGTTTTAACGTTTTCTTAACGGCGGCGTTCCAAATAAAAATACCCTATAAAAACGAACAGTGGCCTTCAACGCTACCACACCTTTGCGTCCATTTTCCCTCTTTGGCAGCAACCCGATGCCCTCAATTTTCAGCCCTCAGCCCTCCCGACATTGTTATCCGAAGTGCAAGTTTTATTACTTGAGCAATACTGCTGAAAATATGTACGCAGATCCTGGGGACGTGGGGGGCAAACTGCGGCAATATGTGAAAGGGTCACCCTATTGAGCAGTTCCGCCCTTTTCTTCCACCGTTTGCAGTGGACCGACAGAAAACACGTTCAGGTGGCTGCGTTCGAAATTGATTTCTTTATCCGTTGACAGTAAATTCCATCGGACATTTATGAAATGTGAAATAAAGCAATTTCGATTTATGTGAGTATATGTATATGTGTGGGACTTTACGTAATGCTCACCATTTTGCGATATCGAAATACCTTGCTCCTTTGGTCTTCCCTTTCTTTTGATCTAGAAAGATTAGCTCATATTTGCGGTATTGGTTCAGGTTGCTAAGCAGGAGCAGTCCTTTGTTTCGAAACTTTAAATGTACATTCTTCGTTTCCATCAATTTATTTCGAAGTTTCGAATGAAAGGATATACTTTTTGGGATTCTTTATAGAAAATCTCTTTTATGAAGGTTGTATTCAATATTTGGTAGCTGTTATCTTGATAACATTTACTAATTTGGTTTCTTGCAATTTGAACTATATTTTAAAAAGTAGATATGAACTTTCATGACACGGAAAGGAATAAAAAATAAAACTATTTTAAACAACTTGATCTAAAGCGAAAAACAGTTTGATTTTTTCACTTAGAATCTACAAATAAAATACTTAAAATGAAGGGAAAGCCGTTTAATTTCAAATACGAAAAAATTTAATGTCAGAGCTAAATGCTAAAAATCTTTATATTCTCTAATTTATCATAAGGTTGCTACAACTATAATTATAAGGTCTTTTACTATTGATTTTGATGTTGATAATGAAAATGTCATTTTTCATTAATAATGTATTTTTTTGCAATATTTTAAAGCATAATAAAAATGATATACCTACCTATATACTAAACATTTTTATTACATAATAAATAAATCTCTTTATGTAGGTATTCAATGAAAAATGTTATTAGTCAGTCTCACTAGATTCGATATTTAAATATAATATTAAAATTTTGATAGCAAATCCCAAATTAGCCACCACACAAATTTACATTTTAGATAATCCCTTGAGATTTAAATTGTTCGAACATCAAAAGCACAACAGTTTGGTGGCAGATGAAAATGTTTTTATAATTAAAAGTTATATTTATAACGTTCAATTATTACTAGTGGTATTAAATTCCATTTTTGTAGGTCTTATTTTTGTTTTGAGGTAACATGTGGGCGTGCACATAAACTGTAGAATTTATTACACATATATTAGATTTTATAGAGTTTTTTCTGTAACCGTATGTAATAAAATTTCATATTCGTGATATGGCGTCAGACCTATTTGCATATGCATATGCGCCAGAATACCTAATTCAAATGTTGGTATTCAACAAAGAATGTCCTTATTTTCCTGGAGTGTGAAAGCTTGAAATTTAGAATTTGTGGGTTAGTGCATGAGCTCAGTACGCAAAATTGCCCAAATAGTTTAATAACCAACTTATTTTAAATTGAATAGTTGTCGCCTTCTATGACTGCCTCTCGAAATCGCTTTATTTGAATTAAGCCAGAGACTCGATTTCCGGGATTTCTGGTATCATGCTCTCCTCCAGAGACATGGAAAATGGAAGCTTCCAGCTAGATAACACCTCGTACCATCTGCACTAACAGTGGCAGAAAAAAAAGACAAAAAAATGGCCCCAGAACCCTCGTAACTCCGGTCTTAAAATTTTAAAGGACCACAACTCCGCCCGCACTTTATCTTCGCTTTAACGTGCAAAAGTTGGGAAATGTGTTTTGAACGGAATATACCCGGTCCCGATTGCCCCAGGCCGGGACCGGACGCAAGTAGAATTTTCATCAAGGAACTACGTTACAAAATTAGGAGTAGTAAATTCGCAGGATTAATGACTGCGATAGTATTCAAGTTGTGCATGCGAATCGTAAAAATCTCTGATCGGACTCTACGTCCTCTACGGCTGCGGCGGCGGGTGGGCGGATCGGCTGAAGGGACTTGTTAGTGGTGGGCGGGGGTCAGGGCGGAAGATGCTGGTCTTCTAGAAGAAAACTCTAATGCGACACGTAGCAAAAGTTTCCCTCCGCATATCCAGCGGATTATAAAAACCATCGATATATACAAAGTTTGGTTCTTCAAACTTTTTCCATATCTACTTAATAGCCGGTAGTGAGTGGGTCCGTCGTAGCCGCAGGCAAATAAAGGGCGGAGCGCCCGGTAGATGTGTGGAAAGGCTTCTCGAATTTAAGTTAAGTTTATACAACAGCCATCCGAAGCGACAGTGTGTAATGCCTAAACAATCTTACAAATCGGATAGAAGTTGGCTCGTCCAAGTCCAAACATCTTGATTTTCTGCAACTGCACACATTTCGTTTGGGGGCAACAAAATATTTTTCCAGTTTTAGTTGAATAGGCTGCCGGGACTGTGGACCCACTATATACGATTATCCCCGTTCTCCCCGGATCCTGCGGCTAGAAAGAAGGTCGTCAACAAAAGAAGTGCTTGTTTATACTGTTTCTGCGGAGAAGTTTCAGAATGAACCCGGTGCCTGTACACCGCCACTGCTTCTCCCCGGGTACCCGGGAGCCTCGCACAAACTCAGCGAACAGTGTCTTGAGCTATATTTGTTGGCTTTCTCTGGAATATATGATTAGTTTTGTGGCCCTTTCATACATTCTTTAAGCGCACTTAACCGGGGCTTACCACCATAAATAGCAGGCCAAGTGCACTCAAGCACAGTGCCATTTTCTTCGAGTACAATAATGAAGTAAATTGCTGTTGACACAGATATCAAGGATGAAGCGGGCGACCCGCGACTCATTTCGGCGCAGTGTGTTCCCGGCCCACAAATTGCGATCCTTGTAATCCAAATTGCATTTAAGACGCGAACTCCAGGTCCCGGCAACGCGCTGCGGGGGTGCAACCTGTCGCGTAATAATGCATGTCTTCTTCTAATCCCCTTGCTGCTTTGTTTATGCAACGAACCCGAGAGTATTTCTGTTGCACTTTGCTGTAATCTGAGGGCGAATGGGTTCCTCCCGGGGTCTCTTAGCAGCCCTTCTTTGTCGCGAAAGGGTTCACTAGCAAAACAGATTCGCCACGATCTTAATGAACTTACTTATGGTACTTACTACTCTTAGTTTAGTTACTTCGCTATTTCGAAGAGCTCTCAATGCTTTGCGGTGATAAATTCGCACGGTGTCTTCCAAGTGATATATTCGGGCACTTTCCAGAGCTACGAAAGACGTCAGCAGATTTCTCTCTGGCTCGGAATTGCATATAATCCATAGCGCTCATTTGGTAGATTGATATGGAGCAAACAATCATTTGTTGCCTTCTAGTCAGATCAGGATTGGACAAATCAATCTCTGCTACTATCAAATGTAAAATCAGGTAAGTTTATGGGATTTAAATTTTTGAATTCTTGAAATCTCAGGTATACTTCAATTTTAGCTTTAAACTTTTTCAATAAAACGACGCCTTTTACTCAGAAAATGAAATGTTTATAAATTGCTAAATAGATTCAATTGAATCCCGAAATTTGTCACCACCATCAAGATAAATTAAGCAGATAGAAATATTCGAAATATGTTTGTCATAATCTCTGCCCTTGTCCAGTTAAAAACTAAAAACTGTAGCAATACATATACATATAGTATATTTGTAGTATACGCAACATGTACAAATATTCGAAACAGATCTAAAGTACAATGCTTTAGAAATTTGAAGGTTTTGCATGGAGAGCTAATAATATTGTTGAATCATGCTTTCATTAATCTTGGGTGCAATGTAAAACAATAAAAGCTTATTTTAAAAAACTCCTTTGATGAAGTTTCATTTAATGAAATAAAAAACATTTTCTCAAAATTTTATCCAAATTAAATGTAGTATTAGTTATTGTTCAATGAAACATGAAAAATTGTGGTTAGTTTATGTATTCAATAAGGGCTGGTTTTGATAATATTTGTTTCATAAAAGTATCAAAGGAAAGACAGGAAACGGATTAAGAGAAATTTTGCATAGGGTAAAAACAAAATAAAATCGGATGTAAAACGTAGGAGAAGTGCATTTGAACATAAATTTCTTAGCTAACAGCGTTCTACTCCTTGGAGGCAAAAAACAAACCAAACACGGAATGAACACGAATTAAACCCAAAAATGCAGACACATTAGCAGCGGAGAGCAAGGGCAGGACTCGAGGAGTAATATTTTGGTATGGTTTTGCGGTGGTGTTGTTATTCGTGTGCATACTTTGGTAATATTTTCTGCTGTTAATGTTTCTTCTGTAATCATACGAAGAAAGGCAGTGCTGCAAAAGTTACCGCAACTTCAGTACTGCGGACGAAATTGCAGCTTTGCGTCTGAGATTTGTGTTTGTTAAAATCCTGGAGAAAGGGAATTTTATGTTACGGAATTAATAATTTCAACAATTTTTAATTCAAATTCATGAAGAAAATACTAAATGAATTGTTTATGCCTTTCACATACATGTATGTATCTTTTAGGAAATTTTATATCATATTTTTGTGTAATATGCATGAGTAATAAAAATTATCAAGTAGATATTTATTCAAAAAATCTGAATTTACGATGAATAAATTCTCGCGGGTTTTCATGACACTCTTTAGGAAGTTAAATAGTTTTTCTTTTGCATTATACATAATTTAGTCAATTATAAAATTACGAAAAATTAAAACTTTCTTATTATGTAAAATGTCTATAATTTGCATCGAAATTTTATAGTGTTGTGAAAAACTTATGAGTTCTGCGACTTTGACTCAAATGAACGTTTAAATAAGGTATCATCCAAAACCGCGAATGTTTTTCAAACATAATAGTTTTACACTTGAATTCAGTACGAATACCTTATACTTATAAATTATTAGCTAAATATGAATTAGATTCTTAATAAGGAATAATATTAATTTTTCTTGTTTTCACATATTTATAAAGCTTAACATACTCGCTTTTGATATTCATGTAAATTTGAAAACTAGAGTAGGTATTTTATTTTATTTTTGCATGAGAATATATGTTGCTCCAATTTAGTGTTTCATAATTGGATAACTATCCCATATTAGTAACAGTCCAAATAGCAGGTAATCTAATAAAAGCGTTCTATCTTTTCAAAGCGAAATTAAGTGACGCATAACAAATTAATTATTTATAAGTTCACTTTCTGAGCTATTTTAACTAATCGTTCTCCGTTCTGGGTGGACTGTGTCAAATCCATATAAGCAGACTGCAAAGGACTCAAAATAAAATACTAAAAATTATATTATGTTATATGCCGATTTTTTTTAAAGAAAATTACCTACATTTAAAGCACTTTTATTACAGACAATTCTATTGAATATGTTTTTCTCCAGAAATAGCAGACTCACAATTTTCATGCTTTTTTTTTATAATTATGCAAAATTAATTAAAATATTTATAATTTTTATGTTAACTTTCGAAGTTATAGGCAATATATAGATTATTGAACGCAAGTCAACTTTATATGTGAAAATTCGTTTGCCAAAGCTTTAAACGCGTTTTTTTTCAAAACAACGAGACAACTTTGGAAGTCGCTTAATGTAGGGCTCCCTAAAATTATGAAATTGTTCTCATTGGATTAACTTACCACAAGTCTTGTCTCCCCCAAACATAATAATCCACAAAACCACTTTTTGGTAATCCAGTGAAGTCAGACGAACAACTGAGAACTAATCGCTTGCCTTAGTAAAAATTCCGCTAGATAAATTTCTTAGTGTATCACCTTGCAGAATGTTAACATTTCTAATATTTAGCTTAGTAACTATTGTGTACATTTGTAGAATTTTGTTACAGAAAAGTAGGTATATTCTTTGAAAATTTTAGAGCCCTCGTCATCTTCCCCTACTTTCTCCTACTTTTAATTTGATAATATTTTCTCGAGAAATAGTGGCAATCTTACAGGTTATTGTACGTACGTTAAGAATTAAAGTCGTATGTTAAATAGAATCTATATACTCCATCCCCGCGCTGTTGTCTTTTCTAATTGGCTGCTACAGTGACATTTTCAGCAAGTTTGCGCGGAAAATTGAAAATATGTACCAGTATTATCTGCGGAAAGGTTCGCATCATTAAAAGTAAACTTTTTGCTGAGCTACCAAACCGATTACCTACCCGTTCTCAGGTTTTCTTAACCTACAATTCAATTCGGTGGGGTTCTTTCGTTTCGAAAGCGCAGCGTCGCGAACCCTTGTCGTTCGAGACAGCTTCGGAGGCCCCCGAAGGCGAACTGCTTATAATTTCAATTCCCCGCTTTTAATAACAACTCGTCTCCGCGTAATGCTGAGATCTCATCTTTTACTTGAATTGCCGAAACACGGGCCCGGGGCGAGTGGACGTTTTTCAGCGGCTTCATCCCAATAACGACTCATTTCCGGGCGCTCTTAATATTTCAGCCCCTTATCTGGGCGCTGGGGCTGCCGTGGCCGAGCTGGCGCTCCACTTTAATCAAAACTTAATTTACTAAAAACGAAGACGCAAGCGACCCTCTATTACGCGGCAAACGGCGAAATTAAAGGCACTTCGCAACCACCCTGGAGATGTTTCTCATATTGTTGCGTGAACATCACTCAGAGGATTCACTCCGATGGAATTTTTATTCAAATTTCTGAGAAAAATGACTCCGCAAAACATCAAACGGGATTTTTAGAGGAGCCTTCGCGGGGCCCCACCCGGCGCTCGGCTCCAAAACTGGGAGCCTCCCGGCTGGCTGCTATTAAGCGGGAAACGACGAAGCGGGGTTTTATGAAGACATTGCCTGCATGGGACGGATCTAATCTATGTTACTGAAAAAGCGGAAAAGCCATAATGGGCCCGGGCGCGGCGAAGAAACAAACAACGCAGCAGCCGTAAAACAAATAAATTGTTACGCAACGTGGTTCGGTTCCACCCAGTGCACCGCGACCCGGGCCCGGACCCGGACCCGGACCACCCTGTGCCCGCCAACTCTTTTTCTGCTGAGTGGCTCGTGGCCCACCCCGGCAATTTCCAGAAATGATTTTTAAACATTTTTCTCCTGAGCTGTTTTTGGCGGCATTTTGATTTACTGGAAATTAAATCCGGGGGGACCTTGTGCTGGCAGGGTCCCACGCCCGGGAGTGTGTGCTTCTTCCCGGCATCCCCTTTTGCCTTTGCCATTTGCATCCTACACCAAGCGTCGCAATCATAAGACACCGCCTTTTGTTTGAACCATAAATTGATGAGGCTAATCATAAGCAGGCCAATAATGGTAATGGACCATAAAATCGTTTTGTGCCTCATTTGAACCAATTTCCTTCATCATTATAATTACGAAAAAATTTATATTTAGTTCACATTTTTGTTTTTGGAATTTTTCATTGAAACCAATTTTCAAAATATGTAAATCAAAAATTAGGCTCTCAGCTTAAATTTTTTTCGAGATATTTAATGGATAAAAGCTATTTTTTGAAATAATTATTTTTCTCAAAATGTGTTGTTGGAATTTTATTATTAAGTTACAAATGATCTAGTCCAACCGTTTGTTTATTTGAGGGTGGAATCACTCATAGAAATACGTTTTCTAATTGAGCTTTCCTTTATTTCAATTTAATCGATAGCAATATTATGTATTAAAAGGTATACTATGAAAATGTTGTAATAAATTATAAGTATTTTGGTCTTGGGAGCAAATACTCAGCTTGTATGTATTCGAGCGAACTGAAAACTTCAAGAGCGTTGTGCTCAAAACAAATTTTTTCGAATTACCGAATCGTATCTAAACAGAATGACCAAAGACTAAAATATTATCACTATATGAATTAACAATTAAAGGATTATACATTTTCCACCAATGTATGTAATACCTCAATGTACGGTCACCAAAAACATATAAAATATATTCATGTTATATTAGTATAATATATTATTGATATTTTAATTTTAAAAAATCAACTTGTTTTAGACCTCTTAAACGAAATTTTTAGGAAGAATTTAATATAAAATGTGGTAATTTAATCTGTTAGTTTTGTGTAGCAATTTTATCATAAAGTGTCTTACAATTTCGTCGTTGGGTGTAAATAGGTTTGTCGTCGAGGCCCGAGGGACTGAAGGGGTGTGATACTTTATTCGTGAGACGCGACTCCGCAAAGGGCTGCAGTAGGTTTTCTTGAAAAACTAAGATTCATACGGGGGGAGTTGGGCTGCGCTTGTTTTATTCTGGACTTGTGCAGTGGGACGAAGCAGCCATCCTTAGTTCCCTAATAAAAATACGAGCTGGGGAAGTACATCCTTTCTTAAACGTGCCCAGGATCACGTGGCCGGCGATCACGGGTAAAACCACGAAAAGTCCTTGGAGGGGGAGGGGCGGGAATTTATGGTGACAAAATGTGTGATTTATTGAAATGAAAATTCGTCGCATGTGCCCACTTCCAGCGCGCGGCCCATCGCAAGCGCTGCCGGGAACAATGGGAGCGTTAAGCCGCCAGACAAAGGAGCAACAGGAACTTGTCGGAACCTATTTAGCAGACAGGAGCGGGGCGCAGCTCAGGCTCATTAACCGCAGCTGTAGGACAGCTATTTACGGGCTTCCGAGGCGCCCAAAGTCGATTGCTAGGAACCCATTTTCTTGGCTCCTCGCTGGCTGCCAATGACACAGATGAAAACCCAATTAACCGCTCCGGCACTAGACCTGCTCGGAATTACATTTTCAATTTACAATCAGCCCATTCTCCTGTATCTCCTTCATTTCCTGGCGCACATTGTATCTAGCACTCTGATAAATTAGTCCTCTCAGCGGTGGAAGCTGGGCCCGGATAAAATATGGCTTTAAATAGATCTGGCTGGATCCAGCATTTCATCCGGCATTGTGTGTGCGGCCCTGCCCGGCGCAGCCCCAAACGCTTCAGCCCCATTCGCTCCGAAAGGACGTGGGTCGTGGCCAGTGGCCGTCTGCCCGGAGTCCTGGACCCGGGACCCGGGACCCGGGACCAGGGACCCGGGGACCGGCTCCCGAGTCCCGCCCGGCAGTTTGAGATTGCCTTGATTTCCATCTGCACAACTACCTGGCCTCTAAATGCATGTCGGGCACATCTCGATAAAATTGAATTTAATTTAGCAGCGCCGATAACACCCGGGCATTTGTCATGTTTTGAAATGTATATCGGCCCGGTAATAAATTTATCCGATTTTACGATTGATTTCGTTTTATTGGCTTAATCAAGGTGGCTCCTGGCCAAGGAGGGCGCCCGCAAGAGTTATGGCTGCGGCCATTCCGTTGAGCTAAATTTATAATTTTGAATTGATTTTAATTAAGGCGGGGCGGGGCATTGACGTAACTGAGTTAGGGTCTGGATGAACCGCGCTCCCTTTTCATTCCCAAATTATCAAACCAATTAAAAGCATCATCAGTTCATAAAATTTTATCAGGACCAAATACTTTATGTACATACCTACATTGTATATGTATACAAGCTTTAAATTATTTTTGATTTTATTTTATGAGACAATAAGTTAATTTGTTACATTTTGAATATAACAGCAATTCCACATTTCCACCCCTCTTTTGGCTTGTGGGTAAACTCTCAACCTACAATGTGCATTACAATTCCTTCTTTTATTATTCCCGAGATTTCCTTTAATTTAGTCTAGCGAAAGTCAAAAACAAAACCTCAGCATCTAGATGTTAGATAGTGTTACTTATTAAGTAAATTTAATTTTTGTTTTGTATAGTTATTACCAAAAGAATATCTAAGAATTTCCAGATTCAAATATGTTTTATTTTTAGGATCGTGACCGCTTCAGAAAAGTTATAAAACGCTTTTTTTCTATAATTTTTACTTATTATTGCTTCCACCTTTTTAGTTTGGTTTTAGATACACTTTTGACTTTCCGTTTTTATAACACTACGTTTCTTCCAATTTTGAGAATTATCGTTGTTTGGTCATAACAAATTATTCAAAATTTTTATCATTCAATTGGAAAGAATTATCTGCAACCCGTTTTATTACTCATAAACCAAACATCGTAAATTCTGATAAAATATTTGTGTTGCTTCCTTTATAACCTTTCTATGGAGATTAAAAGCTAAATTCGTTTATTTATTTATTTTTTTTTTGTGGTACTAAACAAACGTTTTACGACTGAAGGGGTATATTGAAATTTTGAACCTTAAGCTATTAAACAAAAACACTAAAATCTGAAAAACATTCTACGAAATTAATGTTTTTTTTTATAAAAAAACTAAATATTATATCTTCATAAAATAATCTTCACTAAGATCACACTTGGTATGTAAACTCGATTCGAAATCAAAGAGGTATTATCATTCATATTAGGTCCCGTGTATGTCCTTTATTTTATTATTTGTTATTGCACTTGTTTTAAATGTTTTCATTTATGATCTAATATTTTGTAAAGACTTGTGCAGTGTGCGTAAACTCATAATTGGTTTTACTAGCATTAATGTATATTGGCAATTTTTGAACTGATATAAAGGTATTTAAAAACTATCTAAAGCTATGATATGGACATGTATTATTTTAGATGAATACAAAGTTGAGTTTCATATTTGTATGCAAAAATTAAAAATTAATGAAAAAATAAGTCATTTTAAGCAAACATGTTAAGCGAATGAAGAATAAAAATTCAATTCGTACATTTTGCTTACATGAATGTGTAGCTTTGTAATTCAAATAGAGTAGTTTCCCAAACTATCAGACTTATAATAAAAGTTTCAATAACTAAATTTTCTTTTTTTAAGTATTATCTAATATATTTAAAATTAAAATTTTTAAACACTTTAATGGTGCGGGCTACAGCCTGGATGACTTACCCGCAAATACGACCTTGAGCAGTTTAAGTGACTAAGTAATAGGAAAGTTTTATTACGTATTTTTATTTCTATAAAAAGTTTTATGGTCTATAAAAAATCTCACAAGAAAGTATATTGTGCCATTATTTTAATACCTATATCAGCTCCATGGACAAACGCAAAGGGACCTCTCTCCAAAGACAAAAATTCTTTAGTAAAGCCTATGAGTAAGAAGCACTTTTCCAACTAGGCCAAAGAGCTGACGGCGGAAGGATGGCTCGGGGCAAACCGGGCCCAAGTGAGGAAGCCGTGTGAGGGCGCACTGTCGTGCTTATATTTTAATGCAGCGCGCTCGCTAATTTCAATTATACGCGAGGTCGCCTGCAAAAGTTGCGCTCGGAGGTGTGGAGGTCTCGGCGGGCAGCACCCCAGAGTCGGTTTTTTGAGCAGTTAACCCCCAGCAGTGCCGCGGTGGGTGGGTGGGTGGGTGGGTGGTAGCCTAAAGTCCTAGTCCTAGTCCTCGTCCTCGTCCTCGTCGTCGACGTCATAGTCGTAGTCGTTGTCGTCGCCGTGGCCCCAAAAGTGTGGCGCGGCTACTTTGGAAGAACATCAGCGCGACGAAATAGCTTGAGAACTCGCATCCGCCCTGCACCGCACATTTGCATGGTTTCGCAAGGAGGTCGGGCTCGAGATATTGTCGATATAATGAACCAGCTTCGGTCGGGATTATAACGTAATTCGCAATAAGGAAGGCCGGGCGGGGGTGTGGCAGTGCGGCCTGGTGCATTGTTAAAGGAACTCCTCCGCAAGAAGAATCCTTTGAGGTACGGCGCACAAGAGCTCCGGGTTATTTTGAGAAACTGCCGCTGCATTATCCAACATTCTTCGGGGGGTGGAAGATAATGTAGGCCTCTGGGCGGGCGTATTTTGAGGAAACGAGCCCACCGCGCCGCGCCGCATCGCTCCGCACTGAGCAGGTAACGAGCCCACTCGCGCGCCGCACAGAACGCTCCCGAACACGCTCGCATGCATAATTTAGCGAGGCGCACTCATTGCAAAGAAACTAGCGGAAAACTTGTCTTTGAGGCGGCCTGCCTATTAGCGCTATAATCTGGCTCTGGGAAGGGGCTCCGCGGTCCTCGAGGAGTCGCTTGGGGCCCCCGGGGGGCGCGAAACACGTACAATGGGCGCAGAGTCCTATTAATTGCTTTCGAGGCACTCGGCGCAGCGGAGGCGGTAGGCGCTCCGCGGGGGTGCAAGTAGAGGCGATGCGGAAAAGCCCACTTTTTGGATCCGCGCCGAGGCCACCCCCGCACCCACAGAGGTCGGTTCGTTAACATCATCTCGGGGATTCAATTTACGTCAGGTAAATGTTTTTAATTTACATTCAAGGACGATCAATTTTGCTCCGCTGCACGTGAACCGAGCGTCTTCCCGTGGAATTATATGTTTTGCATAAAAAAAGAGCCTTAATCTGGGACGGGTGTTGCCACGCAAATGGGCGGGGGGTCTTCCACTCTCGTTAGGACTCAGTCACTAACAGGGTTACCATTTCACGGAAATAGTGGTGAATATACCATTATTTTAAACCAACATTTTGCATCTTTCCAAGTATTTACAGATAAATTTAAGTTGGAGCTCCTCTTTCAAGCCATAAAATCGTTACATTTTACGATTTTCGTCTTCTTATTGAAGGAGGTATTCCTCTACCTAATGCTATATATAAAATAAGGCCCCTTTCAGAATAGCATATTTTTTAAACACAAAAATTAGGGATGTTTATTTTCTAAAGAAATATTTGTTCTTTTTTAAGGTTATTTATTTAAAAAAAATAAGGAATTTTCAAAATCACATTAATTTAATCCCAATCGATCTAGTAATTTTCAACGGTCTGCGTAAGCTCATGAAATGCATAGATATTATTTTGAGAAAAAATGCGTTCCAAGTTTAAAATCGCTATAGCTTTGCGAGTTTTAAAAAGTTAAAGAATCTTCACAATAAAATCTATTAAAAATGACAATGTTATAAAATAAAATATGATAGTCCACAAGCAAATTATATTACTTCAACAAAGTATTTCGGAAAGTCTAAAAGATTTTTTTTTCACTTTAATACGAAAAGATTCCAACCTTTGTTTCAGCGAATTTTTAAAAAATGTTGAAAGTACATTTTTTTAAATCCTTATAAACTATTTTTCTTGTAAAATATACGTCCTCGCCTACGAATTGTGGAGTGTCGGACCAATCCGAACATTAATATATAATTAATATAAATAAAAATTAGTTTTTATTGTTCCACGATATTTCTAATATTGAAAAAACGACAAAATAAAGGCGCTTAATTCCTAAAATATTGCTAAAAAAACAAGTCAGACAAGTGTTCCAGGACGAAAATCAATCAAAATATAAATAATATTCCTCAATACCTACTCTCAAAATGTACATTTCGTGCAGTCTATTGACGTGAAGTGGCGGTTAATTGAAAAATATCCTTATTCCTTACATTTACTAAATATAGCCGATGGTTTTATCAAATTTTGTTGAAAAAGCTGGACATTTATTTGACTCAGGTCGGATAATTCTAAGTAATAAAAAGGTAATTTCTGTGGAAAGTGAAGTAATTTTTTTCAAAAGTTTTCCATTTTTCAATAGCAGACCTACAAGCTTTCAATTGAGGTTTCAACTACTCTTAAACCACTTCTCAGTGAAGGCTTGCATTATATAATTATAATATTTTTATTTATGTAGAAGTACTTACTGAAAAGGAGAAAAAATTGTTTTTAATAATATTTTAAAAATACTCCACTTCACGAGAAAAGCTACGACTTTTTTAACGTTTAAACTGTGACTATATTTTCAGTCAGTGATGGCAACCCTACGGGTTAATCCGTCCTGAAGAATATGCAGCCCCGTAATTTGCATGAAGCTTGAGGGAGATTCGACATTTACATTCTTAAAGATGCACCCTGCTCTCGGAAGCACTCTAAGTGGGGGTTAATTTGCGGAAAATTTAAAATCAGCGCGTTAATTAGATTTCTGCGTGTGTTGGTGCGAAAACTGCCCTGAATGGGATTATTAAAATTTGTGCGGCACAAATGGACGAGGGCTTTGCACAGAGTCCTTTCATCGCCGTGAACGCAACCGGCCCCGGTCATTCTGACGAAGAGCCCCCGGGCCGTCGTAGGCTGGTGCACCACCCCCGCCGCATCCGCTAGGGAGCTAAATAAAGCGAGGGCAGGTAAAATTTATACCCTCCATTGGCCAGATTCGTCATCGCTTAACGAGTGAACTTAAGGACTTTTCGCCGGGACTGAAAGGGGCTGCAAATGGCTGTCGCATTGGGGAGTAACGAGCAACTTTCTGCTCGTACACGGACTGCAATCATCTGGGGCAACACGCACGCAAAAGTTTGAATTATGCAGGGGGTGGCCCACCACCGCCCACCACCGCCCACTGCAGCTCCTGGGGGCGCTGCTGCAATCGAAGAAATTCAATGAATGAAAAAGTAGTTAGCATTTCGCTGCCAGTCTGTTCTCCGCAGAAAGTTGGCCGTTCGGAGCCCTCGGGAACATAGTCGAATTCGAATGGAATTTTGCCATGGGCGACGACAGAGCCCCGCGCCCTTTCAATTTACACATTAAGGATGGAGTCACATTTCAATTCCTTCGTAATGTCCGAATAATGAGCTCTTAAATTACGGGGGCCTAGGGCCGGACTCATTTTGTAATCATTTGCGCCAATAAATTCTGGCACAGTTGGGCGTAAGCGCTCCTGCTGGATGTCCGTCGGGCCATTCCTCTCGCCCCGAGTACCCTTCTATCACAGCTGCTAAAGGCTGATATATGGCCGAATTAAATTTATATAAAATGCAGTCGTCCCTTGCGAAGGAGGTCTTCGTTATCGGTAATTATTTCAAACGATTTAACCACCCGGCCATCCGTACTCCTTAACTGCCCTCTACCTAATTATTTATTAGATTTCGACGGCTAATATTTTCTAAGTATCTTTCTCTTCCTGATATTTTCCTATTGCCGTCATAAAACCTGTTAATGTTCCTCAGAAAGAAAGGTTTGGGATTTCGGGGGACGCTTTCTACAAAACTCTCGCAAGAGATGAAGAATTTTTTTTATTTACTTGTTTACAAAATATTGTAAAGAAAAAGGAAAATTGGGACGGAGAATTTTCTCAAAATTTGTCCATTTTCAAACGTTTTGTGAACTACCGCCTTCGCAAGTCAGATTCTTAATAACTTATTACCTAATTTGAGTTTATTCTTATTAATTTTAAATTAAAGCTAGCAATCACTTTGGTTGCTTTGATTTTTTTTTCTTTCTAGCCTAAGTGTCGCTTCCCGTTTCTGTAACATTTTCCGTTGATGCTTCGCTTCTATTGATGGCAGCGTGATTTTATAAAGCCTAAAGCCTTCCTCGATATATGAACTATCCAACACAAAAAGAATTTTTCAATTCAAACCAGTAGTTCCCGAGATTAGCGGGTTCAACCAATCAAACTCTTCAGCTTTATAATATTAGTATAAATTACTTAGCACAAATTGGCACTGCTCGATCTTATGTAGCATTAATTTATTTATTTATGTTGACTTTTATCGAGAAATACTGCGTAATGCCGGGTAATAAAATCTGGGTTGGCAATTTTTAAGCAGATCGTTTGAAGTAATCTTAAATTCGGCACATTCATCAATCACTGCGTTTCCATTTAAAATTTTATCCATACATACTTATACATATATGTTTCTATTTTTTCTTTGAAAAGAACTTCACTTCTTAAGCAGAAGGGTTATTTTCCAGGACGTAAATGATACAAACAAAGGATTAATTACATAAAAGCGTTCTTTTCTGCTTCCAAACTTTGGCATATCACTTCTAATTCTGCTTGTTAATCACAAATAAATTCACAAATGTTCTTGCTTTCGAGGAAAACTAAGTGAATATAAAAAACTTTTTTAAAATTTCACCTAAGGTTGACAATTTCATTTTAACCGCCGTACAAAATTTTATAAAAACTCTTGGTTTTGTAAAATTTTGTATTTAATATTTTCTTTATATATAAAATATTAATAAATATTATTCCTTGTTTGACTACACTTAAAATGAGAGAAATCAATGCTAATTTTATGTTTCAAAGTGCTCCAAATAATTATTTCCTAGAATATTAAATTCATCCAGATTTCAAATTTTTATCCACGACAGCACAAGGCAAATGTACTCATTAGTGACAGCTTATTACTTTTTTATAAGAATTAGAATTATGATTATTGAAAAGGTGACAACTTTTAAGGAATCTACTAGGTGCATACTAGTCTTAATCTTTATACAAAACATCATACACAGGCAACATAAAAGCCCACATACATTCAGAATTTGCATTCAGATATTTCCCCTGAGTAGGATAAGAAAGGATTCTTTTGGTACCTTCTTTTCAGTTTTTCAGTTCATATTCCTTTCATACATGCGAATTCACAAAGTGAAGGGGTTCTTTGTAAGTTGTCAGGAAGGATCTAATTATTTTCTTAAATCTTATTCTCTTAAGCTCTTTGAATTTCGTGGCGTTCCCTGCTTTAACTTTATGATTTATTTTATGGGCGTATCTTGAATAGGCATATAAACTTTTTAAAGTAAAGAAAATATAAGTGATTTACAAAAAAATACAGGTAAAGTCCAAAGACTGAGATAAAACAAAAACTGACATTTTTACATAGTTCTTAAAGTAATTTCTAAGGCTTCAAGCGTTTTAATGCCAAACGGGTAGGGTTCTGGAGAACCCTTTAGTTGTACCGCTGTTAAATTTCGACGGAAGTATAAAAGCAGTTAGTTGTTCTTTTCTCTATGATATTTGAATCAATGTTTTCGTGTTTCACTGATTTGGATGGATCATCCAAATGGGGGTTTAAATACCCTCAGTAGCATAAAATATAAAGCCCTCGAATTTCATGTAAAATAAATCCTTTTCACGGATTATATTTTAATTTAATCAAATCAAATATTTTGAAGCTGTGAAACGCCGAAGGAAAAAATTGCACCATCTCGAAACTTAACACGTTTTTTCGTTATATGTATGTACATATGTATACAGCATCAACTAAAAGGAAACATGTTAACATTTTGATAGACACGTATGTATTAAAAATCACAATTTATGTAAAGAAATAAATTATTCTTACAAATCTATGTGACAGTATTTAGAAGATAATACATTCATCTTTCTACTAATACTACGGACATTGCATTCATCAAAAATGTTACTTTTTCTTCTTCAGCTAATAACTCGGTTAAGCAAATTGAACCGAAATGAAAAAGAAAATACTTTGAAGGGCAAAGATCAAGCTTTCAAATTATACTCCCAATGTAATTAATCGAAATTTTTTTCTGCCTCCGCCGAAAATCTTTCAAAGTTAATAAAAAATTAAGGGATATTTTTCTAACTTTTCTAAAGTTTGGCATGGAGCAATGGGTGATGATAAAAATTTGAGCTTTTGATGATATCTAGAAACTGTAAGCTTGTTTTCTTGAATTCAATCCTCAACTTTACGAATTTTTTAGATTATTATTGAAATGTTTTGAAGAGTTTAGGAAGAAAGTAAATAAAATAAAATAAATCGTATTGAATGTAGTCACGAATTGAAAATTGTGCCTTTATTTTTTTGTATATACAATAACAAAATTTTACATGAACATAAAGCAATTCAAGTGCAAAATTTGTATTACTTTTAGGCTTTTTGAATCTGTACATATACATAGGTTGCTAGATTTATAAGGAAATGCACATATCGATTAATAAAGCAAGAGAAGACTTAAACACGCAAGAAGCAAACAAAGTTATTTAAATATAATTACTTGCTATTTATTGTAACAAACCCGTGTGCTTTATTCTTTTAATGAAACATTTTAAAATGGCATATGCCTTTATTAAAATAAACCAATTATTTTTTAATAAAAAAGGATATTGTATTCACAATTAAAAGGGGATAATTTATAATCGCTGCGTTATTTATTCATAAAAATATCATATGGTTTTAGATGTATTGCACACATATAGGTAAAAATGACGGTTTTTCCTTCTATGCAAATTAAAGCACTGTCATTTTGAAATAAAATACACAGTTTTTCTAGATATTATTATATAATTACGAGACTTACTGTTGCCTCTACATAAATAAACCGAAACTGAGTACTATTTAATTAATTAATTAATTAAATGCAGTGCCTACGGGTGCGTAATTTTTAATCTGAATATTGGGATTTATCATTTCCGCGGAGATTGTATTAAAATATGTACATAGTGTAATATTTTTGGAGGTACATATTTCCTTTATTCAGTCTTTAATACACATTACTACGGTTACGGATAATAGACTAAAATTTCCGTCATAAAACCATCAAGAATTAGGTAATTTGATAAATTAGATTTTGCATGCGGCATATCCTTGATAGTTAAACAAACAAGAGTAACATAAAGCTGAACTCTAAATGCAACTAGCAGTTATACAAATGGTCATTTCATAATTTTTTTAATGTTTCTAATTTTAAAATACGAGTATTTTGCAAAAATAGAATTTGTTAGTTAAAAGCTTTAAAATATTTCGACTTTTTAGGACGAAATAATAACTGATCATGTAGTTTTACGATTATAGTTTACTGCTTAAATCTCGTTTTTAAGGTTCTTTTAGTCTTTTTATTCATTATTTGTTATATAAATCGCTTCATCATAGCTACAATTTATTCCATATCTAAATGGTCCACGCTTTCGAATAGTGTCTGTATGGAATGAAAATTTATTATTTTTATTTCAAGCTTTAATTTATATAGTTTTCCTTGGTCATGTCTGCAAAACCTTGCAAATTGATTTTGACCCACCTCCTGATGTTTGATTCAGCTGAAATTTTGCACACCTACATATGTAAATTCGATGACAATTCAATATTAAGATACTATTGAAGTGGTCTAATAATGGAGACAGGGTTGGTTACAGGAGCTTCACAATAAAATAAGGTAAGCCTCTGCAATTTAGGATGGTTTGATTTGGTTTAATGATAGAAGTGTTCAGGTCGTCGGTAGTTTCTGGGGTGCATGAGATCTCTAAAATAACATTATAGAATATACGTATGTATGTATGTATGTAATATGTTATTTGTTTAAGGTCTGCAAGATAAGTTAATTATTTATTATATCTGGCTTTCCAACTCTTTATAAGTTATAAATATATGGTATATCTTTCATGGAATATTAATTTTTTCTAGCAATATGAATATTTTGTAAAATTTCATTCTGATGAGGACATTTTCAAGAAAAAATCAATTGCAAAATAGTTACAATAAATATAGCTTAAATAATAATAATTTGAGCTATAGAGTTGGGAGTTAAATTGAAAAAGATGAGTTTTAGTAAAGTAGTTTTAATTCCAGATACTCGGGTAATTGAGTAAGGGAGTGCTAGGGTGTATTTGAGTACTAATAGAGGCAGGTACCTACTTGTATATTTGAGTCCTCCAGAAATAATGCATTAAACAAGTAAGATTTTGCGAAATACATAAAAATTGCCCAGATGACTACATATCATCATTTTTCCCGAAGTTACTTCATACCATATTTTTTAGAAAAAATAAAGTAAAAAAGCTATATTTTAAGCTAATAAAGTTCCTTTGTCATGCTAGATCTCGAAGTTATGAAAATACATTGTACAATTAATATATTTGCTATAAAAAAAAACTCTTACTGGAATTTATTGAAGGGCTGGCTCTTTCAAATGAAATTTTTTTATAACTTCATAATTGTTCATTAATTAATACCAAGAAAAAGCTACCCATTTACCGCACCCTAACTTTGTCTGGAATTCTTTTCAGAGAGTGGAAGGGTTGAAGGAGTACGAGAGGGTCGTAAAGACCATACCAAGCTATAAAACATCTAAATGATAAACGATACTTTAGAAAACAAGCTTTACAAAATGTGTACACCCATAAACTAAAGAAAAGTGTTTATTTTGATCTACGGATACAATGGAAAAGTAAAGTTGAATTGCTAAATCGAAGGACGAAAGGCTCTTGTCCTTTGAAAATAGGCAAATATCTTTCCTCTTATCGTTTGGATATCGCTTGGATAGGCATTTGTTCCTTAGTAACGACATCCACTTAAATTTTGAAGAGTTCGCGTTCTTCGCAAATCAGATCGAAATTTTAAAGTACAACCTACATTAAAAAAAATAATAATAATAATAAAGCGTAATCCCAGTTATACAAGGAAGGAAGGAATCGGTTGTACAGCGGCATGCCACCGTTGAGACTTTAAGGGGCCCTCCTTGAAGAAGTTATCGTCTCTGGTTCAACTTGCACCGGCATCCGCCTCGCGAAAGGAGCATGGAAATAAATCGGATCACGGCACGAAAAACGATTAAGGAATTTGCTGAATTCCATTCTTTGAGCGCAGATCTTGGGGGTGGGCGGGGAATAAAATCGCGAACAATTTCGTTCTGCTTCGAAAGAACAAAAAACAAAATTCTCTCTGCGAGGAAAATATTAATTAATTTGAACTGATTGGCTTCAGGGCCCTTGTTAATTTGACAGGGGGTTAGGGCGGGGGAAGTTGGTCCAACACCTCCACCCGGGATGTAGGAAGGCGCAGAGCCCAAAGCAACGGAGCCCCAAGTACCTCTCCTCCGAAGGGTTCTCGTTGTAGGTCAATGCCCCGGCTCCTTTGGGCCCTTTGTGCAATTCGAATTGCTAAATCCTTAAAAGGGTAGCACTTGGGCAAAGGCGAGCTTATGGCTCTGATGCGGAAACGATAAGGATCTTAGACTTAGGCGTTGCATGCCAGGGTCCGGCAGTTAGTGCGTTTAAAGCCAGTCATTTTCTCATTAGACCGGCGTTGCATGGGTTACACTTGCAAATTTCGTAGCCGCCTCAAAGGATGTAGGCTGGCTCCTTCGACCGGTGTTTAACAATTAAGCAGGAGTCAGACGTGCCAACTTAAGCAGCACAAGTTCAGCGGTGCGAGTCCACAGAGCGGCGGCAACAAGTCGAAGTGCGGAAGGCTCCCAGTTCTCGAGATCTGGCCTACTTTTGGCGTGAGCCTGCTTAAGTGAAGTGACAAGAATTGTGCCAGCCGCAGACAATGCGCGCCTCGGCGCATTCATAACCACCTCCGACCAACGCCTCCGAGGCCGCGAGAAAGTGAAATCGCGGTGGGTAAACATTACACGCGCGAAGTGCGGGGCGTGCATTAATAAATGGACCGTTATTCCGCAATCAATATGTACTTAAAAATGCGAAATAGTGCGGCTGAATTGCCGCACCGAGGTGTCCTTGCGGGGCTCCGAGGCTGCGGAAAAGACAGCGTCAGGGGAACTCGGCGCGATAAGTGTGATTAAAGTCGAGCACCACCTCTTATCAAATCTGAGTGGTGGCAACGACCTTAGAAACAGTCACTCAGGGGTGAAATGACACACCCATTAAGCAAAAATGTAATTAAGGACTGTGGAGACAAATAAATGAAAATTATACAGGCGCGGTTACCTTCTTTGCATAATATAAGTGAGGAATAATAATTAACATTGGATTTACTATCGTTGACATTATACCTTCCATGCTCTTTTCACTTTTGAAATTGTTTACCCAAACAATTTTTTATGCCCCATTATCCTGTGAGTAGTAGTATCAATTTACTTTCTTTCATTTCTCAGAAAAGGTACTAAATCATGTTAATAATATGCACACCAATATGGTATGAGGTAAATTAATTAACAGACCAAATTTCTGACTGTAGATCAAACACTAATCCTCCCTAAATTTGAGACTCCTAGATCAAGTTTATGAACGGCGCAAACAGAGTTTAGCTTCCTATATAAGTTAGGTGTTAGGCAAAAATTACCCCTTTACCTAAACTTCGTTTTAAAATATTTTTGATAAAATATGTCATAGGAGATTTTATTTAGAATTTTCCTACAAAAATATCCTGACTGAGATTGAGTTGTTCAACTATTTGTGTAGTCCAAAATTAATTCAATGCTGCTTAAAATTTTATGTTCACTTATCAGTGCAACCTAGCTCCCCGCAACTTTTTTTTACTAAAAAAGATATGCACAACAGTGGGTATCAATTTCAAAAGATATGTTTTTATTAAACTATGCTAGTTTGTCCCACAATTTAAAAAATTATGCGGGTGTTTTTAGTAGTTATCACATAGATAAAATGTGCATAAATATTTGAGAAAAAGATTTCATTCTTTAGTAGGATAAATTCAGTAGTTCCAAGGATATGTTCACTTTAGCATTCCCGTAAAATTGAATCTTGGTAGATATCCTTAAAACTACTGGATGTTAAGTACATTTTCGATCAAATCCAAAAAAAAAAACTATGAAAGGTAGTTCTTATTTGAGAATACTTCCTTTTGATTTTGTGGATGTGTAGTTGAAAATTTGATATTTTTAGATGTTTAGTCGAAAACTTGATATTTTTGGATGTTAATGAGTTAAACTAGTTTACATGTAATTGTAAGAGAGTCATTTTTTCCATTGGGTTCACAGGTTTGAGGAGTCTGAAATTTAGAGAGGATCAGTTTTAGATGTAGAGAAAATACATTGACTTAAAAAAACACAAAAAATTAATGAATAAAAACTAAGACATAACATCGTAATAATAACTAAATTATAGAAGATATACTAGTCGATTTTCGCTTCACTGAATTTATATTTAATTAAACCCGCAGTTTAAAGTGGTCATCCATAAATTACATTACACAAATTGATCAGTTTTCAGACCCGTTCTTCCCCTATGAAAGTGTGTCACATTAAATTGACGGATGACCCCAAACTATTATATTATTTTATTTAAAAATAAAACTTAAATTTTAGTACCTATTGCAGCATGTATAAAGTGTTGTTCTACTTGAAATTAACTCTTATTTACTAACAAATAATGTAAACACAATTTCTCCTTACTTACTGAGTAGTTGTCAGTAAAAAATAATTAAACAAGTCAAATAAACATGAAACCACTTTTCCCACCTTTAAAAAATTCGTCCCTGAAGATGTTAAGTGGTTCTTAATTAGCTTTGGCTTTGAGAAGCTTCTTTCAGTAGAAACTGCACTGCACTGCACTAAGCTTAACTAGCTCGGTACATTTTTCTATAACCCCTTAATTGGCCCCATGGTACCACTAAAATGCCGTGAATAAATTATAAATGTTAGTAATTTGAAATTTTGTAGACTACCACTCTAAAGTTTTTTGTTAATAAATAAACAAATCAATTTTAAAAGTGTTATATACTTAAGTATCCTCTTTAATGTGGCTTTAGAACCAGATCTTAAAAATATTGTTTTCGTTTTCATAACTCCGTAATTAAATATTACGAATTAACAGAATGTAAATCTCGCATTTACCTAAAATTTCTTTTATGGTTCTTTTCACAATCCGCATATTATTCCCATGTTTTAAGTGATCAAATATCAAATCCATTCATCAAATTCGTTCTCACAAATAAGTGAAGAAACAGCATTTCAGATGCTATTTTAAGTCCCCAAGTTAGACCTAGAACGAAAACAATCTATTAATTAAAGTGGTGAAAAATTACGCTCAAATATCCCACAAATAGAAATAATTATTTTAATCCGTAAATATTTATAGTAAAATTGCAACGTTGAAAGAGATTTTGCTACCATTCGCCGTGACTTTATGCGTCTGTTAATATTAATTTTAACCTAAATATAAAATCAGAGTGTATATTTGAATATAAAACTATGATCCTCCTTACAATTACCCAGCCAATTTCATAACGCGCTCATTCACTCATATTAAATTGATATCATCGTTGTTCCTGTTGTATTCACGATAAATCGAATGTAACGTACCTATTGATTTTATGGCATTTGAAACGACCTATATTTACTATTATCAGTAATCTTTTTCGAAGTTCTAGTTCTGCTAATATCATCAGCATTCTTTTCAGAGTTCCTCTTACAACGCATTTCACTTATGAGTGGAAAATTATTGCATGGTCTGCACTCTCAGATAAATTGTGCAGATTTTTCTGTAATTGCAAGCTGAGTGGGAAAATTGTAATGGACTTCTCTTATTCAGGGTCACCTGTAATTTTCACTTTCATTTTGTAACCACGAATGGAGGACGGGTGACGCATTGTTTTGAATGCATTTACACATTAATTTAATCCACCTCCACACGAACAGTATTTACCCACCTAATCCGTAGTAATGAATACTGCGGAGCATTAGGGAAATTACTAATTCTAAGTAAGAGGCTTCACAGAGGTGTCGATATTTATTTAGTATTATTGATTTCCACAGGGGATGAAATAGATATGTTTAACAATTAGAGACAGTATTAATTGCAATAATAGTAGCTCATAAGTAAAATGCACTTTGTAGACAGGATCGATTTTTATTTTTTGAATACACATAAGTGCAATTTGAGATTTCTATTAGTACATTCTAAACTCTGAATGTAAAGTCACATTGAAATTAATTAGTTTTGACCCATTCCCTATATATAATTATGTAGTTGTTATTTTGTCTCGATATGTCAAAATGTCTAAAATGAGGTAACAAATCTCCCCAATCTCAAATCGAACATGAAACTTACGAATTTACCTGCAATAAGTTCTCAATTAAACATTGTAGCACAATCAATGTTTTTTAAATCCACCACTTTCTATTGAATTATTAGTTAAAATACCAGACTACTTATGTAAGGTAACAAAAAACATTTTATCATTTTTTATACTTATTTATCGCAATAAGATTACAAAAGTGTTTCACGAGAATTCGAACCGCGGCCCAAAACGGGTTAAAGGCAATTTTACGGGTTTTCTGTGGAATAATTTATTACGATCATAAAGGCACACATTTTTGGTATAACTCAGCGATATTAAATCAATATAATTGGTGTAAACGTGCACATGATAATATATAAAATTACGGCAAACTGATATAAATCTTACTTAAATTCGCTCATTCTCGTGAAGGTATTTTTTGATATGCTTTCGAAGTTATTTTTTATTTGACAAATTATAACTATAATCGTTTTTGAAAAAAAGCTTATTTTATATCATAAAACGAACGACTTGAATTCGTGTGAAAATGGAGGCGTTGCAAACAGGCTTCGGAATTTTTTATTTGAAATAAATTAAAAATTAATTATTTTAAATGGAATGTAAGCGCATGTTATTTAAAATAATTAATTTAATTAAGATAACTTGAATTCGTTAGATACCTATTTTAAATAACTATTTCAAATGAAATTCTATTTAGTGAGAATTGAAATAACTACATATATGAAATAAAATTTTCCTGAAAAGTGTTTCAGCAGTTAAAAATGAGATGGATTTTGTGAACGTTGTCGGATGATTATTAAAAAACCTATTTTATTTACTGTTTGTAATTAAAGCTTATTCATAAATCGATATCAATTTTAAATGCTAATGTATTTTCAATTAAGAATAGTGTCAGTCAAATTTTATTTCATTTGTATTTACAAAGTTTATTTCAAGTAAAGGACATGCGGTTGAATCCCTTAAATCATTTGAAATAAATTATTACTTTATTAGAGTTTTGTTTCAATTTTGAATAACCAGTTATTTGAAATATTGAGAGTGTTTCATTTTGAAATGAAATTGTTCTTTCAAATAACAAATTAATCCCATTTGCTCAGGCTTGGAATTTTTATTTAATTAATTAATTATTGAAGGTATAGATTCTTTACGAAGAATTGTTTTATAATTTCGAAAATTCAGTTCAGATTCATTTCATTCAAGCGATAATTGCATGGGGCAAGGAATTTAGCACATGCCCTGTTGGCGTCCACACTATCAGAGCTTTATACTGAGTGGCTTGTCTAGTGAATTATTTTAATTACTTTTCAGTAATTTTGTCTGAAAATACCGAAGGGATTTCGTTAAAACTTCTAGCACTATGTCGAAACCCCTGGTAATTTAATAGCTTCTAAATGCATTCTACTGAAACTCACTGGATAATCTGGAAGTTATTGTGAGTCTCAATATTTACTCGAATTTCTCTGAAATTTAAGTGGTATCCAATTGAAATGAATTTAATTTAATTTAATTTATTTAGGTTTTTATAAAATGATGTGTATCTTGAAAAATATGAATGTTGTATTTGCATTACCTGTAATATCGTTTTATTTGCTCACAAAACTTTAAGAATCCAGCTTTCTTCCTTATTATTTTTAATTCCACAAAAGTTATTCAAATTTTTATTTCAGTTGATTTATTAATTGACTTCATTTAAATCTAATTGTATATATACATTTTTGTGATCAATACTACCTTATTTGTATGGAATTCTCAGCAACCACTAATAAGTAACAGCAATATTAATTGTAGGATATAATATATTTTTGCGGAAATTTAGTGACTTCTTAGTAAAATCAACCAAAATTTGACAACAGATATTTCAGTAAAATTTCGTGAATTTCAGATGAATCTAAATGGGAAAGAGGTAAAAAACTTGTCATATTTCCTGACAAACTACTGAACTAAAATATAAATGAAGGCAATAATTGCAATACAACTCTAGTGATACTCTTTTCACTAAATTTTGAACAGCATATCTAGGAAACCAAATATAATTGGGATTCACTGCATTCGAGTGAAAACAGAGATATAAGTATGATATGACTGTGGTCTCTTTAAACAAGGATCTGCAGTTTGACAATTTTTTATACATAATGTGCATATGTAAATACAGGTAAACTAAAATTTCAGACGGATTTTCCGCCGTCCACGTTGTATTAATCCAAAAGTAATTTTAAAACTTACCTTTGCTATTAAATTTCCTTCCTAAAACAGAATAAATTAGAGAACACCTTTTAGAGTGCAGTTTATCTGAAAATCATTTGTTTTTCTTAAAAGAAGGAAAAGTGGGTGTTATTTAAAAATACCTGGAATTAATGCTTTTCATTTATTTAACAAAACAAGTGAAAATCGAAACATACATTTTCCACTGCCGCCCAACCTAGTCGTGGAGACGGGTGATATGCTCTGGTAGTTGGGATTGCGGGATTCTCCCGGATTTGCCCGTTATTCATCGAGTTGATGTAGTCCAGGGGATAAATGTGGTACAAATGCAATTCGAGGATCGATACGAAGTCTTAGTCCTTAACTTACGCGAACTGGTTTCCTATAGTCGAAGTACTCTCTACAGCTAGTATGCACTCGAGAACGTGTCTGACTGGAATTTTTTAAAAAAATTTAATCGCTACAACCCGTGGCACCTTCTTCAGGTGGGAGGAACGTCCCCTTCGAATGACGTAGTAACCGAGATGTGGAAAGGGGATTAGTCTTGAGTTAGCTCTGGAAGAACTCCGGCTGCGAGTCGTTGAGTCTTTTCAGCATCGCGTTCCGATGCAGCCAGTACGGCGGGGGATCTGGGGGCTGTCCCGGCAGAATTGACTTGTTCTTCAGCATCGTCTTCGGGTTCGGATGGTCCAGGACTAGACTGCTCCCGGTGATGGCCGCGTTGAAGATCACAGGATCGGCAAACTGCGCGGAGTGGCTCAGGGCGCCCCGCAGAGGAGCCTCCTTCTTTCGGATCGACTCGCAGGTCTCCTTCATCTTGCAGAGCTGCTCCTGGAGGTTGCGATACTCCTCCAGGAACCTTTGAAGCTGGGCGGCGTGATAGTCGTACGCGCTGACGGTGGACGTTGACGGAACCAGCGCACTCCTGCTCGTCAAGGACGAAAAATCTAGGAGTGGTGTTGCTGCGGAACTGAAAGCCCTCTGGGACTCCCGGACTGGTGACGAGGGAAGACTTGGGTTCCGGCGATGCGCCTTGCTTCCGGCGGATACTAAATTCAGGAAGCTGTTCGATCGTTGGCTCTGCTGCCCCCTGGCCATCGTGTGGTGCGCGAAAGGATAGTTGGAGCAAGATTCCACCGAATACCGTCGATTCGAGAATTCTGAAAAGGAGGAGTCCCCTAGGGTGCTGCTTCCGTACTTGCTGGAACACTCTGGGAGAAGTGGGGACTGGCTGTCCGAGGTCGCCTTGCAGTACTTGCCCGAGGTCCTAAATTTTCGCGGCAGCGTGCAGAAAGCACTGGATGTCGTCATGTTGTTGTGGGTCGAGGTGTCACCAAAAACGGAAACTTCCAGCAGATCCGGGTACTTCCTTTCGTGCTCGTAGAGCTCGCTTTCGGTCGGCTGCGGGGTGCAGAACTGGTTCGGCATCACTTCCGCGGAGATGTTGGCGAAGGACTTCGCCGAGCTGTGCTCGCTGATCCCCAGAGCAATCTGCTTTTTACTTAGGGCCTGATTTGCTCTCGACTTGGATGAGTGCGCGGACGAAGTGCTCTGTCTGTTTGCTGACCCAACCTGACTAGAAATGGAACTTGAGTTTGAATCCGTGTTGGAACTGGAAAACAATACAAAATATTATTAATTATTAAAACATCTCCTGATTCTTGCCTAAAAGATAATTAAGTACAATACAGTGTAAATATCTTTATTGCATTTCAAAGCGCAATTTAGACATTGCAATTTCACAAAAATCTATGTGAATCGCTTTCCTGGAATTAACAATATATATATTATATGTTAAGGAATCAACAATTAAAAAGATTGTCGTAGTTAAAAAAAATCAAATCTAACCAAATACATGAATATAAATTAGTAGTAGCAAGGAATATTCCAAGGATTGGTTCTGAATTTATTGCACTTTTTACTTATACGAAATTGAAATTTAGAATTCAAACAACTTCACTTTGAATCTGTCAATTTCGAGTTCTTATTTAGGATTTTTTTAAATACGAAAAAATATGCTCGATTCTTGGGTATTTTCAATTTCTAAATCCACATATATTAATTTGTGTAAAGCACGTGTATTAAATCAGTTATACCATTTAAAACCTTTTTCAATGTTTTTATACTATAAAATACATGTTTATTAAATTTGTATAATGTGCAAAATTAGTTATACACAACTTTTAAAGTTCGATTTTCTTACTTTTAAAATCATTGGTGATTGCTACTGGAAATGTACCATGGAAATAGTGCAATTTTCCGCATTATCACATCTCTGTATCAACTTCACTACATTAAACATTAAAATTAGTGCGATAGGTTAGATATACTAACCTTATGTCTATTAACCTTGGAATGTGAAGATCGGTTTCATCTCCCTTCCCTTGTCGAGATCCTTGTGGGCTCTTCAGGGAATTTCCTTTCCACCGCAAATTGTTGTCTTTTCTGTGAAAGTTGACAATATTGCTTTCACCGTTGTCCTCGCAACCGGTACCATCATCGTCGGTAGGGACATTTCGATAGTCGCCATTCTTTTTCGTAGGATTAACTATGGCGATTCCGCTTTCCGGGTGTGGCCGTATATATCCATTTTCCTCATTTCTAAAGGGTCGCACTTCCGGTTTTCTGCTCATCTCGATCTTTTCATAACTATCACTTCTAGTGGGGGCGCTCCATCGGCCTATTTTCCTCTTTTTCCTTAGAGAGCAGAAACAAATTGCCGCAAACGAGGAGCCTATCACAAAAAGTACGGCGACTAGGACACAAATGAGAATGACTTTAGCACCCAAAGGAGCTTCGGGGGGTTTTCTAGAAACGGCCAGTGTTACACTAGCCTCCACTCGCCCCGCCTTATTCTCAGCCAAGCAGGTGTAAATACCTGCGTCTTGGACATCGGCCATCAGAATTGTTAAGTTGCTGGCGTTTTTAAGGAGGTTCACCACGTACATTTTGCGACCTTGACTTGCAGGTTGAACGGAGTCACCTGTAAGGTTTGCGATTATTCTGTTTTTAACCATCCACCGCACATGCGGCTCAGGAACTCCTTCTATTAAGCAGCTCATAGTCACGTTTTTGCCTTCGACGCCGTGTGCCCGGGAGTCTGGGGCCATAATTTGGGGGACGCATGCAAAATCGTCTAATTCTATTTTATCCCAAGTTTTTCCGCTCAATCTTTGCGGGGACTTACAAGACGGTGGTATCCCGTAGGGTATATTCTCCTTAAGCATCCATGCGCGAAGCGGACGCAAGTTGCAGGAACAATTCCACGGATTGCGTGCTAACTCCAATCCGTGCAGATTAGTCAGTCGGGTGAGGGTTTCGGGTCGGACTTCGACCAGTTTGTTGCCATCTAATTTTAGCCACTCCAGGGATGATTCCAGGCCAGCGAACGCGCTAGGCTCGACAGAAGATATTTTGCAGTCGGACAATTCGACTCTGACGAGCTGGGGCACTCTGATGAATGCGTCATTTCCGATTCGCTGGATGGGGTTTCCGCTCAACTTGACCTCCCTCAGCTCAGGAACAGAGTCGAACGTGTGGGATGGCACCATAGTGAGGATATTGTAGCTTAAGTCTAACTCTACCAAGTTGTTCAGTTTTCTGAACGCGTAACGCTCGATCACCTTCAGTCTGCACTTCGACAAGAAGACCTTCTGGAGATTAACGAGACTGGCGCTGGCGAACGCGTCGTGGGGTATGTTGCTAATATCGTTCCCGGTCAGATCCAGGACCTGGGTACCGCCGTCCAGTCGGGCCGGGATGCTCGACAGGTTCGCATTAAGGCACAGCACGGACTCCTTACCACTTTTCCACTTGCATTCACAGAGGCGGGGGCAGTCGCCCATTAGTCCCTGAAGCGAGCACAGAACCACGAAGAACACCGTTGACACTGTCGGCAGCCTGCGGATTAGCAGAATAGTTGGGGCCATGGCACGTTGAGCTGGTTCTCCACATTTGGTCGACGCCGCCGCCTGGAACATGCCATAACTCCCGGTGGAAATTGCACGGCCCCAGCAGCTCACACCATTCCGTCCCCAGGCCTGGAAGAAAAAGCAGAGTCACTCAGTGTCGCATCGGGAGCAGGGACATCTTTGTTAATAGCTACTCTTCATGGCCCACAAAATATAGAATTTTCAGATTTAAATAAGGGTGGGTAATAGCCATTAAACAAAATAACCGAAAACAAGTAGTTCCGATTTTTACGCACGTATCCAGTAAATTTAGCTTTCTAAGTTACTTTCCAATGAAACCAGAAAGAACCCCTAAAAAAGACATTTCTTTACAAGACACCAGAGTTGAAATTTGAATTCATGCCTTTTATAGGGGATACGGGTGGTAAAGTAGGCATACAAATTTGTTCTTACCTTGTTCCTGAAAATGATGCAAATATCCGTATTTCTTAAACTGTAAGTAGGATCAAGGTGACTCTTAGAACTTTAAATCTTATACTTTTTACGATAATGAGAAAGCAAACTATCTAATTAAAAACAGCGACGAAATATAGATTTGAAATAAGATGATAAAGTTAAGGTTTATCTAACATACTACAGAAATTGTGGACAATAAATAATTCAGTGCCAATTTACATTTTATTAGGATCTTCATAATTATTTTTAATTAGCACGTTTTTGAACCAAACAAGTCGAGACAAATTTATCCGTAGTGCGTTTTAATATTTTTCATTATATTAATAATTAATCCTAAATTAGCCCTTTCGTGCAATTCAAAGATAGAGACATAGGTACCATAGTAAAATTTTGATTAGGGTCATCCATAAATTTCGTCGCACAAAATTGGCAGTTTTTATGAACCCACAAGTCTACGTATTCCTCAATATCATACTAGTTTAATATTTGTATATGAAGCTCTATATATTAATGCTTATAGTCTGTAGTAAAATTATTAATTTTAAGGATTTATTTTTTTTTTAATGATACTATGACAAAAACAAATCGAGCGATTTTCCAGTTCTTTCTGTAGTCTTGTGCAACAATATTAACTTTAATTTGAAATTAATAAATTTTTCAGCCAGTTAAAGTTGAAATTCTTGTAATATCCGTACACGATATCCTAGTTGTGTAGGTAGTACCTACAGCTCAAATTTTAGGAAATTGCATAACTTTATTGGTGCTTGTTTAAATCATTTCGCATACATAGTTTGCCGAAACTCGGTGTCATGTGATATCATCCTATGGAACGCATGCAATTATCGCCACATAATTTAAAGAATTAATTTCTGTAGTATCATCATTTAACAATAGTAATAAAATCTTTAAAAATATGAATGTTGTTTTGTATTACCCCTAATTCTTTTTATTTACTCACAATACTTTGCAAATTTAATTTCAAACTTTTCCCTCATTACATATTTTTAATTTTAAAAAATTCAATCAAATCTTTGTGATAGATGAAGTTGCAATCGACAGTTTTATTTGCCTTATCTAAGTGCATAAAAAGTTCTGCTCACAACATTTTTAAATTTATTGAATTCTCAGCACTTTGTTTTAAGTTACAGCAATATCAGTTGTACGATATAAAGTACTATTTCTGTCGAAATGTAAACAAGAAAAGTCAATTTTTCCTAGATTTCAGATGAATTTTACTGGTAAAGAAGCTACAAGTTTCTCTGTCTTTCTAGTTATATTCGTATTTCCCAGAAAATCATTGAACTACAAAATGCACGAAATACATAATAACAGTGGAATTCTCAGCATTCGCTGCTCACTCGGTATTGAACTGGGTACATATCTCAAAAACGTGTTCTGAGTTCGATACTACATCTTCTAAAAAATTCACATATCTACGTACAAAACTTAAGAACAAAGCGGACCTGACCTAAGATTTTAAGTCTGGGGGAGTTTGGAGCCCATAGAAGGAGTTAAAGGACTCACTAGAAGTAAATTTGAAAAATTTGATTGCACGGGCAATTTCGACCAGACCAAAAATATTTGGTCGAAAGGATATTTTTTATGACGGACACCATAAGGGTAGAAGTGGAGTTTTTAAAGACACATATAGCAATAACAAAAATATTGAATACTGGTGTACGTTTTAATTGTTTGACTCGTTTAAATGAAAATGAAATTTTATGTATATTAGTTACACATTTTATTGAAGAACAAATGACAATTGTTTTTAAAAATAATTAGTCGAATTTTTTACACAACTCAAAACTCAACTAAATTTAACATCAATTTATATTTGATTTGTTTTTCTATAGATAAACGTTCCTTATTATTATTAAAGACAATGATACATTTTAATTCACTAATGTCATTAAAATTGGAAAGTTATAATTATTTTAACTAGCTAATCAGGCTTTGGAATCAGGAACGTATAATTACTTTAACTGGTTAATTAGCCTTTAGATCGAATTTGCACTATCATGGGCACGACACGAGTCAATTTCATACGGGTGACGTCACAGGTGGTGGAAGGAACGAAGGGGTTGTGGGGATGGGGAATTCATGAGCCAAATAGTTTCTGAGGCTGCTTGATGCATGTTCCCGAACGAAAATTGAGTCAAGGAGGTTCAGAGAAATTTGTAAATAATGTTCATGTCATTTCGTATTTGGGCCGAACCCAGCGAGGAACATCGAAAAAATTTCAATTTACATGAGTTTTTATTTTTATTATTTCGCGTGTGCATTGCATATTTCCTTTTTTCAGTGGTGCGTTTAAAAATTGATTTCATTTTGACTTAATATCTTGTTACCATCATTATTGAGCTAAAAGACAATATAATGTAGGGTGCGTCGAAAATGATATATTTACAATACAGTGAATTAAGTAACACATGTCACACCAATATTTTCATTTTTATTTTAAAATTTTTGTGTCCTATTGGTACATATAAATATGCATTTAATCACTAATGTACCCAACAAATGAAAAATTCAATTCAAAGTAAGTGCTGTTTGTCTTCTTAAAAAATTATTTTGCTCTTCGTTAACCCTTTTCGTACCTACATTCAAATGTAAACAGTGAGAAAAGTTTGAGCGTGCACTCTTCATCTTTCAAGGAAAGAACTTGCTTCGCCATCGAGGTTGAGACACACATAAGTATCTACCTGCTCAATGCAAACAAAACTTATGTTTCCTAATTTATAACTGATTTCAAATATTTTACTTTTATTTACTCCTTGAAATTCAATGTTCATTACTAATAAACTTTTTATGAACATTTGATTTATTTTTGGGCACGATTTTTTAATCGATTTCAATCAAATTTGAGTATGTTTCCATTAGGGTTTTGGCAAACAAATGGTAAAAACAAAATGTTGTCATTCTTTTTCATTTAATGACGTATTATAATTCGGATAAATAGTCACAAGCATGAAAAAACAAGATAAAATTAATTAACTTTTCGATATAATGCCCTTAAATTACATAAACGAATATTCTAAAAACATTTTTGAAATATGTATGTATGTTTTATAATTGTGAGAAAGAACTCACAAAAAATAGACTTGCTATTAAAACTTTGCAAAGGATTTTATTTTTCAGTGGTAAGTTGAAATATCAAAGAGATGTTAAAGTTTGAAGGGACAGGATACTCGTTATGTTTATAATAAATTTAAAAACGGAAAGTACTTAAGATATTTTTTAATTACAGAGTGAATTCCTTTAACAATCAAATTCTCTTGATCGATAATTACAATCAGTAAAGCAATCCCGGTTAGATTGAGAATGTTGAGGTTCGGATAAATCATTAGAAAGATATCGAATGTCTATCGTAATTTGTAAATATTTTTCAAACTTGCATGAACATACTTCATAGTAATCTAAACTAGTGTATCCTTCTAGAAGTCATATAATAATTAATTTAAAAATATCAAATAAATTTGAAAATGACACAATTAAATTTGGCTATAATAAGTTCTAGAACGTAACTTTCATTCAATTCTCAATTCTTATGTATTTAATGCACATTTATATTTATCAAAAGTAGTCCCAGTCGTCTTCGTAGCAACTGGAAATTTTAAATAAAAAAGAGAATGACCTCTGCGTAATTAAATTTTTTATTTGTCAAAAAACGTGTTTAAAAATGTAAGTCATTATTTCGCCGTGCTTCAAAAATACCCATCGATACTCCAAATTTTTAAAAGTTACCAGCAGGAAATTATTCAAAAAAGATCATAAAATTACGAAATTAATTTTGAAGCCAAAAATTAAAATCATTTCGAAAATATTCGATTTAAAAAATAAAATTTTGTATAAATCATAATTATGGCAATTTCATGTACGTGCTATTCTAAAAATTGCAGCTCGTTAATTGCTTAATAAGGTAAAATGTAATAAAAAAAATGTTCATTTATTCTAAATATACGGAAAACAGAGCTCACATTTAACTTTTAAAAGTGTTTTCATTTAAATTTGAATTCACCTCAGAGACTGCATCAACATCCATTTTAATTACTTTTTTTAAAAAATTACGTTCAAGAGTGCGTTCTTATTTTATTCTTGAAATGTTCCAGCTATGTGATGAAATTATGTTTTGCTAAAGAGAACATTGCATAAACATTTACACTTACTATTATTTAATGTCTACAAAAGACTCCACCCCGCCCTGATGCGAGGCACCTTTACGCTGGGGAAACTCTGCGCGCCCACTGAGGGTGGCTTCGAGTTCATTAATCAAACGCCGCCGGGACGATTTAAATGGTATTAGGGCGACTTTTCGGGACGGACAAGTCAATCATCTCCACAAAAACATCGCCAGTCACGAGTCACGAATACGCGGCCGCGGGCGACGTCGTGCAAATATTGTCGCTGTCATGTCCTCACGCCCACCCCGGAGCCCCCGAGGCGGACACTTTTCCAAGAAAACCTCGGCATCGCGCTTTCCCACGCCACCCACCCCCGCCCACTGTTCTATCACGGCGCATTCCGCGAGATGGATTATGTTTTAAGGATTTAATTTGTGTACACGGAGCTGGCGGAGGGTGGGGCCCCAACGGCCGCCACTGGGCGCGCTAGGCGAAAAACAAGGAAGAAAAAAACTAGGGGAGCACATTAGTCAGGCACCGGCGGCGTAAGGAAGGCACCCGTGAAAAAGGACCCTCACTCGAACAAAGCACAGTTGCACCATGTGCGGGGGTGGCGGCACAGTAAATTGTGAAGTTGTGGCCGAGAATATTTCATACTAATGTCCCCCTGGCGTTGTTATAACTCAACATATCTTGCCCTGGTTCGGGCCCCGTTTTGAGTTATGGGCCGTTCGCACGAAACTTAACCCTATCACGAGAGCTCACTGGGCTAGGCGGACACTTAAAGTTCATAAATAAAGAAAACATGACGCAGTCATAAATAGCCCCTGCCTTCCGAGGGCCCTTCAAAAAAGGCACCCCCGACGAACCAGCGGAACGACAAAAGTTTCCAGGTGCCGTCACCTGCGAGCAGCCCCGTTAATTGAGACTTTCTTGGCGGAGGTGAAAGACTACCAACCGCTTCTAAGTATAACAGGAAGGCTGAAAACTTTCACATCCTTGAAAAGTTTCAGACGATGGCCTCAGGTGATCTCGAGCGATGCACAGGACCCACCGGCACCACCACCACCACCACCACCACCACCACCACCACCGTCGCGGTGGTTCTGTTTGGTTTATAGGCGTTTCATCAGCCTCATTTTAAATATGCATGAGAAAAACCTATGCACAGTAGTTCGCGGATTTATGAAAATTTCTTTTATTATGTCGTTATAAAGTTCATGAAAGGAACAAAAACTTTTCATGATTTAGGGGTAAGAAAATGGACAATTAATTTTCGTGGTACTAGGTATACTCAACATAAAAGTTTTTAAACAAATAAAGCAAGAAAATATTGTAGCTGAATTGTTAATATTACGGTAGTTATTACACACAAACAATAAAATAAAATATTGCAGTTATCCTCAACACACAATTTCAGTAAAAAACACCCAAATTTATATTAGACGTTACAGACATCAAAAATACCCCAAGGGTACATTAATAAGTAAATTCCTGTGTTTTAAAAGACAGATTGGCGTTGCTGAGAAAAATTGGCAATAACAAAGTTTCATGATTTGCACTTATTTATAGTTTTAATTTGACAGAAATTTGTATTATACATGTTTGCTGTTTTTCGATACAATGGAGAAAGAGAAATATCGATTCGGAATTCGCTTTTTATTTTTCGATGGAAGAACGTGCGAAGGAATAAAAGCGAAGTTAGATGCTGTCTTCACTATCTATGACAACCGTGACATATTGGTTCACCGAATTTAAGCGTGGCCCTACATTTGTTTTCGATGAGCAGCACCCAGGCAGCGTGGTTACTGGGGAAAATGTTCAAGGTCCACGCCATGAATCTCGAAGATCGTCAAACGCGTGTCTTACGGAATGGCAATCACCATATTTTACATTTCAAATTTAGAATGAAATAGCTATTGGCCTGACGAATACCACCATTGAATAACAAGTCGATTCGGCAATATTTGGACCTCTTTAAACAAAATCCGGAGAAATCTTTGCTTCGTCTCTGATAAAATCTTGTTCTGTCCCTATTCACTAGTGACCAAGCCGAAGCAATAATCAAAAGAATACAATTTTTTAAGTGAATTTGCTTTGAAGAAGGCAAATATGTATGTGTAGGTAGGAAAGGTCATGGCAAGAATTTTTGAAGAAAGGAAGCACGATCGCGGGTCAATGAATTATTGGATCAAATCAACACAGAGATTTGGCAAAGAAAAAAGTGATTTTCCATCACAACAATGCATCAACGCGCACGTTTGAAATTGTAGTACAGAAATTTCAACTCAAATGAAGAAATCATAATTGAGACTAAATCTTATTAAGAGTTGGGTAAATCGATTAGTTTGGAGGAATAAAGATATAACACTATCGTTGAGAAAAGCGTGTAGTAAAACAAAATGTGAAAAACTTTTTACTTTTTACTTCTAATACCTAGCACCTATTTATTAATCCATCCTCGTATAAATGCATATAAAATGAACATATTTTATTTGATCAAACTTTGTTTAAATATTTATTTTTATACATTTATTGGGCCAATATTTCGGCTAAGACGGAAAATGAGGAGAATTGGAAAATGTTTTAATAAAATTGTATAAACTTCAGATTCAAGATGTAATATAAATAAGTATGCAAAATTGATAAAATTGTATTTATGGTTTTTTAGAAAGAAATTCTAAAACTCTTACTCCCTTTTCATTTTGTACATTATATGTATACATACATATGATATATACTTATTTTTTAGAAAAGGAGAACTCATGCCTTTTACATCTTTAACAAAAGAGGATCCATACAACCAAAATTTGGAGTCCGCAAAACGAATGATAAGTTTATGTACACATTCTTTTCCAAAACTCATGACCATCCCGGCCGTATTTTCCCGGGCTATCCCAGCTCTTACAAAATCCCAGCGGCCTCAAGTCGCACCTTCCCGGCTAATTCAATCCTCAGTCAGCTCGAATTACAATAGCCGCATGCGTCACGTCGGTTTAATAAAATTTTCTGCTCGGGGTGAGAAGTGCTTCTGCCGGGCATAGATTTCGGGATCCACCCTGGTCGTAGGGAGCAAAAGGGAAAGTGCAAAGCTCCAGAAGGCCCGGCTCTTAATGGTGGCAAGTTTTATGTAAATCGGATCACTTCTGGGAAACCGATTTTATCCTCAATATGACTGCGACATTGTCAATCCCGAAGACTATGAAAAGCATTCGTACCTGGGCCGGGGCGTGAGAGTCCTTTGGTCCGGTCAATTCCACTGCAGGACAGACAGGCGATGAGTCGGAGAATCGCACAGAGGAAACGGAATGGATTCTTCACTTTAGCAGGACCCTCATCAAAAAACGAGTCCCGGGAACCTATTCCAATTTTATGGATAAGGATGGAATTTGATTGACAGCGGACAACGGGGGGAGCCGCCCTCGAGTCCTTTTGCGAAACGGCATAGCTTCGAGTTGGAAGTCAGTCAGCCCCGGGCCGCCATTGCTCAGCTAATAATAAGGATTAACCCAATTCAGATTTCGGCTATGAACGGAGACATTCTAGATATCGATAAATCACGTCCACTATATCAGGGAATTTTACAAGGCGGGGTCTGTGCGGAATTATTGACAAACTCGAGCGGAGTGGTCGATGTCGCCTTACCTTTGGGTTGTAGCTGCCGTGTAACAACCCGTGCCAGGACTCTGATTTTGCTTGGACTTGGGGTGAAGAGCCTGGTTTTAAGTCCCCTTAAGGTAAATAATAATTTCTCATTCTCATTAAAAATCTTGTCGTATACCTATACTGTGCTAATTAAAATAAAAACTTTTAATTAATTAATAATCATATTTGAAAAACAGTAAGTTTACTTCAAAGCCAAAACAGAGGTTATTAACACTGGTTAACAAAGTTTTTGTCACGTTTTTGATTGTATATTTTACGTAGATTATACGGAAATGAAAAGGAACATATAAAAGATTTAGTAAGCTGTATGTTAAAAATACTAGATAACTTAAATAAAAATTAACTGATTTATAAGTTGATTTAACTGAGAATCACAAATTATATATCAAGATATTTTATCTTTATTGGTAAAAGTAAAAAGTGCTTACCAACTTTTAAAATTAAACTAATTTTCTATTTTATGAAAATAACATGTTCTTGTAATGTGGATGAAACTAAAGTTTGAACTATAGAGTATAAAAGTGATATTTTATATTTTAAAACCCCATAACGTGACTGAATGATATTATTTATTTCATTCGATATCCTCGGAAACATCCTATTAAAAAAGCAATGCCAGAGAAAACAAACAGATTCAAAATTAAATTTAAGTTGTGTAGATACCATCTCAGCATATTCGGAATACATCATTACTAATACAAATTTCTTCTTAAAATAGGTATTTCATATTGTTAAACCCCAAAAGGCACACTGTCGTATATTTGAATAAAGAATGCGCAAGATTATATAGAAATTATATTTTTTAACATAAGTATATTTGACTGCAGGAAAAAAACGAATTTAAAATATATGTATATGTATCAATTTCACGGAAATGAAAACGTAAATAAGTTTTATTTGTTTACATATACTACAATTATAGAAAGCATAAGGGATTATCAGACTAAAGTTTGTTAAATATATCTTGTTAATTTGAAGCGTCCTATTTAAAATGTAAATTTTACAAATTAACATTTTGCACTCCTGCATTTTCATTTACATCCAGTTGATATGATCTTATCAATGCCACTTTTCTCTCAGTGCAGTGCTCAATTCACCAAATTAATTTAAGGACATGAATATGTAGTTGAGGTATTTGTAACACAACTAGAGACTAAATTGTCTGGGGGTGGAAGTTTCCTTTTGTTATTTCAGTTATTTGCTTTTAAATTGAATTTCTAAATGTTGTTTAAAGGAAATGTTTTCTTGGATGTATCTCATTGTAAAATTGATTTCTTAGTTGAAACAATGGTTTCAATTTTATTAAATAGCAAACTTTTATCTTTAGCGACCAACAACATGAAATTGACTCAATAACCCATTTGTTAAAAATAAGATTCTAGAAATTAATTTTTAAGTAGCTTTTCGTTTTGTTATAGGTTGGTTAAAAAATTATATAATATTGTGTATCAATTCTTTTTACATCTGAAATAATATAACAATATAAGGACACCTATTTATATTTGTAAATGTTTTGATTTGATGTTGTTCACGATTATATACTAATACTTTGAAACTTGCATGGCTTGTCACTTATCCCTAAGACCACCTCGCATACGGCATGAAGAATGGCAGATAATCCCAGGTGTCTAATGCAACATCTTGGAAAATGCGAAAATCTGCTTTAAAAATGAGTGATATTTTACGCTCTGTAGCTGGCAGTAGTATAAACACCCTCAAACTCTGTAAGAAAAACATAAGTTATGCTGTAATTTAGAACTCATAAATAGTATAGCGACCTGCAGCGTCTCCTGTTTGTTGACGCTTATCTGACACCACGAATAAATCTTCTACTCCTTCTACATGCAAAGTGAAGAAAATCTGCGGGAATGTGCAAAAAATATGAAAACAGAAAGGCGCGGCGCCACATGTCGCACAGATCAAAGCAACCTTGAAAACCTTTAAAATTGATTTGGTGCTGAAAAGCCAGGAGCTCTCGAAAGGTGCAGACACACGAGACTCACAAAAAGGATGAGCAACGTGTGCGTGTACCCAGCGAGACCTTCCCAAACCTTAAAGGAATCAGAAGAAATTCCATTGCGATGGCATCTACAGCTCAGAGAAATGTTAAACCGAGTTGGCTCCATAGCTGTCGAGTTTTGGCCGTCTACTCTTCCATAATTTATAAGCACACGTGCCCAGCTCGGGGGAGGACTCGTTGTCCTTTTTTTGAGTCCCAGTCCAGGTTCCCTTTCGCCACTTTTATGAATGCATAAAGACTGGTGTCTGGTAGAGTGGACAGAGGAAATTCTGCAGGCATATAATCATATTGCACCGGGTGGTCGGCCGACTGGGCGGGTCCTTGGACACATCTGAGAAAAATTCCTAAGTCCCGAAAGGCGGGTAAAATTATTCAGAAAAATTAGGTGGGAACGAGAGGAAGGGCCCAGGGCTCAAAAAAAGGGACACTCAAACGAATTCAGAAGGTACTCAAGTGAAGGAGTCTCGTTTGACAGCTCCGGGTAGCACGTCCTGCAGATAAAAAAAAAATTCACAAATGGGACAATCCCCCACAAATGAAGTTGACGCTAGAGGATTTCCTTAAAATTCAAACAACTTCCCAAATCCCACCATGTTGCACCCGATTCTATGTAAGTTCGTTATACATACACACCCTATATTAGTATAGTACGTCCCCTAGGGTTTCTTTATCCATTTGTCTCCGCCGGAATGGATTCAGTTATATACTAAGCTGGAAAAAATCAGGACAAGTTGATTTATTCCCACGAAAGAATATAAAAACAAAACAATAAAATGGAACGTCCCGAATGAGCACAGCATCCCGAGGGCGGAGTCCCTACCCGCGCCCGGATATGTCACCTTAATCAGAGGGCCCACCTTTGCCCGGCGATCCGGGATTCTTAGGTCCTTTTACGTAACGAACAGATCCGATGGCGATGGCGTGTTTCACGGACGACCAAGGTGTAGGACAAGGCACGACGGCGGCGGCAGCAGGACAATTGCGAACTGGTCGCCGGGAAAAATCACCCCAGAGACTGGGACCCGGGCCACGGATCCCAGGATCGGGTACCGGGCAGCCACCGTGTCCCACACGTCCGACGGAGCTTTTTCGTCCTTGCCACGACAAATTGAATGTTAAGCTCTTAAGCCTGACGTAGTACGGATAAACACATTGTTGACACAAGATTTGAGCTGGAAAGTGCCGATGAATTTTTCTTCTTGTCCAGCGTGTCGTTTGCGGCGGGTTCGCTGCTCGGAAACAGCGCCGCCAGCCGCCTTCGCCCGAGGGAACGGCGGGACTTTATGCACCACTGCTCTCGTCCAGACGGGCGATTTTAATTTCCGAACCGGTCGATGCATGCTTTTGCTTTCGGACTAACATGATCTAGAATGGCGTCGATGGAAACTATTTCTGAGGAGGGCACTCGATGTGGCTTACCCTGGATTATTTCACGAAATAGCCCAATATACCAATCCCGTCGATTCCTCTGGGAGAACAACTACGCCAATATATCAAAAAGTAGCTTACAAGGAAACGTTCCCCAACACAAATCTCCGGTTTTGATGAAACTTCGGAAAAAGTTACCCTCAGTGAGACATTTAATAAACCGTTTTCAAACTTCTTTATGATGCATTATATTTTGTGGCTTATAATAATTATACATATTTCAACATTTTGGCTCTGATTTTCTTGAAGAAGAAAAGCTATAAATTATATACTTCTTTTAGGGTTTATCGTTATAGATCGTTCGCAAAATTGCTGAAATTCTAGAAAAACCATTCACAAATATTAATTTAGCTTGGGAGTGAGAAAATTACAAGTAGTAGATGAAAATATAATTTTGGGGTTCAAATACTAACATTACCATTTTCTTAAAAAAATCACACATATCTTTTAGTAAAGCCAGATAAATAAATAACTGATAATACAATAAGACAGAGTACATTAAAATGTATGAAATTGCATTTTTCGAATCCTCCAGGACTCTAAAACATCTACATTTAGTTTTGCTGAAACTACCAAACCTTTAAACTTTAACTAAGAATTCAATTTCTTCAAACATTTAAGTTTAAAATAGCGATTACGAAATCACTTAAAATGTTAGCAGAAAACTACAAGTACCGCTGTCGCGCAGCAGAGTTGATATTTGTTTTGTAGTATGTATTTACTATTGTTACTATTTTATTACTAAATATATATAATACAATATTATTTCTAACGCTCAGAAAATTTGACGGGATCTAAGGTTAAAAGAACTATACTTCGAATTCAATTGTTATTCTTCATCATAATAAACATTTTCCATTTAATTTCATTAAAAGAGATTAGGCTTTTTAGTGTTTTATATGGAGCAATAAAAATTAAATTCACGCTTCATATTATATATGGTGAAAAAATATTTATTTAGTTCTTTGCAATCGATAATTCTACTATGATAATTTTTGTCGCTTGAAGCTCAATTTGATAAAATTAAAATTAATGTATACGGTCACAGTCATTGAACTTTCTATTTAAAATCGAAGAGTAAAATAAAGCATGTTTTTTAAGTCGCCACTAGAGTTTGTGGGAATTAATTGAAATACTTAGAACTTTCGCAAAATATTGTAGCAAATATTCAAAGGGCTAAAAATAATAGAAAACGTGTTGATCCCTTTCGAGTAGGGATTTATTTTTAAAAGGGTGTGACTTACAAGAATACCGTTCGAACCCTCCGAATTTATTCCTCTCTTAATATATCTCCATCAACATTTACGAAACACTTAAATATGTTTTATTTTGGCGGAAAAATGTTTCCCAAAGAGGTACACCCACCATTGTTCATATTGTAATAGAGCAGTTTTTATGTTTCAAACATTTACGGGAGAGATATGCAAATGAATCAAACCGCCAAATAATATTAGTATTGACAAAAAGATACAAAGGTATCAAAAACTGTAGAATCTTAAAATTACAATGCTTGTTAAACAAAGAGCATCATTTTAAATTTGTTTTGCATCAAGTTCGATTGGAATATTTTAAACGTACCAGCAAACGTTATATTTTAAAAAACTTATTTTGTATTTAGAATAGAGTAACATTTTATCGTATTCTACTTGACTTACTCGTATTCTACTTGTTAAAACCTTTCATTTGAAACCCATATCAAGGTGGCTGTAAAGAAAAAAATAAAAGCTTTTAACCTTCATTTGCAATGTCGAAGCACTCGCGACAACGACAAGTCAGGGGTGGTTTTTTAGGCTGTCCCTATTTTGAATGGTTTTACAAGATCATATGTAGATGGCAAAGATATAAATTGCTTTTATTTCAACAATTTTTCTTATACTCCATTGTTATTAATGTTCCTATATTTAATTAAATATTTTCAAGATTAGTGTATTTTTTAAAATGTTGTTTGGAAGGAGAGATGAGATTGCACCCCTTAAAGTTATTTATCCGCTAAATTAAAAATACTTACCTAATAATCTCTTAGGTATGGCTAGAGGAAGATCAAAATTAGGGTAATTTTATGGAGTTTTTAAAAGCCTCTAATTTCAGCTATACCCTAACTATTAATTGAAATTTAGTTTTAATAAGCAAGGTATTACAATGAAGCATAGTGTGCCTAATTAAAATCGATTCCCGCAGTTTCATTGCGATTAAATGATATTAGTTGAAGCCAGGAGTGATAGTAAATAGTGTACGAGTACATTAGAAATTTTTAATCATTTCCAATCTAATCAACCTTTATATGCTTGATTCGATCCAAATATTTGTATGCCCAAAATTCTTTTAATCCTTGTACTATTTAGACATTTGAAATTAATGCAAATAGGAGTTGGTTTTCTCCCCGTGAATATAATAAAAGAATAAATAAACATGAATGAACAAGTGGATGAATGGAAAGCGCCGCCTTTCACCTAGTCCAGGGAGACTTTGTGCATGGGCCGGTGCTTTCGCCCGTTCGGTCGGTTTTAATTTCCGAATCGGTTGATGCATGCTTTCGGTTTCGGAGCAACATGATCGGGAGTGGCGTGGGTGGAAGCCACTTCTAAGGAGCACACTGGTTGCGGTTCACCTCAAACCGTTTCATGCAATAACCGAAAATGCTCCAGCCTCGGGCAACTGGACCACTGAGTGCGATTAAAATTTTGCTCTGAAATTGGACCCGAACGTCCCTCGACTGATCGGTTTATTCATCGGTGTGGGTGGTTCGGGGTGGAAAGGGAGGCAATCGTGCATTTGGAGCTCCTCGCATCGATTGACACTCCCTGCGGAGGGATGATGGAAAATTTTATAACTTCAAATTGGTGCCGGTAATGAATTAAAATGGAAAATGAATTTTATGTAATTTGAAGCAATCAGGCCATTAGAATGCAGTTCGCTTTTGGGGCTGGAGTTATTTGCGGGTCATGCCATCAGGACATTGGGGGTGGCATATCAAAGGGAGTTTCGAGCCTTTCGCACTATGTGCCGCGCATTCATATGCCTCTTTATACGCAAATGAAGCTCTGCATAGAATTCAATTATAAGGCCCCCACGCACGCAAAGTCTTCACCCACTTCGGTCGCCCTAATTTTGTTACACCGGCCCTAATCAGATGCGGCCAGGGTGGGGCTTTCCGGCTAATAATTGAAATGTGGCACTGTGCGGAGGGCGGCCGGGGGGATCCCCATTTGGGGCGCTGCAAAGGTAAGCTCCTGCAGGAGTTTCAGGCTGCAAGTGCAGTGGACGTTGCGCGCGCTAGAGAAAAGGCTGAGTTCCACCCCCGCGGGGCAATCTCCGCCCCCGCACACCGCAGCTGAGGAGCATAGCGCACGGATTATGATCTGTGCATTTTTCATCCTCCCCTCTGTGGATGTGCCTCAGCAGCCCTCAGGACGAGGTCGTCACTGGGATGCGGCTTTGTCTGCATTCTGGAGAAGGAAAAGCTAAGCCCCACGCGAGCGACCGGGTTCTGGTGGAGCGCTAGCTAAAATTGAATTAAACAGGAGCCGGCGGGAGCGAAAAAATGAGGAATAAAAAAATATATATAGGTATAAAGCGGGAGCCCTGCGGGACGCTACAATTTGTGTGCGGTTTACTTTTCAAAACGAATTGACATTACAGCAACTTGAGAGGATGAACAAATGATTTGTTTGGAAAGCACCGGGAGAATTCGTAATCGGATTGGGGCCGGATTCGACGTGCGCCGTGGAAACACCTGAACTCTTTTGCCCTTTGCGGAGGTATCCTCCTTGCTTTTTGCGCTCTCCCGAACGTGATTTGGTTTAACGAACTTAAGAGATTTCTTTCTGCGAACATCTCCCCGAAAATATATGTTTTTGTTTATTCAGCTCTGGAGCACCTGGGTATCCCGGCTCGTTATAAAAACGTCCAGCTAAGCTGACTTTGTTCGAAAGGAGGGTGCCAAGGGGGATGCTCAGGGTGCTCCCGTGCCAATGTATGTCATTAATCGCCGATAGGTCCCGGCCGGGAAAACGACAACGGAGCTACCGGGTGACTTTTTCGATGGCTCGCCACACCGCACTTTTTACATTTTTGCTGTGCTCATACTTTGCAGTGGCTTTTTTATAGTTCAACTTTCTGGTGGGCAATTTAACTTTTATTTATGCACATTTATTTTGCAATACCGATGTGCTAGGAATGTTTAAAACAAGCGCACAACCCGCGGCCACCACATCGCAGGGGTCAGTGACCTCTTCACCCGGTGCACAACTCTCTGCCACAAATTTTGAGATGCAAAATCGCGGTTTAATAGGACTAAAGCGTGGATGTGCCTTGGCACCACCGATTATTCAAAATTCAATCATTTTGCAATCACCCTACCACACCACACCAATGCAGTCGAGCCATTTTTGAATAATTAAAAAAGTTTTCCAGCACAGGAACGAAGGAGAGTTGATGCTTTTCAATTATGATCGCAATTTAGCTAATTAAATTCACACCATGGTCCAGCTGCAGACCCATGCCCATACCTAGCGCTAAATGAATTAAATTCACATGGGAAGTTTTTGCAGGAACTTTCTGGACGCTTATTCAGGGCTTATTAAGGGACGGCTATCGCACACCTTTCGACATCCCTTGCCCCTGGAAAAGGAGCAGGAAATAGCACAATACTTAATTATAGCAACGGCAAATCAGCCGATCAAACTTCTTAACCCCTTAAAGACCTTCGTTTTTCAGTGAGAGGGTGCTTAGCAGTTTTCTTGGGATTAAAGGACTCAAGCAAGAGATCAGCAGTTTTTGCTGAAAAATAATTCATCCAGAAAACGATGTGAATTACGGAAGCTTGGGAAAAGTTGAAGTTGAGTTTTTACCCCTTTCGGAAAGGCATTACAAGAAATATCGCTGCGCCAAGAGCCTGAATGGTCGAGCTCACTACTAGAGACTGGTCAGCAGCCATCACCAGCTTCAGAAATTTGTACAAAATTGTCTGTTAACAAAAGTTTTCAACAAACTATTCACAAAAATATATCTAAATTAGAACTTCAGAGTGTTCTACTAAAAACAAGGAACTCACTACACAACTCCAATTAGGAACTCTATAGTTTAGAAAACTAACAATAACATGAAAGCATTATCTTGTTACCGTGAAATTTTATAATAGTAAATATTTAATACAAATAGAGTTTTAGAAAGCTGTTGCTAAAATTTCAAGGGACGGATGAATTGAGGTATTTTGTCTCTCAGGGACTGCGATCTTGCGCTGAATTTAGAAATTTATACTTCGTACGTTCGTGAATAGAAAACTTTTTCATTATAATATATGTATATAAGTACAAAGCTATATACAGAAAATAATTAATTAAATAAGAGAAACAATTCGACCACATACATATACATATACTCGTATGTGATATTTTATTCTACTTGAAAACTGCTGTTTCAATAATATTGTGATGCTGTTATTAATGCCATAAAATTTGTATTTTTTGTTCTTTATTGGAAAAATATCGGGCATAGCGAGTAGTCTATAAATACTATATGGGTCAAAAATGGTGAGTATTAAGTGAATATTAGTTTCTTATATGTTACTAATTGTGCTTCTAATACAATTATTTATAATTTTATTTTTGGTTATATCTGTATTGTTTTATATATGTATAGTATTCAAATAATGAATAATGTATATGGAATTCCATACATATAAATAATATGTATACCTATATAAGTACATATACATAAATATTTTTTTTATTTGTTTTTTCATGAATATGTTTTCTTCAATGAGTTTTAAATTACAAAATTATTTACAATCAAATTGGTAAGTTAAAACTGGTTGCAAGAGAAGAAAATAATTTAAAACAAATATTGTTAATATGTTTACAAATTCAATAGTTAAAAAAAAAGATATAATATACTTACTCCATGCTTTTACAGTACTAATAAAACTTGGCGTATCAATACCTACTACAAAAATATTATGAGTTGATTCATATTATCAATATATTTTTAAACCATATATAGAGTTCTAGAAATATCTTGAATTAGTTTTAAAGGTACCAATAATTTCATAAACCAAAATTTTAGATAATGTTAGCGTTACTAATTTCAAATTATCAAAACCTTCAAAGCAACAACCAAACATCTCAAAGGAAACTCCTCCCCATTAGATGACGGCAGGCTCTGTCGAACTATCGTCAGCGAGTGGAGGGAAAGCGGTCGAAGGGTCCCTGGCGGAATATGCTTCAAGGAACTTAGCAAAATATCGCCCACAACAATTTCAGATTTGGCTGGAATTTCCCGATAATCTCCCTTATCTGGGCCTGCTCCCCGTACGACAGTCTCCGGCGAGATCGGCTGCAATGTCGCCGTAATCCCGCCAAAAGCCGGAGCAATATCGTTGCCGGAACGCGACATGTACCCGGGCCAGAATCTGAAGCCTGACAGTAATCTACTGAAATTACATTATAACTCGAAGCGATGATAAAACGTCGTGAAAGGCAGGCCCCCATCCATTGAAATTCTCCCTTAAAATTCGTCCTGACAACTCCTGACGGGGCGGGTACAGATTTCGCCGAAGAATGTGCGTAATTGAGCTTTCATTCGAGCAATTATCGTCGTAATGTGCTTTTCTAGGGACACATTAATGTAATACAACAAAATTAATATAAAAGCGGAGTGTGACTGAGGCGCGCGCCTCCAGCCACCCGAGCATCCCCGCCGGATCCTGGATGCCGCTGGTACGTCGCTTCAGACCCCAAATGAATTATCTCGATTATTGTACTCGTAATTAAATTTTACGGTTGAGTGATAAGTTCCTCCTTGGGATGTTACTTGGCCCCGGACCCGGCCCCGGCCCCGGCGTCGGATCAAGCTGATGGTTCCCCTCGTTAGGGAAGATTCATAGCCTGCGAGGGCATAAATAGAGAAATTACTCTCGATAATTCGGGATAAAAATCCAGGGCACGTTCGATTTAAAGCAGCACTGGAGCTAAGAGTTCTCCGCCTTCGCTGCACATCGAGGCAGAATAAGTTTCAAAAATGGGGGAGGGCAAATGACTCGGTTTTATTTAAATTCCGGGACTGTGCTCAGCCGCAACATAAAAGCAGTTAACCCTCCCGGGCCGGGCTAAGCGAAGTGCTAAATTGCGAGGGCTCCTTTGTATTCTGGACTAATGAAATCCACCAGGTGAAATAAGAAGTGGAACAGAGCACAGATCCAGCATCGCCCCACAGCCGCCCCCGGACCACGTTTCTTTTACTATCTCGAGGTATTTGGGACTCGCTTCGAATAAAGAACGTGCGATTTTACCTGATCTACCTCCGAGCGAGGCGGCAGCGGCAGCAGCGGAGGCGGCATCCCTCCTCAGAATGATGGGCCCCATTACGCAGCCCTTTCAAATTTTATGTGAATTCACTTCATCTGGTGCAAAATTCACCTTTTGCTGAGTTTCCTTCACATATGCGATCTACGTGAGCTTTAGATCAAGCGGTTAGCAATACCGCTCCCCGGATCCGGCGGAATGATGCACTAAAGTTCTTCCTGCCTCACCTGGAGGAAGAGCAGAGCACCCGGGGTAATCGCACCCCCACACCCCCTTCCGCACTGTTCGGGAATCGCGCGCCCCACAGCCCCACGGAAATTGAGGAACTAAGCGGAACTAGACGCTCCGGCGTTATTCACGGCAGCACTGACGGGGGTGAAATTAGAGAAACTTTGCAAAATAATTTGACTTTTTACAGTCTAACTTGGGTGCCTCGCAGCAAGCAGAATTTCGCTATAAGTAAAGCGGGGCTCCAAATCGCGAGGGGGGTGAGTCCCATGGACCTGGAAATGTTTGCCTTTCAGGTCACATCACACGTACGTGAGGAGCTAGATCTTGATTTTGTTAACACCCTGCCAATTTATAGACATGAGCGCAACTCATGGCTAGAAACAATTTTCAAATTTATACCTTAAAGCAATTACCGCCAACATTTCTGGGCATCCCGCCAACACAGACCAATTAGACTCCCACTGGCTCCGGATGGCGTGGAGTCTGTGGTCCGCTTTGATCGGAAAATAATTAATTTCGGCCCCATCAAACTAAGCCACTAGAGAAGTCCTTCACTTCAGATTCCAAGTGGCGGCCGGGGCTGTTCATAGTTTAAAGCAGTTGGGAAAGACTCCGAGAGGATCTGTTCAAGAGTTCTCGGGACTGGAGGTAGAAGTCCTCATTAAGAAAACTATTTTCAATGATGGTAGTGGTTTTCCATTTACCGGCGATTTCAGGTGTGTTCCGAGTCTCTTGTTCTCTCAAAAACTCTACAAAATCCTTTTCCGGATAGATTTTAATAGCCTGCTAAAAACATGTCCACTTTAACAGACAGCTTTACAGCAATTCCCGAAGGTAATGGAACGATGGTTGACCAAGTCCCGGGAGCAATCTTTTCTCTACTGGTCTTGTCGTAGTATCCACGTAATGCCCCATTGAAGCATGAATGAACGACGAAAAGAATTTAGCTCTGAAGTAGTTTTAATTTTATTAAAATTTTTTATTTAAGTCTTCTCGTCTTAAGGTTTAGTAACTCGCAAAGTGGAAAACGAAACCTAATTTTGTACCTTTTATAGTCCTCTCAATTTCTTAACTATTAGAAATAGTGTTGAAATTCGGCATAATGCGAACATAGTTCCGAAATAAAATTTGGCTATTTACATTCCAAAATTGCCTTTATTTAAGTTTTAAAAAGTGTTTTAAATAAACTTTAATAATTGTTTGTTCTTGAATATACCAAAAATAATACGAATTTTTACTTACGTAAATACTTATGATATTTTACGAATATTACAAGCGTTAGCTATTCTCTTGCTTTCTCCTCATGAAAAACTTATGGAACAATTTTAAGAGTCGAATTTGGGGTTTTCGCAGTTTCATAGCTAATTTTTATAGTATTAAAGAATTAAATTTTCTTTAAAGTAGAGTTATTTGTAATAAAGTTTGTAGCAGTTTGAATTAAAAGATATAAAGTGAAAAAAACTAAAACCATATATCAATTCTCATTTAGATCTCCCACCTTTTTTTGTATTAGGTACTAAGTATGTGAAAAAATAGCACTGCACATTAGACGATGTATGTCGAGAGATTTTAATGAATGAATTCAATTATTTCTTCGGTTCTCGTAGCACTTATATTGATTCCTATTTTAAGTAGAGTATTCTGAGTGACATTATTCGATTCGGTGAGAAAACTGCTTCTAATGGTTCTAAAAAAGTTTTATTTTCAACTCTACAGTCATTAGATTATGTTGCTATGCTAGTGCTCTTCGAAAAACTTTGAACACACTCCGTGGTAAAAGCCGAGCTTAAGTGTTCATTAAATAGCAATGTTCATTATACTATTGCACTGCACAAATTAAGAGACGGAATCCTTTCAACCATTGTAAAGACAAAGAATCCAGAAAGTTGGCCGAAATGCAACCCTTGGCAGCTTTGCAACTCATAATAAAAAATTACTAAACACAAAAACTTTGCGCATTATTGTGCAGGTAGTGGGAAGACGGGAAGATATATTCGTCCGTGATATGATATTTTATCCGGAAAGAATTTCTGTGTTAAGTCATTATTTTTCTGGTCGTTTTATGTTCTACCTCCCATATATTTAAAAACTAAATAAAAAATTAGGAGCAGAAATAAATTTTTCGGCAATAACTGGCGATTTACGATTTGTTTATTTCATAATTTTCGATTATTTCCTATTTATATTTTTATCCATTTCTACGTATACTATCCTTTAACGTATGACATCAATAATGGATTTTCTTTATTTAATTGTGTCCAGATCAAAGCTTCTTTGACTGTCCAGACAAAGAAATAATATCTATAATATTCGTCTCAATAAATATCTAAAATGATATATGACGTGCTTCTGTTTTGATAAGTATCTCTGTCAAAATCATCAAAACATTGGGTTACTTTAAGAGACCCCAACTTGGCAATTTCTCATGATTAATGTATGCCTTTGTTTTGCAATTACGAGGAAATTGGGTGAGTTTCCCGGATAAAATGTGCTTTAAATTGACTTTTACCTATGTACTCCTCGTTTTCTCGTACCCTTATTTGTGCGGGGTATATTTTTCTTAAATTGGCGGAAAAAAGTAAGTAACAAAGTGATATTCTTAAAGTAGAGAATTTTATAGCTCAACGAGTTTTTAGTTTTTTGTTTAAAATTGATTTAAGTAAGATGTTTTTGTTTGAGAAACGACAAATTCCATTTCTAACAGCATAAGTACCAGATTCATGTTTTTCTGAAGCCAAAACCAAAATATAAGAAATAAATACGTAGTTTAAATATTTTTTAATGTATGTTATGTTTAAATAGATACTTGCTTGTATGTACACATATCCTTATGCATATAGGTACATTATTATTTTATTTAACGTTTATTCGAATTTTATCGTTGTGATCAAATGCCTAACTCTACAATAAAAATTGCCCGATATGTTCTCGACTGCCTTTACTTGGTTTTCATTGCATTTTATTTTTTCTGTAAACGTTTTAGAGGTGAATAAGTACCAATGTATATAATAAAGAAATGCATTTTCGTTTCTTAATACACTGAAATACCTATGGTTACGTATTGTAGAAAACTATTTCAAGCTCTGAGAGAACAATGACCTACCAGAATGATAAACTGAAATTTTTTTAGTAAATTTTACCTAATTAGAGCTTTGTGACAACCCAAAATGAGTTTGACGAAAAAAGAGCATTTATAAAATTTTAAATTATCGCAATGCTTCTACAGATTGTTCTGTGGCAACAAAAAACCTGTCCAACATTTGCCGACAAGTGCCAGCCACTGAGCTGAAATGTTCCTCCCATTTGCCCACAGGAGCATCCTTATCCTCCCCATTCACCGGGACAATCTGAGAAGGACTTCTTCCGCTCGTTCAGAAATTTTTTGATATCAACTGGCGATGGGACTCGGGCTCCAACGACACCGGGCCTTGCACTGACGGACGTGTGCTGGATGCAAAAAGTGGGTTATATTGCAGCGCTAGGACTCAGGAGGACTAATACGAAGTGATGAAATTCCTTCGCAATTATGGCGGATCTACTCGAGAAAATCACCGGACTGCGAATTATATAATAAAGAGGATCCGGGAGCCCGGAGCGGCAACCTATACGTTTCGAGTTTCGCACGGGTCTGGATCCTGGATGTTGCCCGTGGATATGGCCAACTATAATTGGTATCAGGTTTTCAGCATCTGGAGTGGATCAAATAAAGTTGTCAAGGGTGTTGCTCTGTTGCACTCGCTTGATGCGAGTGCTCTACTCTCTGTAATTGGATCGCAAAATTTAGTTTCGCTCCACGTCCAGCAAGTGCTGAGCAGATTGGCTTAAAATAAAAAACAAAAAAAAATGAAAAATAAAGAACTCAACCCGGCGCATCCATATAAAAAAAACCGAAAAACGCATATAGTCTAGCTGGTCCGCAAAAGTTGTTCCAACTGGAAATATACAAAAATTTCTGTTCCACATTTTCCAAGCTGAAAATAGTTTTCCATCAATTCCCAGTTAATTCTGCACTCGCCAAATAGAGATTTCGGAACAAAAGCGACTCCGCGGAGTGCATTAATTAAAAGAAAACACGATTCTCTCGCAAGGAGGACGAGTGGTGAGCGCCCACGCGTCCATCCCTTCAGCCCTATTTTTTCCCTTATATTTTTCGTCAACACCGCGCCGCCTCGCACCCCCACCGCAGACGTCGAAAGAAATAAATTCTGGGGACGTGTGGCTTTTGTGCAGCAGCGGAAATGTTGCTGCCAGCAATTTGATGTGCACCCACAAGGACGAGATCACACTGCAGATAGTTAGGCAGCAGCAAAAAGGGTTTTGACCGCGATCTGTTTTTGTTTGTTTTCCAAGGGTTTTCGCTTGACACTGCATACATCCCCTTGTTACTGCTCCAGTTTATCACTTAATCGCGGTATTAAGTTTGAAACTCCTATTGCGACCATCCTCGTCGTTTTTCTGGCTTCTTCTTACTTTGAGTTTGTAAAAGGGTCGAAGGCAAAAAATATCAAGACCTTATCATTATTTTCAAAAAAATTTATGTTCCTGCTTAAAAGCAATTTAGTTTGTCCAAGATTTATTTTTTCTTGTATACTTAAGCAGTGTAATATTTTACACACATATTTAGATGGTAGGACCTATTTGTATTTTACATACCATAGAATACATATACAAAGACCTACTAGGAAAGCTATTATAAGCATCTAATATAAAAAAGTTGCATTTTAATTCAGCGAAGTTTTTTTTACTTATATTTACTTCCCCAAAATTGTTTTCAAATGTTTATAGTGGGTTTGAAAATGTAAAGAAAATTCGAAATAGCTAAATTTTGGTCGTTTTTTAGAATTCGTCAACGAGAAAACCTCAAACTGCAAATTTCCATGACAGTCTCTTAAAGTGTTTGTTTTTCTTCTCGTCAGGTTAGATCAGCTATATTTTGTGGTTAATGCGAATAATAAATTAATATATTTAGATACCACAAGTCAAAAAATAATAATAATTTTGAACCAAATGTTTAGGTGTAATCAACTACCAAAATCGATAGACACATTCTTCATTCAAATATATTTTGTAGCAATACTTGATTGATGATTATAATGACACCTTATTTGTGAAAACAATGCAGGCAATAAGACTACACAGAGAATTAAATAAGAATTAAGTAATCTAATAATAAAATCGAATAAGATTATTTTTCTAAATATTTTACAGCACGGTAAAAAATTTCGCGACTTTATTTTCAAATCTTAATCATTAGAAATATTATACGAGGTTCAATTGAATAATATAGATATAACGTGAAAAAAGGCAAAAATGATAATTTAGAGTAACCTTTCTTCAACGCTGTCTATAATTTAGTTTTAACTTCTGCGATACGTTATTTTGTTTTGTAAAAACATTCTTATGAATGACGAATATTTGTTACATATAGTACTTAGTGAAGCCCCTCTGGTTCTTATTAATAATATATTGTATTTCCTATAGGCTTATAGATGTGTACTGATTCAATTTGCGCTGGTTTTGTTTCGTACAAGCAAACCAACGGCCAATTAGCTCAGATCAACCGGAGTGCATTCACCTGTCTGAGCCAAAAGTAGGTATGCTAACGACAATTGGATTTAATTTAAGCGACAGTAAACCACCTATCCGCGCCAACGACCGTCGGCAAGGAGAGCACGTCAGACGGCAAATCTGATTAAATTGAAAGCCACGGCGAGGCAAACACACGATTTTTGAAATACGACCCGCCTAAGCGGGTTCAGAGTATCGGGTTACCTGCCGGACACGGGCATTGATTCACAGCTCCATTTGCGGTGGCCACTGCCGGGTTTCTCCTGACAGAAACCCAAATCCTGATGGACATTGGGCCCATGTTGGACTTTGGAGACATTCGTTCACATGACACTGAACCCGGAGGATTTGCGGATTGCGAAACTGGGGAGCGCTAGTAAGCCTTGCATTTCCCGGAGATGTTCAAAGTCGATCCGGCGATTCACTGCGGGAAATTGCAGGACTTGCTGGCCTGTAAGCTAATTCGCGGGTTAAATCAAAAAGTTTTTTTTTTTTGGATTTTTGAAAAAAAGAGAGCTGCGGTGTGGGGACGTCAGCGCTGATTGCCAGCAGCTGGTAGTCGGCAACTTTTTCAAGCTGGTCCAGCTCATTGAAAGGCTAAAAATGGTGGAGGGCCGCTTTTATATATGGGTCGTCTGTAAAATTTAATTGACTGAAGATAACTCAGCAAAATATTTGGTCCACCGTCTGGACGGGCTTGAAATGAAATGTTTAATGAACAGCAAACGCTTAATGGGCGCGCTTTGCGGGCGTTCGGGCAGTAGATGTAAATGGGCTGACGACTCGCACGTTTAGGGTACAGAGGCCCGAGTTGGTGGGTTTAATGGAAGGCAAAAGTTCCAATTTATTTCTTCTTGTGCCCAATCCGAGCCGGATGGATGTCTATTCTGCGGTTGGCAAACACCCACCGCATACAACAGCAGCCGACGCCCATTCGACGAGTGTTCACTCCCTCGGAACCCTTTTTCCTCTTGGGTAAATTTTTCAACACCAATTTGGGCTTGTCATATGGTTAAGCAAACACTTCACAATATGCCGCCCGGCATGGGGTTATTACCGCCGAAATCACATCATCTTGCTCCGCTGGCTCGGGGGAGGACTGGCACTTGTTAAATTGGGTAAAATAAATAATTTTGGAAATCAGAGCGCTTTCGCTATGTCCTGAAAGGCAAATTCCACCGTGTTCTGGAAGGCATGAATATATTGCCCATGTCGCCTCTACTACCCACGACCGCAGAGCGAAGGGGCCAACTGAGACTACATCCTGGAACTCCTGCCACTAACCAGCTGGTTCCTTAAACCAAGAGAGTTTTTGAGCGTCATGAAAAATATATAAAGCAAAATAATTTAGTAATTCTTCTTAGGTTTAAACGTACAATTTAATTTATTTTTCCTTTTTCTGCCACCAAATTATAAATACATTACGTACCGGCCATAACAAAATGTTTGGAATAAGGTTTTGTAATTCTAAATAATGTAATATATGCATGTATATTTAATGAGATCATTTAAAATCAATAAAATGTTTAAAAGTACTAAGTACTTTTGATGAAAAAATAAACATGCATAGATTGGCAGCTAAGCAAGCTTGAGAATACACTTCTTTATATTGTATAATGCGCAAAACTGTTTAACTACTATTTTTTGCAGATTGCTTTTTAATTCAGCTAAAAAATTACGACAATGAAAAACAGGCTCAATGGTCTCTCCATAGGAACATATGCATCTATATTTGAAGAATCGATTTTATATTTTACCTATTTAAATTTTATAAATGATATTTTATTAAAATCGTGTTTTATTTTGAGTACTTAGGGCTATATTTTTAAAGTTTCAGTATACTAACGAATTTAAAAAATATTCTAATTTAATACTGAAAAGATATTTTGGCAATAAATTGGTGAATTGTCGCTGCAAAATACCCTGAATAAAAACGTTCATCGAAATCTTCTCAACCCGTTCTCTCAAATTGTCTAACTTTTATAGTACATTTTAAATTATTGGTCTAAAAATACATACTCTTTGTACAAATTTTCCAAGGTTCGTTGAATTTATCAAAATTTTAGTTGCCATTTTTAATTGACTATCTTGGTTTTTAGATTTTGAAAGCGGTTTTGCAATAAGTATCTACAAAAAAGAAAATTTCGAATTTTCCATGTATGCAACTTATACAACTCTATATTTTGTTTTAATTGTTATACCATATATTGTAATAAATAGTCCCATCATGCATTTTACGTATTATTATTTTTTACGTTTTGAATGTTTTCTATGGTGTTTGGCGATTATTTGAAAATTATTTTTCTTGCAAAAAGTAATTGATATGTAAAAATCTAAGAAAACAACTAAATATATGTAATTATTTCATTTTTGGCTGACCTATAAAACTAAATATAATAGTATCCCAAAAAAATATAGGAATTTCCGTTGTTATTTTAACAAGACTTCGAAATAAGCACATAACTAGAGGAAATATTACTGACAGTGTAAACTCATAAATGTTTCAGTTACGGCTAAGTGAAAAATCGAATAAATGAAGCAAAAATAGTCCTTCTTTGTCAGTACTAACTTTTAATAACGTGAATTGTCCAGAGCAAGAATGGATGAATCGACGGATAGCTTTGCGGTAAGTCGACGTGCGAATACCTCTCTACTAGGATCAATGGAAGGTCCTTCGAAAAGAACGATTAATGTGAAAGAGCGCATTTCAACCCTCGTTGGAATTTCCATTCCACGTGGTGAAACGACTACCAGTGGTGTCTCCTGAAGAGCAAATCCTGGTTGAGTTTCACGGTGCATTGCAGGGAATCGCAGGGAGCACTCAGGACAGATGTGCTTCCGAGACGTGAAGTGGCATAGTTCGATAGACAGGCCACCTGTACACGGTGCCGTAAATGTCGTCCCTGCTCCAGAGAGTCCCATGGGACGCAAATGCCATTATCACTGCCACGAACAAGGACTAAGGAGCTCCGCCGGCAAAGGCACATGTTCGCCTTTGTGACGTGCAGTTGATGATAGCGCACGTTTACAGTTGAACATGCAGCGGAAGACGTACGGCGTGTCAAGGTGTCACGTAAGGTTGCATAGGTATAATTTAGAAAGCATTCCGTCTCGTGTCGTCCTGTGCGCTAGGGTTAGACGGCTAAACCTTCGTAGGGAGTAATAACTCTTGGCTAGGTCCTTTAATTACGACAACAAACCATCGAATGTGGCGACTCGTCAGGCCCGGGCTTTACGAGTATTCACTCGAATGGATGGAGTTCTGCTTGATCACAGGTTTCAGCTTTGAGCCAAAATGTTGAATAACATATTCGAACTTTGTTGTCGGCTGAATATATAATAATTATAGATTTAGTTTAAAGTATCGTCACACACATCGACTTGATTCAAATATAATTACATGATCTACCGGTATATGTAAGTCTGTAGAAAATACTTAATTTACAATTAAAATTCTATTTCACAGTTCAAAGAAAGACAATTATGCATAAACCCTTCAGAGTTTAGTAATCACGTAATGTTTGATTTTAAACAAAAACAAATTATTTTGTAATCTCTTCCTGTATTTTTATTCCAAGCTTTGTCACTGTGAGTTATCGCACAAAAAAACCGTCAGAAATTAAAGGTTTCAAGAGTCCTGACAAAAGGACTAACTTTTTTTATGTAATAAAACTAACACCAAGATCAAATAATATGCAAGACGAAACTATCATAGGTTTGGTCTAGATCATCCCGGGTACAAATTTTAGATTTACATTGACTTTATCTTTTGAATTGAATTCCACATATAACATTTAGAAAAAAAATTTCAAAATAAATCCTTTTGATGATAATTTACTTCTAAAATTGTTTACATTATTTTATGCAATGGATGCTCATTGTATTACATAAGGAAAAAGTTAAATACACTAAATATTAGGTTTCACACCGTTGGTAGACTTTTTGCAACAAACTAATTTTTCGATTTCGAATTGAAGGTATTTTTATAAAATGGAAATTAAATAAAGGGTTTTCGTAATTGACATAAAAATTTAAAAACAACAATTGACAATTTCCATGTGACAACCAAAACTTTCTATGATTTAATGAAATATTTTCAGAACAATATATTATGTCGTAAAATGTTTAAATAATATTGCAATTAAAGCGCCTAGCTAAGGAAAAGATAAAAGCTCTTTATACGAGGTCAGTGGTCTTAAAATTATTTTTTGATTATAAATATAGAACTAAGTATATACAGTTCACAAATTTGAAAAAAATCCCAACTGAGTGAAGTATCAAATTTAATGATTTGAGAAGTTTTTAACTTTAATATTGCAGTACCTGCTTAAGCACCTCAAGTGAAAACGAATTGCTCAGCAAAGAAATTATTAAAATATGCTTCTTTTTCCAACTGAGTACTTATAAGACTCCGATTAGACATAGCCTTCCTTTAACACCTTAAGTATCCAAACTTAAATAAAGACAATTTCCAGGTAAAACAGAAGAGTTAAGTGTTTTTACTTTTCCATTATTTACGCACCTTGTTGCCGCAGAACGTCTTTAAAGAGGTGTAACTTGTGAACTAATCGCGATTGTTGTTCCTCAATGGATGAAGCCGTTGGGGGCGGAAAGGGTTTTATGGCGGCCTCGACCGCGCCACTGGCTCCGCCGTCTTCCCGCCCCAAAAGTGGGAGAATTCCCGAAACCACAAAGACTAGTTGTGGGCAGGGTGGGTGCTCACGGGTGCCTAATCGCAGGCCCACTTTAAACGAGGACAGCTTTGTCAAATGGGATAAGCTCGAACTCGAAAACTGCCACATCGAGTAAATTACTCTTGAAAGATTAAAGCGTTCGACAAAGTTGTGCTGGTGTGGTTTTCTGCAGATTACTGGGGGCACTGTGTGTGTCGCCACTTGAGCCTCCGTTAATAACGCACACAATCCACTCTTTCATCATTCAAGGCGATATTGATTTTTTACGCCGTTTATTTAAAGCCAACGGTGCCAGAATCAGGATCCGGCTGATGGAAGACGGGAATATTTTCGGGACGATATCCCGGAGGAACCTCAGTAGATAAAATCGGGTGCAGCCTGGACATTTTGCGTCGTTTAATTCAATTCCCCACCTGGTAAAATTCGCCCACGGGTCCTGTGAGGCCTTTTACTTCGGCGCTCTCCTTAATTTCAAGCGGAAGTGTCGTTAACGCAATTAAATCAAGCCTCTTCTTCGTTGACCTGGAATTCAGTTTTCTCGGAGGTAGTGCTCCTTGCCGAAAAAAAAAACTATTGAAGGCCGGGACGAAGGATCTTCACTCCTGTGCTCCGCCAGCCTTAATGCCATTCAGATTTCGGATGGAAGGAGGTGCGCCGAGATTTTTTTGATCCCACGGAACTGGGTTGAGATATTTTCCATTGTTGGAGTTACTTTTTCTTCTCGAGTTTTCGTGGCGGTGATAACAAGACATCGCGGGGGAGGATGCAAGAAGAGACAAAATTGAGGGCAACAGTTTCTTCAGGCCGAGCTGTCTCACTCAAGTGGGCACAATAATTAACTCCCGCTGCTAAACGCGGACACAAAAGTCCTCCTTTTTGTGCACTTCCGCGCTTTAATTGCACTTTGATTCTCAGCAAATGGCGCGTCGATCGCTGCCAGGAGTTGCAAGTGAATTCGCGCGTTCTTTAAGGAAATTATTCGAGGAAAATTCCCGTACAAAAGCAACGAAAGCTAATTAATTATTTGTGAATAGCCCAGGAGACGACATACAAGAAAATTGGAAAGCATTGAGAGTTGAAAGGCAGAGGACGGAAACTTAGTACAGCACACAACGTCACAGGGAGCTTATAATAAAAGGATCTCAAGTCTATTGCCAATTAATATTTGAGTAACTCCTTCAAAACATCTCATACTTTGGGTTATTTCTTTAACATTAGGGTAGAAGTAATATGAAAATGATTGTAAGGACACATTTCTTAGCATTTGGATCCACTCAAAATGTCTCAGTTTACCTACCATATGATGCTTGATATTGTAGACATACTTGAAGAATAAGCATAATGAAAATACCTCTCATGAACATGATAAATGGATAGTTTTTACAATTTATTTTGATTTCAAGCAGCTTTGAAAGGATTTGGATGAAAGTCGAGGGTGAAGTATCGCAGGATGGGATCTGAAATTTAAAGAAATCTTATTAAAACGGCTCTTAAAAATTTCATACAGCAAACGTTGTTAAAAAAAAAATTTCCAGTTTTCGTTTTGAATTCAGCCTGTTGAAATAATTAATAAATCATGGAAATGATTCTGAAATTATTCCATCAAACTTTAAGTGGATTGTATACTTATTCCAATATTTTTAAGGAGGTTGACCTAGAAAATATTACGGAAAATGCGACAATAAATTAGACCAGAAATTAAAACTACACTGAGAAAATAATCAAATCTGGAAACGGTCCTGGGAACTATAAACTGTTCACCGAAACCAAAAATTAGTTAAATCAATCAAAAATTGTTAATGACAATCTAAATTTACTTGATGCAACATAACGTTCCGTTTTCGTAAATAAATCAAATATTTTTCAATCGCAATAACTGATTTATATTTTATTTATCGTTCATGAGAACAATTGTTCATGGCAACCGAATTTTATCTATTCCTTCGACGACTTGCTGATTAGCACGGACGAAATTAGGTTGTCTGAACAAAACAATTTGTTATTCAAAGTAGTTCTTTCTACAAAACACATTGCGAAGTTATAGTAAAGGATTAATTGCTATAGCAACAACATTATTTATTCACTGTAAAAGAATTATTTTATAAAGTCAACTAAAGCAACAGTCAAACGAAATTTTATTATCCTAATAACATCGAAACCTTTAGTCAGTTACCACAAACGAATGAAATAATTCAAGACCTCAAGAGTAGTTGTCACAACCGAAGGGTTGCTGTCACAATTAAATGAATGTTTGTATTAAAATATAATCGTTTGATAAACCAGAGTTGACAGGGCTCCTTTGTGTTTTCAGTCAGTCTAGTTCTTTGGTTTAGAGCAGTCGCAGATCGTGTGTTGTGCTCTGATTTTGTTTCCTGCATCAGTATTTTTGGTAAGTATACATTTTCAGCCGTAATCCACACACAGTTTACCTAGAGGAACAAACTATTTCCTCTTTTTTTTGTTAACTTCTCCAAGATTTTTCACGTTGCAGCCTTTCCATTATTTGTTTGTTCGTCCATGATTATAATGCGTCAGTAGTGTCAATGCATGCCAAACACAAAACGAGGGGCACACAGTAAAAAAAAGTGTGACAGTCAGTGAGTCATTCCTTGCGGTTTTCGACTTGTGCAGTGTGGTATAATAGTTTGGGACTATTAGACAGCCAACCAAAAAACACAATAACTAAGATCTGTAAATAAAGTGTACCTACTTATGTAGAAATATCAATAAACAAATGTCAATATACAAAACAATGCATTGTTTTAAATATAAATCCTATACTATGAAATTGTAATGAGTCACAACTGAAATTAATGTTTGTTTGTATTATCATTATTTTGTCAATAAAATCATAATTCGTGTTCCTTTAATTTACAATACATTTCTAAAAAAGTCGCATTTAATGATTTTTAGAAGTGTATTGAAAATTCAAGGAACACGAATTATGATTTTATTGACAAAATCATGATAATTCAAGCAAACATTAATTTCAGTTGAGATAACAGAGCAACTTAATTTCCTGCAACCGAATTAACACTCCAAATTCAATCGATGCAACCAAACGATTTCATTACAGCTACCAAATATTGTTTCTGACAACATTTATTGTTAGTTAGTTATCGTTAGCGACAACAAATTTTTTTGCTTATGGCAACAAATATTACGTCCCCGCAACCGCAAAAGTACTCGTCGCAAAAGAGAAAACCAAGTAACTGCAAACGAAACAGATATATTTCAGAGCACTGAAATGTATAGTAGGGCAATTTAGGAAGTTGTGACAACTGATTATTTCTCTGGGTGTATGAAAGTTCTTTTACAGAAACATCTATAAAACCCCCATATATAGTCTTAAGTTCTTGTATATTAATATGGTTACAAGAAAATTTTATCTGTAGCTTATTTTCATTTTTATGTAAATGTTAAAAATTTCTAGGGTCTAGAAAATAAAACTTAGGTACTTACTTAAGAATACATATTTAACTACCTAACTAACTTAAGTTCAGTTTAAATACATTTTATTCAAAACATGTTTAAAAATTATTTAATTTAGGCACATATGTATTTTTGTAGGATCGACTCAAAGTTAAAACTAAGTGAAGTATGCTGGTCAAGAAAAGTGCTCCTATTTATTCCTGTGCACCGGTAGGTACAGACAATTTTTAGAAGTATTAAAATATTGTTTGGACGATTGGGCGACTTGATAAAGTTCAATTCTTAACTGACAACCTCACAAAGCTTAGTAAGTAATTAAAACAGCATGTATCATGAAATGAACTAAAAAAGTTGGTCTTCGCTATTTTGTTTGTCAGAATGGTACTAGAAGTTTTCTTACTCCTTTTTTATGAACAAATTTAATATTCTTAAATTATTTTCAATATAGGTACGTTTAATTGAATACTTATTTAAATGGTATAATAAAGACATTTTCCTCACGCTAAATCTGTATCCGTATCCGAGATGGAAGATTGGAAAATTTAAGAAATACCAATTGTGAAATAATCTAATAGTTTTTGTCGTTCCTAATGCACTACTAAGAATAGATTTTATCAAACCCACTTATAAATTTTCGTCATTAACGAGGTAGACATCTTCTATCTTCATTAAAGTTTAATAAAAACAATATTTTCTCAACTTTAAATACCAACATCCAACTGGCAACAAGGCCATTAAATAAGTTCATGTTGTACCTACTCCCACAACCTTTTCTGAGAGTTGACTTAATGAACTCTGACCTTTTTGTCAACATTTAGGGCAAATGAAAAAAAGTTAAGCATTTCATGAAATTATTTCGTGGAAATTATTACTTAAGTTTTTAAGAAAAAGACCAAGGGTATGTTTACAGAAATGCGAGTAATTATATTGAATCATTTAGTTTTACTTTGAGCATTATAAGCGAGTTTATTCGTAAGTTTTTAGTTTAAAACTTTGGTGTTATAAGGTACCTATGTTCTTCAAAACTTCGTGACAGACTTTCTTCAAAATTAATTAAAGTTTGCTAAGATACAACTTAAACGAACTGCATTACATAAATATTTCATTATTAAAAGCAGAAGTGAGTGCTGCCCCACTCGATTTTAAGTAGGTATTTGTTGTCCAATACAAGTTACTTGTTAGGAAAATTACTAAAAGTTCACTGGAAAAGTATTTCCCAGATTTATACGTAAAAGCGAAAAGGTCAGTATTTGCTGTAAAACGTGAGGTAAATGCTATTTACCTGCTCTTATTCAATCGATTCCCTAATTCACGATCAAAGCAAATACTTTGAATGACTTGTTCTGAGTCACCTCCTGCTGAATATATCAGAAAGAAGTCAATAAATAAAGGTTGGGAAAAGTAAAGCAATTTCACACATGGCCTTCGAGCGTACCTCTCACGTTAAATGCTTTCCAGGCTATTAGCATTACCTCACGAACAAATGAAGAAAAACAAATAGAAGTGAAATGGTCCCTTTGCAACCCATCAGAACTTTCCCTTGCCCCTGGAGCGATTGCGAACTTTTCTCAGAGGTCCTTGCTTTGCATGCCTCAGAACAACCGAAGCACCCTCCACCAGCAAGTGATATAAATATCAGAGGAAGTGTGCACCCCCGCGTCGGGCGGGACCAGCAGAAAGTTTTTCATGCCATTTGCTCTCTAATTAGTTAACGTAATTAGCCCTAATCGAGTACTGCCTCTAATGACGCCTGAACATGCCGACAAACCCGCCACCACCGCCGTCGCGGCGCACTGATATATGAAAGCGATCAATTACGTGCCGATGCGTCCCAATCAATCTAGACGCTAATAAATCAGATGGTGGCACACACCCGCATCTTCTAGCAGAAACATTCCTTGAGGTATCTTCAACGGCTATTGCGGCAGAAAATTACACCCCCCCTTGAGGTTTCATAGCAAAATAAGGACAAACTCACTCGAGACCCTTGGCAATCTTAAGATGGTACTCATTTGTCCTCCGTAAATGCTCCTAGAGTGCGGTCATCATTTAGCTTAACGAACTCTAAATTTCATTTGAAGTTTTGCGTTCGACCATGTCGTTTCCTGGAAGGACTAAAGGGAGTCCTGCAAATGACCCTCCTGCAAGGGCTGCCGTGTCCGGCCACGAATGGGACTAGAGGGAGTTCCCAAACCAAGTGAATCGGTTCAACGAAGGAGCAATGAATACCATGGAAATGACCATCTTAGAGGAAAGCGTGCCCGGTGTTACAGGAGATATTCCAAGGAGTGAATGCATTTCGGAAAGGATTTAAAGTGGCGTTCAGGTGAGGCGGACAAGGGACTTGTGAAACCATTCAGAGCAGAAAATGTTAGAAACGGACAGCCATTCTTTTGAAAGTACTCGACTATAATTTTTAATGCCACCCAGTGGAATGCTGCTGCACTTCCTGTTACTCTTATAGAAAATTTTCTTGGCTGTGGTGGAGAAACCTCTTAAAAACGTCGATACTGTTTTCACAATTCGGTCACATACAAAAAGAATTGTCGAGCAGAAATTTTTAAACCAATTGTTAAAACTGCACTTGTTTAGTCCCTAAAGCGCTGTATTCACTCGCCATCAGTAGAGCTACTGCCATTTATATGTATTATGTAAAATACCACCAAAATTAACGAAAAGAAATGCAGTAAGCAAAAGCAGATCAATTTAAACAATTGAATGATATCAAGAACGTGATGAATATATAATTTTAAATTTATTGCACAACGAAGGTTAATGCTGAACATTTTTTAATAGGAAATGTACAGAAGTCCCGAGCAACCAACAAATAAGAACTACTTCGTAATCATTGCCAAATGATTGAAAATATAAACTACTTCGTACTTATTAATAAAATCGAAAAATAAAAATTACTACAAAGTCGTTATCAACCATTCGTAAAATAAAATATGTATTTGAATAATTATTTTGTGATCCATAGTTTTTTTCATCATAATCATTACAGTCCCTGCATTTTATTCATTCTTTTGTTTCCTTTGTATTTTTGTCATTCTTAACTTTTTATTAATCGCAGCTTTTTCGACAGTGGTGGAACTATACGAAATTTAATGTACTGGTATATAACAAATATTTTATGTAGGTTCATATAAAAACATCAATTATCTCAAAGTATATTTAAATTAAGTCAAGATAAAATATTTCCATTTTAGTTAAAACAATGCAAATTTTAAACAAATTGTGTATATTTAACCGTGCCGGTATAATTGCATTTAACGTAGTATATAGTAGTAATTCTCGACTTCAAAAAATTGTTTGTTTTAATTCATAAGCGCTCATTGTACCTAATTTGAAAATACATTTTGTCTTTAGGTGCAGCCAAGCAAACGGGCAAACAATGCTGTCTCACCATAAAGCAAAAGTTTTGGACAAATTTAGAAAGTTCCTCTCAACGTTAAGACTTTCAGACTATACTTTGATAACCTCATTAAGTGCCGATGCCAACTAGTAAGAGGACGTCATACTTAAGCTACACCTGTAATAATATAAACCAGATATGAGCCTCGTTCTAAAGCCTTAATAACTTTCATCCAAGCTTAATTTTCTGCAGAGTGGTATTCCAATATTTTCCTGAAAATCTGTTAATCGACCTGAATCCCCTTAAGCAGTGGATTGTGGGGGGCGCTCTGTAGCTGACTGCAAAAGATCAAAAACTTTTTTTATGCTATTCACTGTTGGCTTCCGCCCATCATATCCTCATAAGATTACCGCCCCCGCTCCCGCACACCACCTTCTTCCGCCCAGAAACGTTCTCTTTTAATTTAAAGTTCGCGGGGAGCTGTGTGCATGCAAACATCTTTTGGAATTTTCCCCGCAGGATGACAAGCAATTTATGCGGTGCATGTAACATGTTATCCCTGCAACTGATAATCTCGCAGAAGGACATTCGAGAAGAATTTCTTGAGGAAATATTGCCAAGGAATGTGAAGTTTCTGGAATGAGGCGGGGGCTGCAGATGACCCGGATTTATTACTGTAGTCTGGGAAACTCGGTTTTAACGTTAGCGCTTCTCGCTTTCAAAATCTTCTGAATTCCCTCTCCTTCTGCAAAATATTTATGATAGTATATCCAAGGAAACTATCTCGATAGTTTTGCCACTTTTTACACAAATAATTAATAGGGTGGCTTGCCGTTTTAAATCCGGATGGGATTAACATAATGCTATTTTTTTCATCCCATTTTAGTGTTCCCAGAATGGCCTTAACATCTACATTGCATACTCTCCAAAACCGATTGGATAAGAACAAGAATTTTAAAACAAGTTTTTGAAGTATCTTAGTTCACTTTTGCATAATACTAAAACTGTAAGGGACTTTCTTCCTCTGTGAAGAAGTTTCTTCGAAATATATAGTTTTAAAAAACAGGATGTATTATTTCCTTTATACATTCATATAAGCATCGAAGATATTGCAATCTTAAACAACTTTATGTTTAATTCTAATAACTACTGAGAAATGAAATTGAGTCCTTGTGGTAAAGTCTTGTAATTTCAATCGTTTCGTTTCTGAATACCAGGTATGAAAATTGATGCGTTTACTAACAATAATTTCATTGACAAACTAATAGTTAGCAAACACAAGAAAATTCTAAGTAAATAAAATTAAAGTTATCCTCATTTATCTCAATTTTTAAATACATGTATACGTAATATATACCTTTTATTATAACCATTAAACGAAACAAAAGTCACTTAATATTTCGACATTCAAGATGCTACAAAGAAAATGGCACGCTTGTTTTAAAATTATATTGAAAAATTAAGGACCCTAAAATAGATATTTTATTACAAAGGAGACGAACTGAAGATAATAAGCTTCAGTTTAATTAACAATTAAAATTTGTAAAAGCTATACTAATATTGAAAAACAAAAACCTTTATAATTTTGTATCAAGTTAAAATACATATTATAATGAACTATAAATGTTTTTTTTGAACAAATTTTAAAAAATTCAATTTAAATCAACTTTTAAACTCTAAAATCCTTTTTTTAAAAAAGGAACCGCTACCACCTAGAGACATTAAGCTTTAATATTTTATTATATATATTGAATGAGACGTGGATGAAATATTTAAAAAATTATGGATTTCATGAAATATGTATTTTGAAATGTTCTATTTGTAATTTAATATAAAAGGTTAAAATTCAAACTTTGAATCAACTAAAAGTTCAAAAAAATTTCGTAGAAATCACCGTTTTCAGTGCAGAACCTTAATGTATTTTTAAGAACAAAAATAGAGCTTACATATGTTTAAAATTTGAATATTAAGAATATTTTAGCAAAACTATATAAATATTAAACGAGCGTTTGTCCTAAGAAAATATTGTGTATACCATCTATCGAACAGCGAAAATTGAAGTTGAATTATCATATTCACAGGTAAAATGTGTAAAACGTGTATTTCAATAACATAACGTCATAGGATTCAATTTTCATAATATGTAATTACCTATTTCTTTAATAATATGAAAAATATTCTATATATCAATTAATTTCAAATAAACTGATTTCAATAACACTTTGGGGCCAAAGTAATTACGAAATTCTACCAATGTATTTATTTGAAATTAGATGTTTTCTTGAATATTTATTTTTAACGTCTTTTTTGATATAAAAAGTTTTATTTATAGAGAATAAAAAATATTTATGTATGGAAATATAAAATATGATTATATCAAAGATAATTTCACCAAGATTTGTTTAATATACGTACATATGTTCGTCAAACTTAACTCCAATAAATGCACCATCCTGAAAATTGATTCCTCAATCAATCTAGACACAATACCTAAAATTTGAAATCCATTTTGATTAGCCTTACACTTTAGACACAAACTGAATTGTACGAAGAGAAAGTATGTGAGATCAAGACAGAAAATTTTGGTTGTATCAAATTATAGCATTTATGGCTTAATCCAGTTTTCTATTTTCAACAAAATTTGAAGAGGAGGTGTGAAATGTTTGGTATTTAGTTCTGATAATGTTTTAGATATGCGAAGGCAACAAACACGAGACGAAGGGACTGCAATGGAAACCAAGGGCTCAGGTAATTACCAGGACCATTGTGCTTGCGTGTTGTTCCTGGTGTCCTTAATCTTTCATCAGAACACGATGCCTACGAATCTAGGCACCAGCTAGATTTATTGAATGCTCTCTACACCACGTATAGGAACCGAATCCAGGTTGGCAAGGAAGTCTCGGGGTGTGCAAAGGGGGCCAACCAAAATGCATTCGGCGCTCCGTTTCCGACTGCACCATTCGAAAATCGGGGTTCTGAAAAACAGAGCAAACATCCGAAGTAAATGCAATGGGGCTGCACTATACCGCCTCATCCCCATTTGGGGCTAAAATAGCCCGCGAGTCGATTTGGCCAAAAACCACAAAACTCGGGCAAAGGAGGGCCATGGTGCAGCACCGCCAAACACCACCACCACGACCACCCGAAATCCCCCGCGTACTTTGCAGCCCATTCACCAGTAATTTGCAGGTGTGCGCTCGCGTCTTCGGAGATTAATAAATCATGACGCCCGGGGGCTGGGCGCCCCAAAAGTTGGCCCCACCACCACCCGCAACCGTATCTCTTTATTCCCGGCAATGCAGGCGGCCTTCGGGTCTACGCAAAATAAATAAATTCCAATACTCACCTGCCCTAAGCAATCCTCAGTTCGTAGGTCTGGTTTGCTGGCGGCGACGACGAGGTTCCTTTGCTCTCGTGGATCCCGTGCCTTGCATACACTCTGGGAACGCCGTTGCCGGCGGCGAATAATCCCTGCTTTAAATTATGATCCGATTTGTAATCCAATTTGACTCGAGTTCCCCAAAAAAAAAAAATAAAATAAAAATTGTATATGTATAAAAATAAAAAAAAGGAAAAATCCCGCTTTCGTATTTATATCCTGTTGTGTAGGAGGCACACACCACTACCACCTCACCGACTTTTATTATCGGGCATCACATTCATTTCAATTTATCTCTCAGCACTGGCAGCGAATTAAAGATCTTGTTAAAGTTGATTGCGCTTAACTATGGACGTACACAAAACACTGACACCAATTCCTCCGCAAACTAAAGGCATCGCAGCCCCACTTTGAATTATATTGAGTGCCCCATTCGGCCAGCGGCAATCCGCACCGCAAGCGAGGACCGCACCGTCTCTGGTGGAGCGCCAGCCACCCGGGATGCCCTAGGAGAAATCTCTGCTCCTACAGGAGGTTATTTGAGACTCCGCTAAAATCTCCGAGTTTTGGGCCACTGAACCCAGGGGGGAAATGGAAAAAATCTCCTCAGCAGATGCCCTCGGCACGATCCTAAGAAAACTGAATGCGACCATCTCGGTGAGGCATGGAAATTCAAACGCTTTTTAACGTTTCGCACAGCTTTTCCAGAAGCGTTAGGGCGCAGTCTCGGGACCCCCACCTGGGGAACATGAACCCGGATTCTAGTGCATCAGGCTAGGGAACCCTATACCGGTCGCCGGAACCCACACTTCCCTCTGGGCTCCGAAAACGAGCCGCGCTCCTCAAATTATTTCATTGGCCAGCTGCTGTCGAAATAATTAACTTTTAATGGCACTAGTAAACCCCAAACACGCCGTGCAACCCTAGCCCCAGCCAAGCCCCTGGAGCACCCCCGGAGCACCCCGGAGCACCCCCGATGAGAGCACCCCACGAGCCAAATTTTATTTTCATTAACTCTCGGCTGCGTTTTAAGCGGCACGAACTCATGGTTTACGCCTCGTTCCAGAGCGTCGGTGGGACCGGGGAATTTTATTTTTACGCCGAGGTTATTCCGCTAAACACAACCAAATTAGATTGCGGCTCGCTGGGGGTGGATGCATAAAGCTAAGCAAACTTTGAGCCGCTTTCTCTAGGAGTGCGGCCGTTTTAGGGGCTTAATTTACCGTTAAACCGCTGTGTAGCAGGTCCTTAATCCGGCTAAACCGGGAACGGGTTTCGTCATAAGCTGCATCTTCTGCATTTAAATTAGCCCCTCCCTCGCAATCGTCGGCCTTGCATAAACCACTAAAGCCACGGGTGAAATCAAAAGCACGTCCTGAGATACAAAACTTTTCATTGAATTATACCGGATTAGGATCCGAGGTCCTCGGAAGCCGAAAATCTGGAAACCAATTCAACTGGTGGGGGAGGGCGCCGATTTGTGATATTCAGCGCTAACCTAATGCCTCCTAATCGAAAGTAAGCTGCGGATAAACCAACTTCAAGCAGCCCTTAGGCCAGTACCCAGCGAGAACGCTCCGAAGAAATGTATAGGGGATGAAAATTTCTTTATTAATATACCTTACTAGGATTAAAGCCAGTCAACTAACAAATATACTTGTTGAATTTTTTAGAAAATATATTGTTCGGGAGGAATTTTAAAAGGAAGTGGTATTTTCAGAACAGCTTCGCGATTTCATGGGACTTCCATCAATAATTTACTATCATTACAATCGTGGTTAACTTAAAACCAATTTATATTTTATTATTTTATAGTAAACTCGAAATTTCCTCAAAATATCCATAGTACTAATTTTCATTTAAATTCGTTGAAGTTCGAACATCATTGTACGCCATATTGAATCCGCAATCTTTAACGGTAAATTTCGAACATGGAATGCTAAAAAGTAGTCTATGTGTTGGGCCAGAATATGTAGTATCTTCACCCAAAACATGAATAGGATCGAATCCAGATCGGATGGGCTACCTGGTATCACCCCCGGTGTACAAACATTTTGAATGCCGATCTCGGCAACCGATGCGACATTCGATGCAGCATCCGATGCCACTTGCCGCTGACGCTTGCAGCTGAAGCTTGCCGCTCACGGTTGCAGCTGAAGCTTGGCGCTGAAGCTTGCCGCTGACGCTTGCAGTTGAATCTTGCCGCTACAGATTGCAATTGAAGCTTGCTGCTGAAGCTTGCCATTAACGCTCGCAGCTGAAGCTTGCCGCTGCCCCTTGACGCTAAAGATTGCAGCTGAAGCTTGCCGCTGATGCTTGCCGTTGACGCTTGCCGCTGATGCTTGCCGTTGACGCTTGCCACTTGCCGATACGTCATCTGACTGCTCCTGTCCACGCTCGGCTCAACTGCTGCCCGTGGAGAGCCCAACCAAGCCAACCTTCCTCGACTGAGTCCCTGAAAAGAATGAATGCAGAAGCTGGCTACTCCTCTATTTATAAGCCGACCGCTCACAACCAGAAAAGAGTCCCCGGTCCAGGTTCGGCTCAACTGCTGGCCGTGGGGAGCAAATTCAAATCTCCCGAGGTCTGGAGACGAACGGCTGCTGGACTGCCACCCTGCTCCCAGCTGGGGAGAGCTGGCCAACACAGGATGAGGTGAGGAGAGGTCCCTCCGGGTGCAGTAGTCCCAGTCCCGATTTGTTTAAATCTTACGGCGGTTACTCGCTGCTTGTATTTCGGATTGATCCTGTTCATAGATTTATTTTTCCCGGTTCTTCTATACCTAGCGCCTTCGCATGTTCGATTCTTATTAACTTATTACCTAATTTGAGTTTATTCTTATTAATTTTAAATCAAAGCTACGTAATCTACTTATTTTGACCTTCAGCAATCACTTTAGTTGCTTTGATTTTTTTTTCTTTGTAGCCTAAGTGTCGCTTCCTATTTCTGCAACATTTTCCGTTGATGCTTCGCTTCTATTGATCGCAGCGTGATGTTATAAAGCCTAAAGTCTTCCTCGAAAAATGGATTATCCAACACAAAAAGAATTTTTCAATTCAAAACAGTAGTTTCTGAGATTAGCGCGTTCAACCAATCAACTCTTCAGCTTTATAATATTAGTATAGATTTAAGAATATTACGAATTTCTTCAGAAAAGTAAAAATACAATATGTAGCTTATTGGTATAAGTGTTTCTTGGGCCTTTTAGGAGTATTCAAGAATTGATAATTTGTATTAAAAAATATAACCCTCTACAGTGAGCATGATATCTTCAAATATAATTAATACATTAACCAACATTTTCGATATTCGTTCATGTCACATAACAACTAATAGACGATTTTAATATGATTTCTTTTTTTTCCACCGATTTATTTTTTTCCATCGATTGCAGTCGATCATTACAGTATTCTTCAAAGTCAAGTTTTTGAGATAAAACAGAACAGAATTTATTTAGAAAATTTCAAAGTAGTTATTAGAAATGATGGAGAACCTTAAATAAAACCTTGAACTATTTGCATGAAATTTGAAATAATTCTAGTCCAATATATATATTATTTTTTATAACATGCGAAGCATCTTGTACATCCTTAAATAGATTTCCGAATTTTTGATTCAAAATAATTACGAACTAAGTCCTATACATTGATTAATTTATTTTGTAATTAGGTACTCCAAAGCTTAAATATTCAAAATTATATCATTCATTCACTTTGATAGTGTTTTTAAGATGAACAATCTTTTGTGAATTTATAGTTCTGTAGATACATATAGTTTATGACATTTCTTGCCTAGTTTTTGCAAAAGATTGTTTTTCTTAAAAACAAAAATAATATATTCTTAAAATTTCGATTTCAAAATTTTACTAAAGATAAACGATATACATAGGTATCCCGTAATTTCGCATTAGGAGCATTCGAATTTTAACAGACATAAATTCATATCAACAAATGCGGATGCCTATACCTTTCAAAAACTAAAGAAATTACTAAAAAAAAATCAACAAAATTATCATATTAAAGATATGTAATACATACATTATATCAACTTACGCCATAATCGGATTTCCAAAATCTCACCAACGTACTCATGCCTCCTATCACATATGAAACTCATTAAATCACGGCAAACCAAATTATCTAAGTTATCCGTAATTATATTTAGTTTATCGATATTATCGGTAATTTCCACACTAATTCGACGTGCTGCTGCCTGAAATGGAGTCCTCTCTTCCGGTTTGAGTTCTTTGAACTAAAATCGATATATGTAAATACATATCTAGGCAACAAATTTTAATAGTAGTATCGACATGAGTAACTTCAATGTGCTTACAAATAAATTGCATGTTGTAATTACAATTAAAAACATTTAATTCCTTAAAATTCGTAGAAAGGTTATTTCTTTATGAAAGTGTATACATTTTTATTATTTATTCTATTAATATTTTCTAATTTTATGGTATGTTTTCTCTAGTTTTTTCTTAAGAAAACACAATATGTACAATTACAACAATCCATGTTCCAAATGTCAGTGATTTTCTTTACAGCCTTCTATAGAATTAGCAGAAAATGATAATTGGGTACGTACAACAAAATTTATGAATTTTTGATAACAACACAATTTCTCGTCAAAACATTTTCTGCTTTTTTTCCTTAAACTAACAAAGATTTCTTGTTTGTATTTTATTATATATTCGTAAATAACTTTGAAATCGTCTGAACTTTTCTTTGAAAGAAAAGTTTTACAAACATCTTTGTATGTACATACATATGTATATGTAAGTACATACATATTATATATATTACATTTTTGCGGAAAAGATAAAGAACTTGAAGGATTGAGGTACTTGTAGCATAAATATTTATTTTATTTCGCTTTTTAATACGGATCAGGTGCTTTTTATATATTTCTAATTAAGCCTCTTTATATTTAAGAATTTTTAGAGCATATCTCGTAGTTTGTTTCGTTCTTTTAAGCACTTAGCATCGTACGAGTTCTACAAAAGTTTTCCGGTATTCCGACTTTATTTTGAGAGAAAAGTTATAAATTCATAAGGGAACGCTAGTACCACTACATATATCATACATGTTTCTGGAATCCTCTTTACAGGACCTTTGATTTCAAAATATTTAAAGTTGATAATATGACTCCTTATGCCGTTTTCAATTTTAAAAAATTAAAGTCACTCGTAGTGGTCACCAAGATATGAATATTGCTTGAATCAAATATTTCAATTTCATTTCAATTCATACGATTATTTATGATTCCAGAATTCAGATACACAAGTAAGCCAACAATTATTTTATTTTATCAACCAACTTTGCTCAATATTGAAAACAAACTAAAAAGATAAAAATAACACACGCCAACAATAAATCTGATTGTTTGTTTGATATGTGTTAAGGAAGAGTTTTCTTGATTCTCTCTTAAGTCCTTTCATAAATTGAGGTAAGGTAATATGAAATTGTGTCTGACACAAAAGTTTATTGGTTTCCTACATTAATAAAAAAGACATGAAGGAGGACATCATGAAAATATGTATTTATTCGAACATTTTTCTGAGAAATGTGTCATGATGTCTGACATCAACTTCACTATTGGCTTTTGCAATTTATAAATAAACTCAAATGGGTACTTGTATGAATCTCGGATAATTTATAGCAAATAAACTAAAATTCATTACTTTTATTTTTAATTGCCGTCTTCATGACGCTTTTGATGGACAATATTAGTTATATTCGTTTTTTAATGTAGATACTAGATCATTTTACAAAGTACTTTAAAACAAATATATATAAGGTTTTGTAAAACTAGGTTCTAAGGAATATTTATTAGATATACCAGTATAGAATTCTCTTAATATTACTAAATCGAGGGATACATACATATATGTATATTTTATGGCATTTACGAACAAAGTTACTAACTGAAATTTTAATGTTCTCCTTTTTGGTGTAAACCAGTGTCTTTAACAAATATTAAGCACTTTTAGAAGTAGTCCCATGTCCAAACAGAGAAGTAACCATGTCCACGTCGAAATTGTCTACTTAAACGTGCTCTTTAAAAAATATCGAACTCCTAAGCTGCGAAGCTGAAAATCTGAACTCCAATTCAACTGGTAGAGAAGAAAAGCGCCGATTTGCGATATTCTGTGCTAAGTTAAT